>HG995423.1:0-600000 GCA_905333125.1 Pheosia tremula
CAGGTGTGGACGCTCCCCCTATTCAGGAGGGACAGGCCGCACTGAATCGCCCACGAAAGGACAGCTCTCCCCCGAGGATCTGTCGCAGGGTTGCCCCAATCCTGCGCCTTCGCATTTAGGTCGCCGAGCACTACCACGGGCCTCGGCGACCACCTGCAGATCGCATCCCTGACGGAGTCGAGATACGTTTCGAACTCCGCCAGGCTGCGGTTGGGGGAGAAATACGTACCGACTATTACGTATTCCCCCCACCCTGCCACCACATATCCCGCCCCCCTCTCCAGAGTTGAGAGGGCAACGTCGGAGCCCGCCCTGGTGGTGACCGCCACGACGCCGTCTAAGTCCCCCGCCCAGTGAGTGTACGAGGGAACATAGTACGGCTCGCAAGCCACCCCCACATTCACCCCCCACTCCGCCATGGACTGCAAGAACAGGTCTTGAGCCCCGGCGGAGTGGTTCAGGTTCGCCTGAAGGAAACTGGAATGTCGTAATGGATTCATTCCGACATTACAGTTTCCTCCCGCGCCTGCTGGCGTCCGGCCTCAGTGGCGGTCGTGGGCCGTACGGCCGCCTTACCATTCACCTTGGGGGGGATTGCAGAGTGTCCCCCCCATATCATGCCCAGAGGGCCTGCCAGCGTCCGTGCACACCGCACATCTTGGCTTCGCCGAGCAGCTGAACGCCCTGTGGCCCTCCCCTCCGCAGCGGAAGCATAGGGCGCTTCGGTCCACCTTCGATGGGCACCTGGCCTTGGCATGCCCGAGTCCCATGCACCTATAGCAGCGCATGGGACGCTGCTGGAGAGCCTCGACCCTGGCCTCACTCCACCCGACCAGAATCCTCCCGGCATCCGCCAGCACCTTGGCAGCCGCCACCGGACACTGCACGACAATGGCGCCCATGCCCCCTGGGCCAGTACGCACCTCCCTGGCCTTGATCTGGCCCTCGACGCAGCCTCCAGTTCTCGCCACGGCAGCGACCACCCTCTCTTTTGTGGCCGAGTCATCCAACCCCGTTATCCGTATCTCAGCGGACTTCGTGGGCCGGACAACATCGGCCATCCCCTCCAGGGCGGTGCGGAGCTTTTCCGCCAGCTGGTCGGCCTTCTCCGGGGTTTGCCCCTTCGGCAACTCCAGCAGGCGTGCTCCGGTGGCACCCTGGCGGAACTTGAGGGAGTCGATACCCAACTCCCCCAAGTCCACCTTATCCGCCGCGTGAGCCAGAATATGGCTGTACGTTACTCCAGCCGCGGCCGCCTCCTCCCGCACCTTGATTACAACGACAGAGGTGCGGGGGGGGGTAAGCTTTTGCTTGGGCGGAGCCTTCGCGGCCGCCTTCGCCTTCGTCGGGGCAGGAGAGGCACCCTGCGATGTTGCAGGGGCTGCGCTCTTCTTGCCCTTCCCCTTCCCTTTCCCCTTTTTGGACCCAGAAACCAGCGTGAACTCGCCCTCGGGGTCCGCCGTGGCAGTACCTCCGGAGGCTGTCCCTGCCTCTGGTTCCCGGGCCGGCTGGACTGGGACTGCGGCGCCCACCGTCTTGGCAGCCACCGGCTTACTAGCCGGCTTCGCCCGGACCATTGACGGACCCGGTCGGGCCCTGACAGGCCCCTCGACCTCTGACACGATGGCAGCCGCCTGCCTCTTCTTGTCCGCCGCCAAAGGAGGACGGTGCACTACAGCTGGCAGCAATCGCTCCTCAATGCCCGCGAAGCGAGCACTCACCATCTCCCCAACAGATGTAACAATGGAGCGCTTAAGCTCCTCCATTGCGTCCCCTTCCAGCCCCAGTGATGAGGAGGGTACCGGCGCTTTGACCGCCGCCATCGCCTTTCTCATCTCCTCGAACTCGCGGCGATGAGCCACGAGTTCGGCCTTCAGAGCGTCCACCTCCTTGCGGAGCGTTCCGTTATCTCGGCGAAGGCGACGCGTCTCGTCTGCCTCCGGCCTAGCAACCAGAACGTCCACAATCTCCTGAAGCTTCGAGGCGGCGCCCTTCAGCCTTTTAATCATAGGCCCCTGAAGGTGCCCCGATTTCTTCACCACCTCGAAGATGGAGGTGACGCTGTGTCCAGCCATCGCCCGCAGTTCCTCCGATGAGCAATCCTCAGGGCCCGGGTTATCCGAGGCCACTCCCTCCATCGGGTCCAGCACAGGCGAGACAACCACCTTCCTGAAAGCTTTCGCCCGCAGCGCCCGGTCCAACGCCTCCTCCTTCGCCTCCGTTTCGAGCTCCTTTAGCTCCTTCCTCGCTCGGGTGATCCCCGACCCACGTGCCACGCCCGCAGGTTTACCGCGGCGCGCAGTCGGCACCTTAGCCGCCACCACCTCGACTTCAGAGTCCGAATCCGAGATCCCCGACTCAAAAACCCCCCACGTCCTCTTACTCCCCCCCCTGACAATGCTGGAATCGGAGTCCATCTCTGGACACCGATTCAAGCACTCTCACACACAGCAAACCAACAACCAGACAAAACACAACAAACACACAACAGAAAACTGGGACAGATGTCCCCAGCCGCACCGACTTTTGGGGCCCTAAGAAGGGCCTTTCCACCACACACGAAGTGTGGACGAACTTCCAAAAGCGTTGCGACAAACCCTCAAAAGAAACTCAAACAAAAATGTGAAAGACACGATTCAAAGACCAAAATCAAAAATGTGGAACGCTTCACGATTTTGCGTGTCATCCTTGCCACCTAACCTAACCTAACCTAACCTAACCTAACCTAACCTAACCTAACCTAACCTAACCTAACCTAACCTAACCTAACCTTTTTTTTTTTTTTTTGTTTCCGCTGGGAAATGCATTTACGCATACCGCCCGAGCCCGGGGGAGCCCGGACGGTTATGTGGGGCTCCTGGAAGAATTCCAGACTACCCACTAAAACCCAGCGCCGCCCTCTGTGCCTTTTGTGGGGCGCCACGGGATCGCTCTACGAGCACACTACCGTGGCGCCCCGGCGGAAAACCTCTGTTTTGGGGGGCCCCCCGGCCCCATTCCGGCTTATTGTTGCCGTTCAGCCCTCTTATGGCGGGGGCAGGAGGCGAGCGTATCGCCCCCTTCTTCGCCCCCGCCTCGCTCGGCGGATCGGGTCTGCCAGGGCATCTTCCTCCCTGGCCCTCTCCGCGGCCTCCTTCTGCGACATAACATATTCGCAGAAGGAGACCATAGCCTCCCATGACCCCCTGTTGCGGAGCATAGCCTCAACTATGCTCCGCAACGAGAGGTCCCCTCCGACCACACTCACCAGGTCGTGTCTCTGCGACCCCCATGCCACACACTCCTGGAGCGTGTGGCTCGCCGTGTCCACGGGTGCATCGCACTCGTGGCACTTGGGGGTCGGCTCCCGCCCAGCGATTTGGTGCAGATACTTACCAAAGCAGCCATGCCCGGTAAGTATCTGCACCAACCTGTACGTCAACTGGCCCCTCCTCTGGAGCCAGTTGAGCAGTTGTGGTCGGATTGCCTCCACGGTATCTCTCCCGTATGCAGGGGAAGCGAGCTGCTCCCCCCACCTTCTTACCACCTCCTCCTGGGCCCTCTTCCTTTCGCGCCGTACCGCCTCCCAATCCGGTACGACGCCCCTCGCCCTCTCCTCCGCCCGGAACCGGTGGACGACGGCCAACACCTCCGCCTGCAGCTCCCAGGGGGGATCCCCCGCCAAGAGCGTGGCCGCCGTCCAGGACACCGTCCGGTACCCTCTTATGGCCCTCACTGAGATCACCCTCTGAGGCCTCCGAAGAAGCCTCTTATTCCCCTCAGTGAGGGCCTCTGCCCAGATTGGGGCCCCGTACAGGGCCATACTCCGGATAACCCCGGAGTATAGCCGTCTGCACGAGGAATTCGGCCCCCCCACATTGGGCAACAACCTTCCTAGGGCAGCGGCGGTGGAAATAAGTTTCGGGGCTAGACGGATGAAATGCGCCCCGAAATTCCACCGCCCGTCCAGTATGAGGCCCAGATATTTCATCTGGGCCCCCACCCGCACCATCTCTCCCCGGACGGCGATACTCGCCCCCCTCGGAGGCCCTCGACGGGGCCCATGGAACAAGAGGGCCTCCGTCTTCTCCAAGGCGACCTCGAGACCCAACTGCCGGATTCTATCCACCACCAGAGAGGTCCCGACGGTCGCCCTACGCGCCACCTCCTCCCAGCTACCTCCCCGGACCATGACGAGGGTGTCGTCTGCGTAGCACAACACCCTCATCCCGGGAAGGAGCGGCCCTCGGAGCAGCCAGTCGAAGCCGACGTTCCACAATGTGGGCCCCAACACCGAGCCCTGCGGAACCCCTCGCTCGACTGGCCGCCTGCACAGGCTTCCCTCCCTGTCCTCCCACAGGACTTGACGGTCCCGCAGATACGCCTCCAACAGCTTCCGCAGATAAGGAGGCACTCCATGGAAACGGAGTGCCTCTGCCAACGTCTCGTGCGGAATGCTGTTGAAGGCGTTCCGCACATCCAGGGACACCGCCAAAGCCACCTCCCCCCTCTCCACCGCCTCTCCGGTGAAGGCCTTCAGTTGGTTCAGGGCGTCAATGGTCGAGCGACCTGCCCTGAACCCCCATTGGGCCCCCGAAAGCGCGGGTCCTTCCGTCTCCAGGTGCTGGACGAGACGATACGCCAGGATCCGCTCGAAGAGCTTTCCCGCCTCGTCCAGCAAGACAATGGGCCTATATGCCGATGCCTGATCTGGGGGGCGTCCCTCCTTGGGGAGGAGGCATACCCTCCCCTCCTTCCACTGCCTCGGGAACTGTCCGGTGGTGAGACACACATCGAACAGTTCCCGCAGCCGACCCCCCAAGAACTTCCTGGTTCGCCAGACTATGGACCCTGGGATCCCATCAGGACCCGGCGCCTTCTTCCGCCTTCGGAGACGGTCCAGGGCCCCCTCCATCTCTTCGTCACTAATAAGTGGCGGAGGAGGTCCCCCCTCCACGGGCTCCGGACTGGGCGGTGCCATCACCGGGGGAGAGAAACCCTCTGGGGAGCCCGGAAACAGATCTCCCACAATCCGACCAAGGAGCTCCGCGGGAAGGGTCTCCGTTGCCGGTGTCCCCAACCTTCCCGCGAGTTTGTTCCGGGCCCCAAGGAACGGACGACCCCACGGGTTTCGGTCCAGCTCCCGGAGGAAGTCCCGGTCAGCCCGCTCCTTGGCCCGGCAGATGGCCCGCCCCAGCTCGTCTTTGGCCAGATTTAAGGCCCCCCTCAGTCGTGCCTCCAGCGCTGGGTCCCGACCATTGTGTCTGCGACACCGCACATACTCCCTCCGTGCAGCGCCGCAAACCTCCCTCTTCCGCTGGATGTCGGCCGACCACCAGTGGACCCTTCTCCTGTCGGTCCACCGCCGGGCCCTCGGCATGCTCGCGTCGCATACCGCCGTGAGGGCCCTACGCATGCGACCAGCGAGTTCATCGGCGGTGACACCCTCGGAGACCCGGGGGTAGGCCCATCGCTGGACCATGGCGGCCTCCTCCGCCAGTTCCGGGTCCAGTCGCGTCACGGCCCAACGCGGGAAGTGACTAGGCCCTCTAGGAGGGGCCGCCCTACCTGAGGAGGTGGAGACACTAAATCGGACATACCTGTGGTCTGACAGTGTCTCCACCTCAGCCTCAACCCTCCAGTCCCTTATCCTGCGCGCAACAGCGGGGGTGGCAAACGACATGTCCACCACGGACCCCCCCGAGTGCCGCACGCAGGTGTGGACCGCCCCCCTATTTAGGAGGGTCAGACCGCCCATGAGGGCCCACGTCTGGACAGCCCTGCCTCTGGGGTCGGTTATAGGGTTACCCCACTCCCTTCCCTTAGCGTTGAGGTCGCCGAGCACCACCACGTGACCCGTCGCCCACCTATTTAACGCAGCCCTGACCGCGTCGAGGTACACCTCAAACTCCGCCAGGGTGCGGTTGGGGGAGAAGTACGTGCCTATTATCACGTATCCCCCCCAGCTCGCAACCACGTAACCAGCTCCCCTCTCTAGGATAGACAGGGGAGTGTCGGAGCTGATCCTCGTCACGATGGCCACGAGACCGCTCAGGTCACCCGCCCAGTGAGACCGCGGGGGAACGTAATAGGGCTCGCAGGCCACCGCTATGTTCACCTCCCACTCCGCCATGGACTGCAGGAACAGATCCTGAGCCGCAGCGGAGTGGTTAAGGTTCGCCTGGAGGAAGTTAACATGTCGTTCTAGATTCATTCCGACATGTTATCTTCCTCCCGCGCGACCTGGCGTCCGACCTCTCTGGTGGTGGCTGAGGCCCTTTCGGCCACCTTACCGTTCTTGCGGGGGGGGTTGCACTCCCCTCCCCCCATCAGATGCCCAGACGGCTTGCCGGCATCGGCACACACCGCGCACCTCACCGCCGCTGTGCACTCCCTCATCACATGGCCCCCCTGACCACAGCGGAAGCACAGGCCCGTGCGGTCCACCCTCGAGGGGCACATGGCCCTCACATGGCCGAGGCCCATGCAGCGGAAGCAGCGCATGGGGCGCTGCTGCATGGCCTCCACCCTTGCCGAGCCCCACCCTATCTTGACAGCGGCGGCATCCGCCAGCAACTTCGCCACCGCCACCGGGCAGCTCACCATCACCGCGCCCATACCCCTCGGGCCCGGCCGCACCTCTTTTGCAATGACCAGGGACTCCGCACATCCCCCGGCTCTAGCCACTGCGGCCACCACCCTCTCCTTCGTGACCGAGTCGTTGAGGTCCGTGATGCGCAGCATTGCTGACATCACGGGCCTGGCGACATCGGCCATCCCCTCCAGCGCCGAGCGGAGCTTCTCGGCCAGCTGGTCGGCCTTCTCCCCTGTCTGCCCCTTCGGCAGCTCCAGCACCCTGGCCCCTGTGGCAGCGCGGCGGAACTTGAGGGACTCAATGCCCAGCTCCTGCAAGTCTACCCTCTCCTCCGCTCTTGCCAAAATCTGGCTATAAGTAGCCCCTGCTGCACCCGCATCCTCCCGCATGGTAATCACCACTGCGGAGGTGCGGGGGGGAGTAAGCTTCGGCTTAGCCGGAGTCTCCTCCCGAGCCCTCGGGGCAGCCGGGACATTTGGGGACGTCGCCGGGGCGCTCTTCTTCTTGCCCTTCTTGGGCCTGGTGACAGGAGTAAACCCCTCCTCCTCCTCCTGGCTACCGGGTACAACCGCAGGCGTCGCCACTGACGGCGTCTGGTCCGGGGTTAGGGAGGCATTGCTCCCCCTCACCGACCTTCCCACCGGCTTCGCCTTCACCACTGAGGGACCCGGACGAGCCCTCACCGGACCCTCCACCTCTGACACGGCTGCAGCCACCTGCCGCCTCCTGTCTGCCGCCAATGGGGGGCGGTGAACCACTGCCGGAAGCAGGCGCTCCTCAATGCCAGCGAGCTTGGCGTCCACCATCTCCCCAACCGATACGACAATAGAGCGCCGGAACTCCTCCAGCATGCCTCCATCGAGCACGGGCGGAGGAGGCGGTGGCGGAGACTTTTTAGCGGCCGTCATCGAGGACCTCATGTCCTCGAACTCCCGCCGGTGAGCCACCAGTTCCGCCTTCAGCGCGTCTATCTCCTTACGAAGGAGACCGTTATCCCTCCGGAGACGACGCGAATCGTCCTGCTCCGGCCGTGCCGCCAGTACGTCAACGATCTCCTGGAGACTAGACGCCGCATTCTTCAACCTCTTAACTAGGGGCCCCTGGAGGTGTCCCGACTTCTTTGCGACCTCCAATATGCTGGCCGCACTCTGGCCGGCAAGCGCCCGGAGCTCCTCGGTGGGGAGGTTTTCTACCTCAAGGCCTTCCGGCACAATGGGGTTGAGGACGACAACCGGCTCTTTACGGAACGCTCTGGCCTTCAACGCTTGGTCCAGAGCCTCCTCCCTGTCCTCCTCCTCTGCCTTCCGCAATTCCGCCCTAGCCCGGGTGATCCCCGTGCCCCTCTTGGCGCTCGTCGCCTTCCCACGTCGCGCAGACGTCACCTTCGGCTCTAACACCATCGAGTCGGTGTCCGAAGCGGAAAACTCCGACTCCGTCGCCTTCTCATGGCGCCTCTTGCCCCCTCCCTTAGAGACACTTGGAGTGGAGTCCATTTCTGGATCCATTCCGCAAGCCTCAACACGCCCAAACGGGCGACAGTCGACCGAAACCAAATCACAAGCAATCAGGAGTCCGTAAGAACAGCCAAGTCGTTGAAAAAGATAGTTCCAAGTTTGGCCCTAAGAAGGGCCTTTTTCCCCCTCTAAAACACCCCTCTCAAACAAACAACACTCCTCCGAAAACCAGCGCAAACCCTCTGAAAACTTTCCAAAACAAACGTGGTGGTGGTAAAGTTTTCAACTAACCTAACCTAACCTAACCTAACCTAACCTAACCTAACCTAACCTAACCTAACCTAACCTAAACCTAAACCTAAACCTAAACCTAAACCTAAACCTAAACCTAAACCTAAACCTAAACCTAAACCTAAACCTAAACCTAAACCTAAACCTAAACCTAAACCTAAACCTAAACCTAAACCTAAACCTAAACCTAAACCTAAACCTAAACCTAAACCTAAACCTAAACCTAAACCTAAACCTAAACCTAAACCTAAACCTAAACCTAAACCTAAACCTAAACCTAAACCTAAACCTAAACCTAAACCTAAACCTAAACCTAAACCTAAACCTAAACCTAAACCTAAACCTAAACCTAAACCTAAACCTAAACCTAAACCTAAACCTAAACCTAAACCTAAACCTAAACCTAAACCTAAACCTAAACCTAAACCTAAACCTAAACCTAAACCTAAACCTAAACCTAAACCTAAACCTAAACCTAAACCTAAACCTAAACCTAAACCTAAACCTAAACCTAAACCTAAACCTTCCTTCCTTCCTTCCTTCCTTCCTTCCTTCCTTCCTTCCTTCCTTCCTTCCTTCCTTCCTTCCTTCCTTCCTTCCTTCCTTCCTTCCTTCCTTCCTTCCTTCCTTCCTTCCTTCCTTCCTTCCTTCCTTCCTTCCTTCCTTCCTTCCTTCCTTCCTTCCTTCCTTCCTTCCTTCCTTCCTTCCTTCCTTCCTTCTATATACATCAAAACAGCCTTATCACACCAAACAAAATTTTGCAACAGCGCCATCTATATTGCCAACAGCACATATTTGCGCCTCTAGCCGTCATAGTTAGGTGCCCCTTTACTTTCGACAAATACATAATAGTACCAAGTGTTTTCGGCAGATGGCGCTACATAACAGATAAACTAATAATTTTGCTTTCAACAGCGCCATCTACATGGCATACGGTGAATTATGGCGCCTCCTGCTGACGCACGCTGGTGCCACCTTGCTATCGATATATAGCGGCCTTAGGTGGTACCAGGCGGCGCCAGCAGATAGCGCCATAATTTACCGTACGCCATGTAGATGGCGCTGTTGTAAGCAAAATTATTAGTTTGATCACAGTAATAATGTTAGGATATAGAATATAATTAGAGAGTTTGTGATATTATATATTTTATAGAAGGTCGTTTATGTAGGACGAGGGCCCCGGGGGGCACTGCACCGTCTACGGTAGCTATTAGCAAATAAATATGTAAGTTATTTACCCGTCTCGCGCGAGTAGAGCCGTATGCCTAGGTAGGTCTACAAACCAATGAGCTGATTAAAATTTTGTAATAGTTTTGGTTTAAATTAGTTTGGAATTGATTTGCTATCTAGTCACGTTGGCATTTTATGTATCAAATAATTTACTGACCTTAATCCCTCTCACTTCTAATGAGGCATGGCTCTCACTTCGAATAAGTGTCGACCACCGAGCTGCTCGCAGATCCTGGCGCGACGGAGTTTCAGAGGCTGCGGCCGGGGTATGACTCATGAGTGTAATGTCTCGAACACAATTTGCACGCAATGTCACAAAAAAAACACTAATGATGCAGTCACTAATTTCGTAACAAAATCTTAAGGCTTGTTGGGCATTTCCACGCGCGTGCTTCACCGTAACAGATCAGTATTTCCACATACTCGCGGGCTCTAAAACTTTGAGGCCGGTGATCCGTCGCCGGCCAGCCTGCGTTTTTTTAAGAGACGGCACTTAGAACATTATCTGTAGCTCAAAGTCACGCAGAATAGTAGTACCAACATTGTAAAAATAGGAAAGGCTGCCAACATTTCCGTACAAAAGTCACTGACAGTTAGAGATGTGCTAGATATTATCGATATTTAGGGTTGTACTTACGTTAAAATTAAAATGCCGATAACGATTGACAATTATTGAATAGCGGCTTTAAAATTACTATATTTAGAATATTCTAGATGTAATTAAAGGCATATGACATTAGTTTTATAGCTTTCCTACGATGCCCTCACCAAGCGGATGGTGGCATGGGCCATGGCGCGATTCTTTAAAGCGGCGGTCATGTTGGGATTGTTGGGAAATGAAAGTCATTACGCAAAGTATCTGTAATAGAAAAAGGATTGACAGGTTCAAGTTTTATTCGGTTTTTGGTTACAGAAGACTCTTTGGTTGTAGATTGAGTTTCATGTCATGTCATGTCATGTCATTTGTTTAACGAATGACATCGTTGAGTAATATCGTTGAGTAAAAAAAAAAAAAAAAAAAAAGTTTAAATCGAGAAAACGCGCGAATTTACAATTAGTTGGCTGATCCAGAGAGTGAGCGAGAGAGAAAGAGAGCACTACAGGCATCACATTTTGCATTCAGAAGCATAATATCGATACATTTTATCGCTAGACCATGAAGTTTCCATGAAGTTGTCTCTCTAGTAAACTTATTATTCTCAACGTCATTCTCTCGTGGCGGCAGCATCGGTCGACCGGTCGACTGACTGCTGACTTCTACTCAGCTCAGTGTCTCCAACCCTCTTTGTCAAAACTACGGTGTTGCCTGGTCTAAAAGTACGGTAGGTGGTGGAAAATTACGGTAGACAAGATAAGGTAACCTTTTATCGATAAAATTTTTCAAGAAAACTGAATTCTTTGTATTCTAAAAATGTGGACGATCATTTATTTATTATAAGAATTAATTATCTCTCTTTAATCAACTTAAATACCTACTGATCCGTTTTTTTAAACATCGACACATTCATTTATATTGATGGCCCTCCACCACTCACTTCATTTGAATAACTGGAATCGGGAACATTTGCAAAATAGTCGCTTCGCAATTTGGTCGTATAAAATTTGTCATCTTGTCTATGTACACAAGTCAAATCTTAGAAATCTCCTATTCCCACTGACCTCATATATTACAATATAAAGAGGTCAGTGCCTATTACCCATTGCAGTATTTCCGTAAAAACTAGTAATATTTAGCTAAATCAAGTGTTGCCATTATAGAAATAAGGACACGGATGAAATTACGGTAGAATGTGACACCGTAATAACATGTCTACGGTAGGTGGTAAAACTGGAAAAAAATACGGTAGGACTAATTACGGCATGGTTGGAGACACCGTGAACACTCGAGTAATAAAAGATGGTGAAAAAAGATCAATACGAAACATCAGGTCAGGAACGTGATATGTGATAGGAACGTGGTACACCCAGGGCCTTAAATAACGGGCTACCCTCGGGGTCGAGGACGACTGAGGTGTGGGCCCCGGACGTCCGGTGACGATGACGACTCCTGAGGAGGACGGGGCGGCGGGCGTGGCTCCCCGCCGCCGTGCGCAGCGAGGGCGCAGGGGGAGCAAACATCTGCTCCCCCGAGACGGGCCCCCAAAAGGGGGCGAGGCACAAGAGGGGCACCAGTGCGTTCCGTTTGGAGATCCCGGAGCCCCTCCAACATGTGTCGAAGGCGGCCACCGGGGGGGTTTTATTGGGTAAGAATCCCACATAACCCGGCCCTCTCCCACACAGAGGCCGGGTATCTATCGAAGATTTCCCCCCCGTCAACAAAAAAAAACAGGGGTGCCGCATCCCTGTCCTGGCTGCTTATATTGCTATAAAACTATACTATTTACTACTGCTATAAAAACACGCCAAATACAGTTTTTTTTTGCTATTGTATATCACGTTCCTTTTTTTTTTTTTGTCAGGTCAGACCTCATCTGTGAACTTTCAAATAACTAATGTACGGCCGCTCGTGCGGCTTTAGCTTCAATTGGCACGGCATTCAAATTTCTAGTTATTATTATTATTCAAAATCATGTTAAGATAGTCTTTTGCAATGATTTACTACTTAAATCAATATGAAAAGGCAGGCAAAAAAAATGCGTATAATTCATGAAACGATCAACAAAAAAATCGAACACCGGGAGTCCAGAGGCATGGGTTGAATCCATGGTACCAGTTTTCGTGACGTAGCTACATTCATCCACTATACTGTGACGACGCGCAAAAGCGATATCGATAACACGCTTATAAATAAGGTTAATTTTTATAGGTTATTATTCTGCAGAATAAACTATAAAAAAAAGAAAAAAGTGAGTGAATAAAAAAATATAATAGAATATGTTCAGTTTATGTAGAATGAAACGACCAAGTGAACTGTTTTAAACGGGTGCGTTCGTTAAAAGCGCACAAATATTATTTAAATGTATTCAGTTACTGCCTACAGTTAGACTATGAAACTAAAAGAATCTCTATTATTTTTTTGATTTCGCCAAGAATTTCATTTTTCCAAGATTCAAATTTTTACCCAGAATTGCGAATAAAATACCCAATCCGGTAACCCTGATCTAATAAGATCGCGCCGCGCCATCATGACAGCGCCCCCCGACCCCCCTCACGGACCAATCTGGGATTCGAAATATTTTTTTCAAGGTTGCATGCCTGATTCACTCTTACCAACACTCAGAAAATAATATTTGTCTATGTGTTATCACGTTCAAAAACTAAGAAATTTGAATTTAGTTAAAAAAAACAATTATATACTGTTTCGGCCCGAAACAGATAACGTTTGCCTGTTAGTTTTTTGAGGAGGGTTTTTTCGTTAAAAAGTATTTTGTTTCATTTGTAAAACTTATATGCTTACCTTGTTAATCATGCAAATAATAGCCCTCGCGACCTTTTGTGCAAATGATATTCGGTAATAAAGGACTTTCTTTGTCTACACTTCCTATGATAGACGAAAATTAAAAAAAAAAAAAAAAAAAAAAGGCACGAGATGGGATGAACGGTGACCACATTCAAGAGCAGTGCCGATGATGACATGCGCCGTGATTGTGATAAGAGCGGTATAGGAGGAATAAGAACAACCTGTACATTTCCGTCATTAATTTATTCAGTACCTACATTACTCTTAGCCTAGGCCTTAACGCACAATCATATTTATAAGAGGCGCGCTCGCTCAGAGCGCCATCTTGCGGCCCTCGATGGAGATCTCCACGGCGCGCCGCGAGCCGCTCTTCATGCGCTTCTGGTCGATGAAGCGCTTCATCTGCTTCTCGTAGCGCGTCATCTTCTTCTTGGCAGTCTGGTACGAACAAACAATCGAGATCTAACATCGTTGATATATAATAACCAGCTGTCCCGCCGAACTTCGCACCGTCTCCGAATCAAATGTATGAGAAAATAAATTAATTGGTAGTCTATGAAAAAAAAAAATCAACAAACCTATCCCACGGGACCCATACATTTTAAAGTAGCCTATGTGCTATTCCAGATTATAATCTATCTTTGTGCCAAATTTCATACAGATCCGTTCAGCCGTTCTGGCGTGAAAGAGTAACAAACATCCATGTATCCATCGAAACTTTCACATTTATAATATTATTATAGTATAGTATACATATAGTCAACAGGGTGTGGGGGGCGCGACACTCACGCGGGACATGTCGGTGTCGCAGGTGGACTTGGGGCGGAACACGTAGTCCTTGTTGGAGGGCAGCGGCACGCGCGCGCGCGCCACCCAGCCCGGCTCGCCCGGCCGCGCCGCCCTGCGCCGACAACCGACAACCACATTAGTACAATACATTCACAGCGGTCGCGAAGAAACGCATTAAGGCCGCCACACGCACCTGTCGTCGGGCTCGAGCGCGCGCGGCGGGCCGGGCGGCGCGCGGCGGCCCGCCATGGCCTCGTCGCGCGCCTGCCGCTCCTCGCGGGTCAGCGCTGCGGGGAGACACACACTACACTCACATATCGCATCAACTTCTGCCTACAGTGTCCGCAGACCGGACCAACCAACAATTATTTCTAGGTGTTTGCTATCGCTAGACTATTGCATGATACACGTTATCAGCCTACCGAATCCGTTCAGTTCATGAAATCAGAGGTAAAAGTGTATGTTGGTGTAACAACAAATTCGTCTGTCTCTCTGTAGCCTCGACAGAGACGACGCGTTCAGCTTTGGCTATTCACCGCTAGATGGACATATCACGTGGATTGGGTTATGCAATGAGACTAACGAGTTATTATTCGTAGAGAAACCAAGGGTTTTATGTTTAATAGCGTCTTCACCACCAGCGTCTAGTTGTGATAAGGAGCACCGCATTATGCTTATGTACAATGTAGGCAAGTGTGTATTGGGTCCGGCACGGGCCGGGGGCCGCGCGGACCGCGACAAAAATAAGTCTAAGCAGTTTGATGAATTCTTTTTCGTTTTACAAAAGTTTACAGTTAATATTTTTGAAATCCACCAACATTTGCCCATAAATGGAATATCCAAATTAGAAAGTATTTTTTGTATTATTCCAGTAAGATTCTGCTTGTAAACACAAATCCATAATAGTAAACACTATTTAAATACTAACTATCTAAGGGAGAGGGGTTCCAAGATATATGCATTGCCTAGGGCTACGTGGCTTAATCCAGGCCTATTATTTTCAGGTAGGATATTGAACTACCTCGCAATTTTATATTTTAACTGAATAACACACGTGTGTCCATACTTATCTTAATAAAAAGCAAAAAATATTTTCCTGACAAGCGATTTGACTGATTTTCCGGGGAGTGAACTGGCTGGAAGGAGGAGTTCACACCCCGCTCACCTTTGAAGTCGGTGGAGAGGTTGAAGATGGGGCGCGCCCACTCGGAGATGAGGCGGCCGGCGCGCTCGCGGTTGGGCTTGGTCTCCTTGGGGTGCTTGTACAGGTACATCACCGCCTTGCCGATGCCGGACTGCTTCAGCAGCGACTTGTCGATCGACGGGAACTGCACACCGGCCGCAGACCATTATACTACGACTCGTCATATAATGACAGTAGCATCGAAATGGCACTTTTAACCGCCAAGTGACATTTTCTTTGCTACTGCCATGAGTCGATTAAGCAGGTTCAGCAGGTCGCAGCCTAGTCGGTGATAAACTCCCAATAGCTCGACACGTCGGCTCGGTCGGGGGTCACATCGGGTGGGAGACCGAAACATGACTTCTGACCATCGTCGTGGTTACGAAGTTGCGCTAAGGTGGCCGTTTCGCTGTAATTTCAACACGTTCGGCAGAAGCCCGAATGATCTCTCTCAGGTCCAAGGGACTCTCCTACTAAAATGTCTCGGGGCGCATGGTATTCGCTGCGCGTGAATGAGTATTGGTAACGAGCCACAGTGGATGTGTCGTGCAGTGCAACAGGCTGCGAGGCGGCCGGTACTCACGTCCATGAGCAGCTTGAGGATGCTCTCGCGGATGAGCAGGCAGGGCAGCGCGCGGTTGGGCATCGGCGCCAGCCAGTCGCACAGCACGTTCAGCACGTTGTGCTCCAGGAACGCCAGCTGCAGGTCCTTCTTGATCAGCTGCGACATGGCGGCCTGCACGCACACACGAGCGGGGTAGTGAGGTAGCGAGGGAGTGGGGGGAGTGGGGGGAGTGGGGCGAGCGCGGCGGGCGTACCTTGAGCATGGAGACCTTGCGCACGGCGGGCTGGTTGCGCTTGTTGAGGTCGCGGTCCTCCTCGGCGGCCTGGCGCATCTGCTGCAGCAGGTGCGCGATGAGGTCGTCGTTGTCGTTGATGATGCCGATGTCGCGGCGGCGGCGGCGGCCGCGGCGCTCGTCGCGCTTGCGCGCCAGCATCAGCTCGAAGTCCGTCATGCCGCCCGCCAGCTCCGCGCTGGACGCGCCCGGCGCCGCCTCGTCCTCCGACGACGAGGCGGCCTCGGCCCCGGGCGCGGCCGCGGCCGGCGCCGCGCCCGAGGCGGCCTCGCCCCGCGCGCTCGGGCCCTCGCCCTCCGAGTCCGACGCCAGCTGCACCGCGCGCCGCTTCACACCTGTTTACACAGTACCCGGCTGACTCTCACATCTACATATAGATTACGGTTGATTACGAGCAACTATCCTGATAATCGTTCGTAATATAAGAGTAAAGGTGTGCTCACCTGGGCGCGAGGGCGAGCCGGAGCCGGAGCGCGAGCTGGAGCGCGAGCGGGAGCGGGACCTACCGAAACCATGAGGCGACACTTGTACACAGATCGCAAGGTAAGTCATACGGTATTATGCTTCTACACAAAGATCGTAATTATACCTGGATCGGGACTTCGCAGAGCCGGAACGTGACCCGGAGCGGGAGCGGGAGCGCGACCGCGACCCGGACCGCGACCGCTTCCTCTTCCTGCTCGCTATAACACAAGCAACATGGGATTTTATTGGAGGGCCACCTCCGCGCGGCGACTACTCGTAAAGTAGGAGGTTGTCATACCGGGCCCCGGCGACGTGGATCTGGAGCGCGAGCGACCGGCGCGACCTGCCACCAAACATTGACTCGTGAAGACGGTACACAATGAGAATGACGCTCGTGACTCCGGCGATAACACTCACCCGTCGGCGACTTCTCCTCGACACCGGCTTCATCCACCTTCCCCGGCGAGCGGCCGCCGGAGCGCGAGCGAGCCGGGGACTTACTCGTAGACTTCGCGCGGGAGCCGCTTCGAGACCGGGAACCGCTGCGGGATCGAGATTTAGCTCGCGAACGGCTTCGTGATCTGGTTTTGACTGGTGAACCACTTCTCGATCGGGACTTCGATCTAGATCCGCTTCTGGCTCTTGCCTTGACTGGAGATCCACTTCTCGATCTGGATTTTGCTCGAGATCCACTTCTCGATCTGGATGGTGATCCACTTCGGGATCTAGATTTCGCCGCTGCACGGCTTCCCGACCGCGATTTAGCAGGAGATCCACTTTTAGATCTAGACCGAGGCCTGGATCCACTCCTGGACCTAGACTTCACTCGGGATCCACTTCTGGACTTAGACTTGGCTGGGGATCCACTTCTGGACCTAGACTTGGCTCGGGATCCACTTCTGGACCTAGACTTTACTCGTGATCCACTTCTGGACCTAGACTTCGCTCGGGATCCACTTCTGGACCTAGACTTCGCTCGGGATCCACTTCTGGACCTAGACTTCACTTGGGATCCACTTCTGGACCTAGACTTCGCTCGAGATCCACTTCTGGACCTGGACTTGGCTGGGGATCCACTTCTGGACCTAGACTTCGCTCGGGATCCACTTCTGGACCTAGACTTCGCTCGGGATCCACTTCTGGACCTAGACTTCGCATGGGATCCACTTCTGGACCTAGACTTCGCTCGGGATCCACTTCTGGACCTAGACTTGGCTGGGGATCCACTTCTGGACCTAGAATTCGCTAGGGATCCACTTCTAGACCTAGACTTGGCTCGCGATCTACTTCTGGACCTAGATTGTGTGGGAGATCCGCTCCTGGATCTGGACTTGGCCTGAGATCCACTCCTAGATCTGCCGCGGCTGCTGCTCCGCGAGCTGGAGCGAGCCGACCCGTCGTGAGACATCTTTGACTCCGAGCCAGCCTGACAATATAATTTAATGCCTAGTAACATACAATGTTAAAGGTGATGTTTCTTTGTAACACAATGAAGGCACAAGAGTAACAAAAGGCATTTCCTCATAACTATTACACTAGCAATTTAATTATATAATAAGGATTCATGATTATGGTGAAACTAGTTCCAAAAAAACTCTTCAAGTGTCAAAAATGCAAAACAGTACAGTATAAAATCACAACCAGACACATCTGATATGTGTGTACTGATGTACACACATATCAGACATGGCCATAATATAGCAGGTAGCGCTTTCAACAAGCTGCAATATTTTATTAAATTATCTTCTTCTTCTTCTTTCTTTACGAAGATGTCTCCAAAACTCTTTCACGGTAAATAAATTATAGTGTTAAGAAAAAAAAATCAACAGAGGTAAATACTACTTGTTAGGTCCCGATCTAAGCAAACCTAGTATCAGTACCTACAATGGACATGGGTTCCCAGTACATAATTACTATACTTATTACTGTGGTACCACTATGACTTGTCGAAACAATTGTGCTTATCACAGAATGTTTTCCTCTACCAGGACTGCTCCAATCAGAGCTTCAAATAAAAAAATTATCAACTAACAGATATAACCTCAATAAAAATCTTTGTTGAAGGAAACATACAAAGTCTGATAATAGATAATAATGGGTGTTAGACTAATAAGTAAGGATAACTATATCAATAACTAGCTACGACGTGCTTCAAGCCACATTACCTACATTGTTTTTATCCATAATTCTACCCCCAACTTTAGTTTGAATTGTGGAACATAATTTTCAAATGAATTTCAACTTTGCTGTACTTACTGATCTGCTGCGCGAGCGCGAGTTCCTGCCGCCGTCTGCCGAACAAACACATCACACATTACTACCTTCCATATTACATGTCGTGCATTGTTACTTGCATGCCCTTTATTGAAATGATAAAGATTATCTGTCGACATCTCTGACAACATCATTTCAAAAGATATGACAACATGGTATTGTTTGATAATTATTCAAATACTGGAAATAAGGCAAATAGCATGAAAGTAGTTTTTTGTTGGCTATCATATGATAGTATCCACTTTGACGTGAGTGTTTAATTTCATGTATTGGCCTTTTATCTAGTGATGTACAAAATTACTATAGGTTCCTACGACTGTAGTATAGTTTAAAATAAATAACATGATTTTTTTTCTGGTGAGGTTAGACCGTACCTGTGTCGACGTCCATTGTTGATGATATTACAATACAACGCGAACACACTAATGTGCTCTAAACAATTAATTCAAATACATGAGGAACGGTGAGCCCTTAATTCCTCACTCAATATCCAATAAACCCAATTCACTGGCACTTCTAAATCAAATAAAACTGCAAGCAAAGAGTATATAATCACTACGTTTTAAGAGACGGCACTTAGAACATTATCTGTAGCTCAAAGTCACGCAGAATAGTAGTACCAACATTGTAATAATAGGAAATGCTGCCAACATTTCCATACAAAAGTCACTGACAGTTAGAGATGTGCTAAATATTATCGATATCTAGGGTTGTGCTTACGTTAAAATAAAAATGCCGATATCGATAGACAATGCTTGAATAGCGGGCTTTAAAATTACTATACTTAGAATATTCTAGGTGTAAATAAAATGCATATGACATTAGTTTTATAGCTTTATTTCAAACATCATGTTATCATCCCATATTTACATAAAGTTGTTTCTTGTCATTATATTCACATCTAAACATCATACTGAAAAAATATTCTAACAGCATTATTAGCTTAAATATCATAATTGAAACTAATCGTGATAAATTCAAGATTTCTTACAGCTGTTATCCACTTTGAGATCTAAACATAAGGATATCCTTAAATTAGCGAAATCTGCCTTAGATAAACAACAGAAGAGGCCCGTATCCTCATAATAGACAGGCGCTGTATATCTATATTTATACCAATATATTTATTATGAGGCACAAACACACCTCAGGTCGCACGTTTAGTCGCAAGAGCATGTTTAGCTGATGTCTGAGTGGCCTAGACTATTACTTTCTAAGTCTATCACACTAAGCGTGCAACCTGCGGCGTCATCAGGAGCGTCTGGAAGCTGTGGCTAAGTAGTCAGAGGACATTGCATAGTCGCGGGCCAAACGTGAATAAAATTGGCGCAGGACTCAGTTCAGCATAGTATTGAACAAGAGAGGCTTCTAGCCAGAATAGTGAAGTGCATGTTTACAGTCTGCTAGTATGATATGTAGCTGCTAAACTTCAAATAACACATTGAAATGAAACTAATTTTACGGATTATATCGCGTTTACTTTATGTTTTTTTACGTTCCCGACGTTTCGGCTGCTTTACAGCAACCATGGTCACGGGAGGACTGAGGTGGTTGACGTCCTGGTGTCATAGTTAGAAACGGGGTACCCTCATATTTAATTGTTGCTTGTGGGCCGATCTACGCAGAAAGTGCTCACAGTATCTTGAGGTCTTGCAATGGTATGCTTGGTTTTCGATTTAATAATATTAATTACTGGATCCCATGTCGGTGGTAGCACCCAGCCATCTTCCCTATTGAAATTAGGATGTTTCTTAATTTCAATGGCCTCGCGTATCATTCTTGGTCGGACTCGGTGTTCTTTTGCGAGGATCTGTGGCTTATTAAATCTGATATAATGGCGGGTGCGATCTTGTACATGTTCACAGATTGTAGACTTCGTGGAGCGCCGGTGTTTCACGTCAGCGATGTGTTCTTTTACGCGGGTTTTTATTGCTCTTTTAGTTTGTCCTATGTAAGAGAGCCCACATTCACAATCGACTTTGTATACCCGTGCATCTTGTAGAGGAATGTGACACTTGACAGATGGTGAGAACTGCCTAATCTTCTTCAGCGGCTTGAAAAAAGTTTTGATTAAACCGCGCTTCAAGATGTAGCCAATCTTGTCTGTGACTCCTCTGATGTATGGTAGTACAGCAGGCACACGCTCGACTGTGGCTGGTTTCACTCGGTCCCTGTGACGGCGGCGCGGGATTCGGAGCTTGTTATCATGCAGTACTTGCTTGACATGATGGAGCCAAAGGGATCTGTGACGAGCAACATCTGCGCGCGCTTTAATCAAAACTTTTTTCAAGCCGCCGAAGAAGATTAGGCACTTCTTACCATCTGTCAGGTGTCACATTCCTCTACAAGATGCACGGGTATATAAACTCGATTGTGAATGTGGGCTCTCTTACATAGGACAAACTAAAAGAGCAATAAAACCCGCGTAAAAGAACACATCGCTGACGTGAAACACTGGCGCTCCACGAAGTCTGCAATCTGTGAACATGTACAAGATCGCACCCGCCATTATATCAGAATTGATAAGCCACAGATCCTCGCAAAAGAACACCGAGTCCGACCAAGGATGATACGCGAGGCCATTGAAATTAAATAACATCCTAATTTCAATAGGGAAGATGGCTGGGTGCTACCACCGGCTTGGGATCCTGTAATTAATATTATTAAATCGAAAACCAAGCGTACCATTGCAAGACCTTAAGATACTGTGAGCACTTTTTGCGTAGATCGGACCACAAGCAACAATTTAATATGAGGGTACCCCGTTTCTATGACACCAGGACGTCAACCACCTCAGTCCTCCCGTGACCATGGTTGCTGTAAAGCAGCCGAAACCTCGGGAACGTACAAAACATAAAATAACAGTAAAGAAAAATAAAACTGATTTAATTTCATTAAGTTATTATTTTTCTTTACTTTGTTGCTGAGCTCTTTTAGATAAGTCTGCAAAATCATTTTCACCTTTCCTAGCAGTGTTATTTAAAATATGACATTGTTTCCGGATGAACATTTTACTTAATATATTTAATAAAGCTTTCGTAATTTTTTCACGATGGTCAGAACAAACAACCCAATCCATATTACAGTGAACCATCAATTCCAAGCTTGTGATGCAGCTAATATTTTGTTTGTGTAATTCTTTGGCAATATTATTTTGAAAAATAGTTTTTGCTTTTGCAATTGTTTCACAAAGATTTCTTGTTGGGTATGTAAGGGATTGCTTGTCATGCCACCATTCTCTCAGTGAAATATAGTTATACAGTCCATCTCCAGTCACAGGATTGTCATTTTTTAAGCACACTTTACATATTTCGCATGGATTTTGATATAAAAGTTTAGCAGCGACATATCCACTTACATATACTATTGGTTGCTCTTCAAAAGACGTTAAATCAGTTTCCAACTCATAAAATACTTCAGGCAGTGAAATTGTTGGATATTGCACTTCATCTATATTTTGTACCTCTGGTACGGATGCATTTGCAAACTCCGTACTGATTTCTTTTTTTCGTCTTAATATATCTTGAAAATTTAGATAAAACTTATTTTGATCCTCTTCACAGTTTGATCCGCGACTAATTGATGCTGTATAGCCCGATATTAAAACGGTTTTTAAAGCCGCCGTGAAATGTGAACATGTTGGATTTTTATTTGTAGCACCATGTTGACGAATTAAACCAAACAGGTTTTCCAAAGCATCTTGGTTCAACTGACGCAGATTTAGATATTTTACTCCTTTTGATTTCAGTTGCCACCAAATATCCTTTAACGATTTTAAAGATACTTTAAAGCCATTAATGCATCTCACATGCCTAAGCTGCAGCTGGGAATCCGATTTTATGAATTTAAGTAAATTCCTTTTTAATGTTCCTCAAAAATCTATCAGATTGAACCCACCCATACGCATTCCTCACGCTACAACAAATTATAGGCAGAACTCATACACTGTGCGAGCAAGCAGATATGTTAATAGGATATGCAAACAGCACAATCTGGATATATTCACTTGCAGTATTAATTCAGCGAAGCGGTGTCTAAGCCTTGATTTTTTCCAGTAGGACTTAACCGCAGTTTTGTTGTTATTTTACTTTCTTATTATTTTTCAGAAGTTACTTACCGTACGTTACCGTAGTTCAGTGCCATTAAGATTATCTTTCAATGTTTAATGTAAGTTCACACGTCAACTAGTTACCCTATATCTATACGTGGAGACCTGTAATTGGCTCTCAGATGCTGTACCCGTATCTATTACTGTTACTTTTAGCTGTTGGTCTTCCATCAAATAAATAAATAAATAAATAAATAAATTAATTGAATCCATTTTTTTTAAATAATTGTTCCATTTCTCGACATGGTTCGATTGATTGGAGACATTCTCACGGATTCCCTTTTTTACATCTTTGTGAGATGATGGCCCATTTGTAACATCAAACAATCGATCCAGCTCCTCTATGATGTATGCAGTTTCATTTATTTCCTTTTCTTCGGTATCATGTTTAAGGGCCATCATCTTTAAAACTGCTGCCATTGTGTTACTCAAAGCATGTGCGGCATATTTGACTCTCATTTTAATCTTGTATGTGGGGTTTACCACTGTTTGGTTTAATTTTTGAAAATTTAGAAAATTTTTATTTCTTTCTTCGGCTTCTATTAGGTGACGCCACCTTCCTGTTTTATCACCATATTTTATTTCTCCTGCCTGGTAAAAATTATTTCTTATTGATTTAAATAAATGTGGAATGTCATATATGACAAAAACTTTGAGTTCTTCAACCATGAAAATATTGCTTTCTGCACTTAAATGTGAGAGCCTTTTCAATAAATTAAGAGCACCAACATTTGTTGGGCCTTGGTCACATACAGTGGTTAGTATGTATATCCCAGCATTATTGAGGGCTATGATAATTTCTTTTATAATTACAGCCAATTTTTCAGATGAAATGGTACCTTCTACGAAATAATAGGCCAAAGGTTGCTTAATCGATTTACAAATTCCTTGTACCATGAAAACCAGCACATGATCTGCAATATTAGGATAACGTCCCATGTCATCTCCAAGATCGACATATCCTTCCACCTTATCTGTGCTTTCATTAAAAATCAAGCGCTTTTTTAAGGCCATCTCGTCGAACAACAGTGCGAATACATTGTCACGAGCAGGTGACTCAGCAATTTTTTTCTGAAGATTTTCTATTATTCCATGATTTATACCCGTCTCCATGGGAATGCTTTTTATGATCCGATGTAAAGTTTTCTCACTAGGCAGTGGCACTAACTTTCGTAGGTATCTAAATGTTCGAGGAGAACGTTTGAATATTGCTAAAGATAATATTTTATTTTTTGTATCCCAGCGTTTTCCATGAGGCTTTTTCTTTTGGTTTTTAAATGCATCCAATAAAAGATTTTTCAAAAAATTTGACTCTAGTTGGTCTAAATTAATTGATGTTTTGGCAAGAACCTTTAGGGCATCTTTAGCAGTCTTAAGACGCTGCAAAAGCTTATCTCCCTTATCAGTTAAATACTTTTTCCCATCTGCAACAAAAATTAGTAAGATTTATTTATGGTTATAAAATACACTTCTATTAAAAAGCCCATATTGGACTAAAATTAAAAGGCTGCATTGATTTATTCCAACTATCTTAAAATGTTATAATAAGTCTCCTAAGAATGTTTTGCAGAGTCGCATCAATTATGTTAGATGGCTTAGTGCCTTCATCTCAAATTACATTCAGTATAAAGTCTCAATTATGAAAAATGGAATTCAATGATGAACATTATAGGTATAATACTGTAAGATCTACACTGTGATAATAGGATATATTTTAAGTACTGAGGGCTCTTAAAATCTTTAATCTAAAAGTTTATCACTGCTCCATTAAAAAAAACACAGAACAGAAGTAACCAAACATTTAGAAAGCTTACCAGTATGATTTCTCATTCGTGTGTGGCTATGCACAAATACTTCTACTGAAGTACTGGTAGATGGTTCAGGTTCAACTTCCAGTGAGCCAGTGACACCTGTAATATAATATCTAAATATAAAAGAGAGCACATTTTTTATTATATATGTTTTTTGTGCCAACAGCACAAAAAATATAATAGTTAATGCCATAAAAAATAATACAGACCTATTTTCTTATTAAAATTCAATTTCATTCCTGTTGAAACAAAACTGGGTGTACCTTCTGTTAAAATAACAGAGGTTGATGCAATTGATACATTTTCCTGATCCTTACACATTGTGGGCTGACACATTGTCATATCTGAAATAAGAGTTCTGTATAAGCAAAATATGAATCAGTCTTAATCTTTACTCACTGGCTATTAATGAAATTTTAAGAGCTAAAAGGCCCACAAACTATCTCCCATACGGAATAAATATCTTAGATGATTAGGTCCTTCATTATAGATAATAATTCTCAAAAAAATATTTGGGTGTGCTACTTTATTGACTATTCAGTACATACCTTCAACTGCAGTGGGAGTCTCATTGGGCTGATTAATACTTTGATTAAGTACTCCACTAGTACAATCTCTGAGGGCTCCTGAAACAGAAGCATAATACTTATTAGGTGAAATATACACCAAGTGTAAACACAGTTGTACAGTACACAATATTAAGCTCACACAGTGACATGACATGGGTTGATGTCACAAAAATAATAATCCTGGTCTTGGTTGATCTTTCATCAAAAAGAAGTATAGTATTAGGGGTCACCCCCGAATGAATAGACATTCTATAACTTTATTCATTCTATAAATGTCATATAGGATTTACTTTTACACAAGAGGTTTACTGTATCATATTTGATATAAAGTTATAAAACATTTATAAACTTGGGGTAAGTAAGTCATTTAATACAAAATAATAATCTTAAGACCGTATACAGATCAAATGTTTGTATGGTTGTATGTATATAAGTTCAAAAACCCCTAACATAATATTGTAATAACTTACCTCTTGGAAATTGTGCTCTTTGAGATCCAATTTTCTGAGGAAAATCAACAAATAACTCCTGTGGCAAAGGGGCATGGGGCAAGTTCAATTTGGGCACAGCAGTTTTGAGTAGACGATTTTTATTCTTATTAAAATCTTCTGCAGCAAAATGCATGCCACACACAAATTTTAACTGATGCAGTTTTTCTATGGGTAAATGTACTAAATCTTCATCTCCAATAGCTTGAACCCATTGTTGACATCTGAAACATATATACATATAAGGTTTAAAACTTGTAAAATTTTGATGATTCATAAGTACTGTGCTTAATGGTTTACATGAATAAAAAATATTCTGATTCTGTAATATAAAATATTTTAAGGGATTAATGAGCAGGAAATTAATGCATAATAAATGTATGAAATTTAAAAAGCTAACCAGTAAAAAATGCTATGGACTTAGGATGTAGTGAAATTTTTGTCTGTACCAAATTGATTTATTTCTTTGGGAATGTTATCATGATAACCTATCCTAACTGGTACCAGATACCGATGGACTTATTAAAATATTTTACACTTTTAATGTTACATCATGTATAATAGGTATATTATTATAGTACACCATTGATTATTTGTTATGAAACTTGTTTTGTAACACAAACCTTTTTTCACATAAGTTTTTTTTATTGAATTCAAATTATATATTTGATATTCGAAAATATGTTCTGATAATTGTCTTTTGGTTTTTCTTTGTAATATGTATATATATTTCAATAAATAACGTGATTATGAACTAAAACACTTTTCAATATATTCATTAGTATTGATAAGAGTGGTTTTTACAATAGATACAAACGATCGGAAATCTTATTCGGGTTTCGTAAGTAGGTTTGGACTTAACCTAATAAATTGGCATAGTCACAAACAAATTAATGTAGCTTGTTCCAGTACAGAGGCTGAATATTATGCTCTTGGAACATCAGTGAAGGAGGCGAAATTTTTACATAATTTTATGAATGAATTAAAATCTTTTGATCTGCCACATGAGCCTATTGTTATTAATAATGACAATAAAAGCACTATCAAAATGGTAGAAAACCAATGCTATCGTAGAACCAAGCACATTGATGTTCAACACCATTTTATAAAGGAATGTGTTGACCGTAAGCTAGTTAAGATTATTTATAAGCCTTCAGCTGAATTAGAAGCTGACCTTTTTACTAAATCTTTACCAAAGGTCAAGCATAATTTGTTTGTTAAGAGTTTATGTTTAGTTTGAAGTTATTATTTTATTACCTACTTTATTAATTAAGTTGTTTTGTTGTACTCTTGCAATTACCTTAAATTATAGTAATTACCAGAGTAAGGGGCAGTGTTATGAAACCTGTTTTGTAACACAAACCTTTTTTCACATAAGTTTTTTTATTGAATTCAAATTATATGTTTGATATTCGAAAATATGTTCTGATAATTGTCTTTTGGTTTTTCTTTGTAATATGTATATATATTTCAATAAATAACGTGATTATGAACTAAAACACTTTTCAATATATTCATTAGTATTGATAAGAGTGGTTTTTACAATATTATTTATCCCCAAAAGGCTGGTCTGATACCTTCTAAACGGTACAACAGATATAGAACCAATTAACTTTGATCTGAGCAGGAATCGATCTCTCTCATGCGCTAGCATTTTGGTGAGCATATTTTGATCTAGAATAGAACTACTGTTATGCACGGCAGGAATTTGTCTGTATTTGCATACAAAACTAACTACTATACAAAACCTCTAAAATATAATATGTACTCAGAGGTTATAATAAAACATACCTGGAAGGATCTAAGGGCAGGGCGGCAAAAAATATACTAGTAACAGGAGATCTCCTACTGCCACATATCACACACTTTTGGAAAGATTTGCTGGCCATATTCATCAGCAAAATAGAGTCTCTATCTCGAAAATAACTCGTTTAACACAAGTACACAGCAGAATCACTAATAGGCGGAATCTTCACGCTAAATCGGAGGAGAAGGTCTCAACTCGACGATATTAACGGAGAATCCAAACACAAATTAGTAACAACTGTAAAATAACAAAATAAATACGCAAACAGATCCGAGATCGGCCGGTATAACTTTGTTATTGAGGTTCTATTGACGCCATCTTGCTTGTCATTTTGCACGACGTACCAGCATTATAATACAAATGTATGATTTTTTCCGTTGACTTTCTAATGTTGGCCACCCAGGTCTACATGAACCAAAATAAAATGAACCCCGTCGAGTACGTTCTCCAAACACATCATAGTTCAAGAATAATTGGACTATCTCAATGTATGGAAGTGTCCACCCACTGACTGCAAGAAGAAAATAGAAGATGCCAGTTTGTTATCCTCACAGATTAACGAAATGCACAGATTATAAGATATGTCAGGTTCTCCCACAGACCAATAAGAACAAGGTTCTCCTTACCACAGGCCACAGAAAAAAATATTATTACAATCATAATATGACACTCTTAGCGAAACAGTGTTGTCAGATCGAGGATTAAGAATTATCCTACTTCCCACTAATATTATAAATGTGAAAGCTTGGATGGATAGTTGGATGTTTGTTACTCAATCACGCCAGAACGGCTGAATGGATCTGGATGAAATTTAGCACAGGGATAGATTATAGTCTGGAATACCACACAGGGTACTTTTGATCCCGGTAAAATGTAAACGCGGGTACCGCGGGGCGCAGCTAGTCTTATCATAAATTTACTGAAAAACTCCCATGTTCTTATCACATCTTCAATTTCAATAATGATCGTATATTTCAGGGGCCCGAGTAGTCATTCAGCGAGCCACAGTGGATAAATGGGGTATCTCATTTATTAGGATTCCTTAAAAGCTGAACACCTGGCTTAATAACGCACTATATAGCTGATTGCCAACCTAAAATTAAGTTGTTGTGAATAAATGAAATTATTGTGGATATAGGATAATTGTCGCATGTCCGGCAATCACTGTAACGGAGACTCCACGCAAACGAACTCGAGAGGTTCTCCTTCTCTTCATATATCTTTACGAAATGAAATGTGATGAAATAAAATGATTATTGCCTCACCTACAACTTAGTGGGTATTTTGCCAATGTCAAGTAATTAATAGTGATATCACATTCAATAAATACACATAAATAAAATAATAGATGTGACATGAAGATATGAATATGTCAATGGAATTTTGAAGTAAACTTTTATTTCAATAAATTATATGCAATAGTTATGTACATGGAAAAACAAAAAACTAAAAAATACTTATTACTAGGACATTGAAAAATAAAATTAAAATAAAATTATAGACACAAAAATGCCTCCACAAAAGTAGTAGTATTGAAGTAAACTGTGAAACGTGGAAAGTCATATGACGTATCTCCTCTTTACGAACGGAAAGAATCAACTCAATGGAAAAGGCCATTAGGGAAAAAAAAAGACAACGTCAATGTCATCAATGACCCACTGTCAAATTAACCTACTGTCAATTACCCTATATGTCTGTCAAGTATATGTCAACAAAATATACACAAAGATCATCAGCTGTTCTTCTTCCTTACATTTTATAGTCAGAATTTTATTATGTGGCATTGAATTCCTCACAGGAATATACTACAAACAAACGTAATGGAGGAGCTAGACCAGCTGCCATTGAAACGCGTGGAGGTGTCATTGACGAAGTTCAACGACGTCGCCATCCCGCACCACTTGGACCTGCTGCGACAACACAAGGCGAACATTCTCAAGGTAAGTGGAAACCGCGATCTATTTTCTTTGTTTAATAGTACAAATAATTCGGGCAGCTCCTGACGGCTCAGTCGACTGCTCCGGGGCTTCGATATTAGGGCGTAGTTTAGTAGAAGACTGATGTCACGAAACTGGTTTAAAAATAGAAAAAAAAAACATTGCATACCAATCGTAGATAGTTGAAGATATTTGGCAATTGTATGATTCATGAATAACACAATATTGGCACAATAATTCCTCAAGTTCTATTTTCATGTATTGTAGTACACTTAATTTACTAAGCTACTACTACTTTTTTTAAATTACTTGTAATGCTATTGTGAATTGTTTAAAACTTGTATACATTAGTCTGTAAGTCTATCAAAGTATTGAAATGTGTCCCAAAAATAATCTCCATACAATTTCAAGCCTGTATTGCCTGAAGGAGTCGGCAGAGGTACACCAGTGCACACTGTTACATTTAGCCAAATGGTGCAAATGCAATAGCGGGTGAGATTATCGCCATTACACTGGGAACATCTCGCCGCCTATGCAAGGGTTACTGGGGCCATAGTTTACTATACAAGATGGTGATGTTAACCCAGCTTTGCAGGCGGTGTGCAGGTTTGCGTGGGCATTCAGGTTTGAGCATGCATGTGTGGTGTGTGCGCAGTACGAGGCGCAGGGCCGGGGCGCGCGCGCGCGCGGCGAGCAGGCTCGCGCGGCGCGCGCGGCGGCGGCGCTGCGCGCGCTGCTGCTGGAGCTGGACGCGCTGCGCCGCCGCGTGCGCGCCGCCGACCGCGCGCGCTTCGACGCGCTCACGCAGCGCTCGCGCGACACCACGCTGCGAGCCATCGTCGACTACCTCGGTAATATTCCACGCCACCTCCCTCGCTCGCACCGCGCACGAATATCGCTACGATGTTACTCCAACGTTTCTATTATTATAGGTTTGGTAGAGAGCAGTTGTAGAGCGCTAGTGTCGGTCGGACGCATCGGTGCGCGGCGTCGCGGTGAGCACGTTGGCATGAGATCAGTCGTCATCCTAACCCCGTGTTGTCCTAACTCCGTAACTAATTAAATTACGTTATAAGCTTTTAACGAAAAATCATGTAACGAACGAAACGACGGCAGCGAGGAAGTTCCAAATAACGACTGGAGAGATCGTCATCTCATCTCATTGTAGCCGCCGAGTTTGTAGTGTCAGGATGTGTAGCGAACCGGCTGGGGTTTAGTAAGCGTGCAACTCGTTCCGCGGTACGCAGGCACGGCCCCGCTGGCGATGAGCCGGCTCCAGCCGGAGGGCGCGGCGGCGGCGGCCAGCGCGGTGTCGACGGACTCGGTGGGCGTGGTGGCGCACGCATTCCCCGCCGAAGATCGTGACGCAGACGAGGACGCCGCCGCCGACGCCGACGAGCCGCAGATACAGCTGTGCGTCGACGACCAGGTATGTGTGTTAGCATTTTATTCAAGATGAAAGTGAAACACTTGTGGGTAGGTATATTGTTCTGATAAATAAATGGTTCCACAAGCACAATGTGTATGTGTTGTGTTGGTGGCGCAGGAGGTGGCGCTGCAGGAGCGCGAGGCGCTGCTGCGCGGCTGGGGCGAGCTGCAGGCCGAGCTGCGCGCGCTGCACGACGTGTGGCAGCACGCGCAGGCCGCGGCGCTCGCGCAGCGGGAACAGGTACACGCGGCTGGGGCGAGCTGCAGGCCGAGCTGCGCGCGCTGCACGACGTGTGGCAGCACGCGCAGGCCGCGGCGCTCGCGCAGCGGGAACAGGTACACGCGGCTGGGGCGAGCTGCAGGCCGAGCTGCGCGCGCTGCACGACGTGTGGCAGCACGCGCAGGCCGCGGCGCTCGCGCAGCGGGAACAGGTACACCGCCACCACCCACCGGCTGCCACACTCGGGGTTGGATTCTGTAACTATTTTACGGAACAGATCTTTGAAGTCACTCTATTCCCAGGTCGCCACCGCTGCCGCGAGCGTCGAGGTGGCCGCCGACAACGTTAGCGCCGCGAGAACCAGCCTAGCCTTCGCCGAGAGGTAACCATTTATTCCTTATATTATGTCATAAGTTTTGACCGAGGCGGTCGACGCGATCTCCCTCAATATCATTAAATACAGGACCCCGGTCAAGATTTCTCTACCATAGGGCATGTCGAATACACTGTAATGGGGCTAATATAATCTCCCTACGTCTCACATATCGGTAATAGCTGTGTTACGATGATATCCCGATGATATGAACTTTGTCGGTTGTTACAAGGGTTCGGTAAGCAATGGATCCGTCTGTCTAATAAAAGGAAATAGGGACCCGAAATTCACACCATAGTGTCTAAATCCTAGAGTTGGAAGTCTTGGAAGTCTAGAAATCCCGTTACGAGGACCGAGCGATTTCAGGGCTTCAAGACTGCTAACACAATCGATTCATAATCGTACAGCAACCCTAGTAACCGACACTTTTGACAGATATTGTATGGGATATCTGTCAAAAGTGACAGTTACTATGCGGTTGCTGTTCGATTATGGATCGATTGTGCTAGCAGTCTTGGGGCCCAGGTTTGTTGTTGATATGAATGCAGCGTGTGTGCGTGTGTGTGTGTGCGGCGCAGGCTGCGCGGCGCGGCGCTGGGCGCGGGCGGCGCGGCGCTGGGCGCGCTGGCGGGCGGGCCGGTGGGGCTGGCGGTGGGCGCCAAGGCGGGCGCGGCCGCGGCGCTGCTGGGCTCGCTGCTGGGCTTCGCGGGCGCGCGCCTGCTGGGGCGCCGCGGGGCGGGCGGGGAGGGCGGGGAGGGGGAGCGCGCCGCCCGCAAGGACGACTAGCGACAGGCCGCGCGTGCTGCCGGCCGCGCGCCGCGAACATCGACGCACAAGCGACTAGCCGTGCCGCGGAACGCGGTACGAGTTTGAATACTTCAAAACTATAACATGATAATGGCGCTGCCTGGTACGAACTGTTCCTGATCGCTCCACCTACTTTAATAAATAGATATGGTGGTTAGGATGCGACACATGTGTCTTGTACATGGACGCAATATTAATAATAATATCAAGGCTGTACATATTGAATGTAAAGTGCAATACTATCAAACATACAGGTTGTTTTATAAGTAGATTGTAAGGTGCAGCACAATTTTTTTAACAAATACTCCTAAATCTTCTTTGTGTACCCAAAATATTTTTTCGCTATGGCTATCGAACGCCGCAGCGCCGCTAAACCAAATAAAATACCTACATGATTTTATAGTCAAATAATACATTATTTTGTATAAGTACCCAGATATTTTGTACAGACCTACAAATAATTGTATGAGTCTCTATCATCTTGTGTGGATGGATCTCGATATTAAATCGTTCCTAGATTCATAGTTATTATTTATTAGTAAATCAATATTATAATATAGAAAATGTAGAAATTTATACATTTACCTAAATGTAAGCAAAACCATCATTTACGTACAGATTGATTACGCAGTGGACACGATTTTTTTTCGGCCTTATAATATGACCATGCTATTGTTTACTTGAAAATATTAGCCCCAAGTCGGCACATTCCTACTTTCCATCCAAAAAGGTATTTGTAATCTATTTACCTATGTAAATTGATAAAATGTCTATACACAGGGCTGAAAAAATAAAAAATAACTACTGCATGGTCTGCATATTTGTCATTTATTTTGTATGGCAAATAGAACAGCGCCTCTAGTGGACGGTATCTACAACTTTACATCCTCCATACAACGTGGACAAAATACGCAAACTTTACGGTTAGCATTGGTACGAATAAACTCGTACTTGACATACAGGATCCCGAGACAGTACCCTGACTATAATAAGCTCGTGTTTAGGTAAGAATGTAATTTTTTTAAATATTTTTATACCTTGACTTAAGTGCCTAGTAATGATGGCTTCATCATGTTAAAATTGTTGTAAGGTAATGCTTTCTGATGTTAATTTTAATTAAAAATGATTTCAGTCATTAGTTTTATTTCTACTAATGTTATGTACGAGTAATTGTAATAGTTGCAATGTTATTATATAGGTTATATGTTTGTTTGTTCAAATAGAAAAATAATAAATTTATTTATTTTGAATATACAACAATCTTGGTATTATTGAGTCTGTCTCCTCTCTCTGATTCTTTGCATGTCAGACCCTTGCTTAAATGTACAAACCGCTGACGACGATACAAACTAAACATCTCTAGTTTGTCTGCGAAATCATCATATGTTTGGGAACACTGGGGTGCGATAGAGATAGCGTTATTTTATGGCCACCCTAGCATTTCATGCTCTAGTGCACAGACGAACTAGAGCTGCGCATCGCTAGTGCTTAAAATTATTTACTTCTTCAAGACTAATACAATCTAACTAATGTTATAAATGTGAAAGTTTGGATGGATGGATGATTGTTAGCAAAGGATCGACATGATTTTTTGTATAGGTAGTGGTAGTTTAGGGCTCAGAAAATTACATATGGACATACATTTTAATCGCGGGTAACACCGCGGGGCGCAACTAGTTAGTCTATAAAGCCAAACAGTAAAACAATAGAAAAATTGTAATTTTATTTTTCATTATTGTCTTGCCAGCCAAATAAAAATTAAAAACCAGGATCTTCAGAAAGGGGTGAGTATTACACCACCACCACAGAATATTACAAACAAAAATGTATAAAATGTACATCTTTTTAATGTTTGCTATCGGCTATAAAATAATGTATTTTTTGTCAAGTAATTTTTTTCTTCTATTTTTTAAATATATGTAACCCGATAGACGTCCCGACGTGGGCCGCCTGAAACGAACGAGTTGGCACTAGCTTTCCTTGGTTCGGCCAACTTAGGCTAGCATCTGGATGTATTATAATCAGATAACAGTGTTATGGACTGTGATTGCCTCTAAAAAGAAAGAAAATGAACACCATCGTCTAGCTAGACCAAGCACTTTGTCTGTGGTTTACTGACTGACGTAATTTCATTCATTCATTCATTCATTCGTAAAAAGCAATATGGCTGACAAGATCATGTTGGCGACTGATCTTGTGTTGAAAATTCGTGATTTAATAGTTTAGTGATATACTTTTCATTAGTGAATATTGATTACTTTAATATTTTGCATCCGGTCGACTGTAAGTAACCATTTAAGTGCGTTGCGTTAAAGTTTTTGACAAAAAGTGTCCGCGTCACCGGTGGTGATATTGTGGAATAATCTCGCGTGTTTGGGTGTGTAGCTGGCCGCGACGCGCTCACAGAGGGGTGCAGCATGTCGTTCCCGCCGCGGCCGCCGCTGGTGCCTTACGGTATCGCGTCCGGCGTCGTCACTATGCCGATGCCTACACATGTAAGTGCTAGCGAGCTAACCTCACCGCGACAACTCGTTAGCCTTACTCGAAAGCGACGAAAGCCGAGGATACAAACATGGCACTAGTACTGCTGGGATGGGGAATCGGGAGTGGGATGGTGAAATTCAAGTCACGTTACTCCGTTATTGCCAATGGCTTGGTTTTGGTTTGTGTCATTGAGGTGTCAGTCGTACGGAAAACTACGTTGTAGGGACTGATTATAGGAACTTAATTTGCCACGATAGAATCATAATATTCTGTTTGGTACAGTGATATCTGTAAGCCTACTAGATGTGTAAGGCCACCACACAATCTTGTTCTTCTTCAGTATGTGTGGTGTCAAGTGTCCAACTTTGTGACTATATAATAAGATTTGAATGTAGAGAGGTGTCAGGAGTCAGGAGAATTCTGTCATGGACAAAATATTATTAGGATTGTTCAATGGACAGGAAACCTGAACAGTTATTATAATAGTGCATAATAGGTTATTGTGTACCACAAATATATTGGTTATAGAAGCAGCAGTAGTTTTCCTTAACATCCTGCAACCGCTGCCACCCGGTTATATCCCAATATTTGATAACTAGTACCATTGCTATGATTAAACTATTTAGAATAAACTATTCTCTCTTTTTTGAACCATATGTGGTTGCCCCATTTCACACTGAGACTTACTTCAGATAAACTGAAGATCCTTATAAACCATACCATTATTTTAAAAGCGCAATAAATATATCATCTTAATAGCCTAGAGGATCCAATACACCAACGATTACGAAAAAAAATATCCCTCATATCAACTAAAAATACTGAAATAGTCATTCTGGAGCCGACATATTTTTTTTGCAAATATAATCCACAACTATTTGGACATAAAGCATTTTAAGATGATTAGTGTTTTGCAATGTTTGTGCAACCATTAATTTATTGATATTGCAAATGGATGTCAACTTTATATATGTTTGTGGATAAGTCTGCAAAACATTTCAATGCTCTTAACACCGAAAATCATATTCTGTGCAGATTATCCTACGTGAGCCATGAAATATTACTCAACTTAGCAACCAATCTAAGAAACATGGTGTATACATGGTATTTAACAAATGTATGTGTATGTCAGGTGATGGTGGGCGCGTACGGTGCGGGGGCGGGGGCGGGCGGCGGGCGCGGGGCCCTGCTGCCGCCGCCCGCCGCCGGCAAGGTCATCGCGCGAGGGCCCACGCGCAACCACAACTCCAAGGACTCGGACGGACCACCCATCACCGTTTTCATCGGTAACACTTATGCTATTATTCATTTGGTTGAGATTATTTTATTATCATTAGACCCGCGGGGCTCGCGTCGCAGCGGTTGAATGCTCGAGCTTGTCGGCAGGCAACATCTCGTCGCGCGCGCCGGACGCCATGATCCGCGCGCTGCTGTCGGCGTGCGGGCCGGTGCTGAGCTGGAAGCGCGTGTCCACGTTCGGCTTCAGCGAGTTCGCCAGCCCCGAGGCGGCGCTGCGCTGCGTGCGCCTGCTGAACTCCAGGCAGGTGGCGGACCGGCCGCTGCTGGCGCGCACCGACGGCAAGATGCAGGCGCTCGTCGACACCTACAAGAGTACGTACCGCACGCTGTCCACCCGCCGCGACACATTGCATGTGTACAATAACTTTAGAATATATACAAAACCAATCTACTCTGTCGATTGACACACTGCATCACGGGCTGTCATAACTAGTTTTTTTTCACAATGGCAGACTGACAATGATGTGAATGCGGTTTGATGTTCTAGGCGTAACCAAAAACCGAACATAGCAGGGAGAAACATAACTAAAAGCTGCTTCTGAGCTGTTCCTAGATGAAAATTCAACCCCCTATTTTAATATACGAGGACAGTTTAAGACTCTGTTGTCAGAGGAGGTACTTTGCGATCTGGCCCTAAACCGCCAGGACTGTAAATAATGATGTGTGTTAGACGGCCATGGTCGCACCCTAGTGTGCCGTTGTCATTTTGGTATGAAGCCGTAACGCTCGTGGTGTGCAGCGGAGCAGCGGTCGCGGCTGGGCGCGGGGGCGGGCGCGGGGGCGGGCGCGGGCGCGGGCGCGGAGGCGGACGCGTCGTACCTGGACGCGCGGCAGCGGGCGCTGGACGAGGCGGCCGAGCGCCGCCTGGCGCAGATCGCGCGCGACTACCAGGACGACATCAACAACTACGAGATACTGCAGAAAGGTACGCCCCTACGTCACACAGATCACGCGCAGAGGTATTCCGAGCTATTAGACCGAGCTTCGAGTCGAATCATCTTGAATAAATGGCCTAACTATGTCGGTGACGACTCGATTGCCACAGTTGGTAGTGGCCCTTCTTTCTGGACCGAGGATCCTGGCTTCTAATCTTGGTAGAGGCAAATTTTGTGTGTTGAGAATGAATGCTTGTACCCGAGTCATAAATGTTTAATATCCATTTAAGTAATTATTAGCGTTACTTAATTTAGGACCACACAGTTTCATGTATTTTTTACCAACTCCCTGCATTACCGAAGCGTCAACTCGCTGCAGTACTCCAATTACTTATTGCATTTTACCGTCACGATTCGTATCGGCCCGCTCGTAATGCACTCTCGGCTTTAACACCGAACACTTCTGAGTGGTGTTGTGTGCGCAGAGGAGGCGATCTCGAAGACGGCGCGCGTGCTGGAGGAGGCGGACATCTCGGAGGAGAAGCGTGACGTCATCCACCGCGAGATCGGCAAGTTCCGCGAGAGCATGAAGGTGAGTGCCGGAGCCCCGCCCACGCGCGGCCCCGCCCACGCGCGGCCCCGCCCACGCGCGGCCCCGCCCACGCGCGGCCCCGCCCACAGGCGGCCCCGCCCACGCGCGGTCCCGCTCGCACGCGGCGCGCCTGTCGCCCGCGACACATGCCACTCGCACAGCCGAGCCGCGATACTTATTGCTACTGTGGCAACACTTTATCAATGAACTTGGCTGGCAATGTTTCGCACCGCGATAGGCGTGCCATGTGTCACGGGGGCAGCCACTCGTTGCCACGATTAGAGATTCCTTGCCACGATTCAAAGTAATTTTGTTCTGCATAACAAAGGTTCGAATCATCATGTGCCTTATTAATAATTATGATAAGCAAATTACGATCAATTTGATGCTTGAAATATCGACATTGTAAATCGCCGCAAATTCCCGTTTCTCGTTCACGATTGTGCCAGATTCAGTCTCCAAGCTGGGATTTTGTCTTCCGCTAAGAATCGACCCAACGGTGAGTCAGCGCACACACACCGACACACACCGCACATCGAACACACACACACACACACATATACCACAATCCATAACTCCTATTTCCCGAGGGCTCGCCGATACTCGCACTTGTCCAAACGAGCGCTGACAATTCGAAATCGATCTCGGAAACGAACTGGGAAGCTTTCCGAACGCATTTCCGCAATCGCTTTAAATATATATAAATTCTTCGTAAATGCACACCATCTTTCCGCGGTCGTAAGTTTAGAACTGTCATTCGTTCGTTATCTAAAACAGCTTTTTGACAGCTCTTCGAGAGCGACATCAACATCGGCAAAAATGGCCCTGTTTCGTAGCCGATTGCCAACATCAAAAAACAAATAAAAACATCGGAATGTCTTCGCATCCGCCTCCGATTTCGATTTCGAATGATTTAAAATAGCCCCGCAGTTTGCGCAGTAGCGCCGGTACGTAATCTTGACAATCCTAAACGTTATATCACATGATTACCGACATTTTGACATCGACTATTTGTTATACGGATTCCGTCCACGTGCGTTTCTATTGTGGCTAAGAGCCACCCCACAGTACTTCGACAGTGATAAGATCCATGGCATATGAAAGCTCTTGTATACCTTCATACTCTGGCAGCAATTTTTTTAAATACGATAGCAAATTCGAGCTTTAATTTGGTATTTTTGGTCTCTTATCTACATTAAAATGCATCGTTTAATCGCTAATGATTGAGCTACTAGCGGGAGGATGATTGGATTGAGAAAGTCGATAAGATCCGACCGACACTGAATCTATCGCCAACGACCGTGTGCGTCCTTGTAGACCTCGGCTATAGAGGTGAGTGAAGAAAAACTGGACCGTTTGGTTTCAAGGAAGCTGCCATAGGATGAGATGAAGTAGGTACACTCCAAAAGTTGCATAAGACATGGGTCTCATCATTACTGCTGGTCAGTTCGAGTTCATACAAAATTGACTACATTTTCCTTCTCCTACGACTATTAGACTCTGCCACATCTCGTAGCCATGTTATGGAGCACCGGTTTCCACTCTATTCCGCACGCCTGACGGAATGACTCCTCCCGGCACACACTGTCATGTCACTCACACATACCCGTACGTACACACGCGTAGGTCGAAGGTGTTGCCAGTGTATCGGAGGGAGAGGTATGATACACGCTGCACGTTGCCAGTACCGTCTGTGACGTATCGCGGCCGCCGTCCGCTCGGAGCGTAGCGACGCGACCCCACATCGCGAGCGTGGGACCAACCCACGCCCAGTTGTCCGTTTGCCATGGTCCCGAGATGCACCGCCCTCTGAGAAACTAATAATAATTGAGCCACTTGTGGGTTTCATGGATTGGGATAACTCGACTATAGTTACATACAACGGTGACGAATAACTGGAATGTAGCCGTCATGTTCGCAGCCAAATTTCTTTTTAAAACTAACTTCACCGCCATAATACATCGCGTGCTCTCGAACTTCAAGACCAACTCACCTAAGAATTGTCGCAACGGGCAGGGTTACCATTAGAGCACGGTAGACGGGTGTCGGGGACCGTGCATCTGCCGGGACCGCGGCACGGGTACGCCCGCCGCTCCGCGCGGACGCGCCGCCGGTCGCCACTCCGCATTCGTGAGTTGCGGACGAGCGACCCGCGCCGCCCGCCGCGCACTCGCCCCACGGCACACTACTATAGTATCGCGACTGCGACAACGATACGAGTCGATAACGACGGACGCGGAAAGACCCATCCGCGAGTTGGTATAGCGTGCCGGTAAGAGGCCGAGCGCTCGGCAGTGCGCCGGTGCGGGCGAGTGCGCGGCGGTCGTGTCGCGTCGTAACGTATGCGGCGAGTCGTCGCGGGAGCTCCGCTGCGCGCCGCCGCCCCGCGCCCCGCCGCGCCGCGCCGGACCACGCGTAAGTAGCGGAGCCGTGGGAGCGAGCGAGGGCCTGCCAGGCGACGGGTGCGTGCGAGCGTGCGAGTGAGCGAGCGAACGGGTGCGCGAGCGTGCGAGAGCGACTGAGGCGAGTAGCGATGCGTAAGTGCGCGTGGTGAGTGGGTGGCGATTTTCAGGTGGCGCGAGGCGCGATCGCGGCTGGGAGCGGCGCGTGCGCGCCGTCCGCCGACAATCGTATGAAATATGCACTTGATTGTACTTTACTATCGCGCCGCGGCCGCGCACGCACGGCGCTATCACAACCGACGAACGAGACTATTATCATGATTAGATTTTTGTAATATGTAAGTTAAGTCTATACATGCAGTATGCCAGGCTGTATCTAGTGCGGTGGTGGTGTCGTGCGTGGGGGCGCCCGCCGGCCGCGGCGGCGGTGGTGGCCGCGCCCGCGCTCGCCGCGACGCCGCGCGCTCGCTCCGGCCCGCATCGTCCAAATATCTTTCAGCTCATTTCTGATAATACTCAATCTCTCGGTGAACCATCCATGCTGCCAAGAAGGACGATAATTTCATCGATTGTCTAAAAATACGGTTATGTTAACTGAAGTCATTCACCCCTAACGATAGCTAACGGACTATAAATTAAATATGTATCAGAAACGAGCGCGATTATTTGACTTTGCTTTGGAGTAAAATGCTCGAACTCGGGACCGCGGTCAAGGGACAGCCACGTCATGCTCGCACGCCTCTGGTATAGTGAATGGAGTTGCATTAGATAACACCCGAGCTCGGCATACCTGCATACATTGAGTCGGCCCCGGAGCGAGCGGCCGGCGGGCGGCGGCGGGCGGTGGCGGGCGCGGGCGCGGGCTGACGCGCGGCGTTTGGGCGCAGGAGGAGGCCGACGTGGTGGTGCGGCGCAAGCGCGACCCGAAGGACGCCGAGCGCCCCGACAAGGAGCGCGACCGCGAGCGCCAGCCCTCGCGCGAGCGTGACAAGGAGCGAGACAAAGAACGGGACAAAGAACGTGACAAGGAGCGTGACAAAGACAGAGAACGTGGCGAGCGCGGCGACCGCGCCGAACGCGCTGACCGCGGCGACCGCGCTGACCGTGGCGATCGCGGCGATCGAGGTGATCGCGTCGATCGAGGTGATCGCGTCGATCGCGGTGATCGCGTCGATCGTGGTGATCGCGTAGATCGCGGTGAACGCGTCGATCGCACTGATCGGGTCGAGCGTGAGCGGGAGCGAGACCGCGATAAGGACAGGGAGAGGGATAAGGACCGCCGCCGCAGGAGCACGTCCAGGTGAGCATTTCAGTAGCTCGTGTTACCTCAGTACCCAATCCCTTCCAAATCCGTTTAACTGTTCTTGAGTGATTCTCATTCTAACTAACAACGAAACTTTCATATTTTTAATATTGTGAGAGTTAATTTTTGACAAGCTGATTAGCGCAGTTGGTAGTGACCCTGCTTTCTGCGCCACGGGTTCCGGGTTCCCGGGGTCCCAAAAGTACAAGTTGAGTTTGAAAACATTGGGGCTAAAAGTTTGTTGAGTAAATAACCTATATGCTCTTGTAGATTCTTTTAATTATAATCAGAACCCAAAAGTTAATACAAAATCCTTATAGTGTTTCACACGGGTCATTGTAATCCCATAAATGTTGTTTTCAATACGTTTTCATTTAATAGTAAAATAGTAACATGTGTTCAAATTTACGTGATCCAACTTTATTTGGTTGTTCAGGAATAAGGAGCGGCGGGAGGAGCGGGACAAAGAGCGGGATCGCGAGCGGGAGGAGCGAGAAAAGGAACGGGAGGAGCGAGACAAGGAGCGCGAACGCGAGCGCGAGCGCGAGCGAGAGAGGTGAGTACTGCGCTCTCCTCGAGAGCACCGATGTACAAATAGAGATACTTCGGAATAGAAAGCTTGACTCAAATGACCAAAGATTATTTAGAAAGAGATCATTTATTAGGTCAAATTATAAATTTACTATTTTATGTGTTCATAGTAAAAGAACTTATTCACAAATACTTTTTTTTTTTTTGCATTTCCGATACGTGATATAACACCTACATAACCTGCAATGGTGTGACGTCAGTATTAAAAGCTTTGTGCACCCGTAACAAATATATAGGTGCCGCTCGTCGCATTTTTTTATACTATAGCTTGTAAATGTTTGTCTCAGGGAAATACGCGAGCGCGAGCGAGAGCGTGAGAATCGCGAGCGGGAGCGAGAGCGAGAACGCGAGCGGTGAGTGACTTTTTCTACACCGCTTATAGTGAGCCGTGGCATCGTGAGAATATGCCGCACAAGTTGACATGTCTCTATAGAATTTAAAACAACACGGAATTACTTTAAAGCTGTATAACAATTTCTTATAACTCTGCTGTCCTATATTTCGCGCAGATTTCGCATATTCAATGATGTTAGGTACCGATAACGCGCGATAAGGGGGCGCCGGCACACACTGTTTCTTTGAGGAAATACCTTGTAAAAACTGAGTTACATTATGAAAAATAATGATCCGGCGACTCGTAGATGAAATGCTGTGACGGGGAACTCTGACTGAAGATACGGAAGTAAGAATATTTGTCTTTTACAGATGTTTTCGTTGCTCTAATATATAAATATGTATATAAATCAAAGTCGCGTTAGTTGCACCATTTATAACTCAAGAATGGTAGGGCCCAATTTTATGATCTTTGTGTTTTGAGTTTGTCTCCGCTCCGAATAGCAGAATAAATATTACAGCATGGGGAAAAACACTAAACAATTATAATCAATATAACTAATTTTATTCTCTTCTCATTTGATTCTGAGGCGGTGCGAAGTTCGCCGGGACGGCTAGTTAAATAACGTAAATAAAACCGATTCAATTACTTTTCCAATTGACTAAAATCGAGATACGTATTAATTGCACCACATGCGATATAGAAAGTTGTGTTTACACTGATTGTATTTAAATATTGGTGTGAATGTTTTACGAGCTCGTTTGTTGCGCGGGAGTCGATAAGGCGCGTGCGAGCAATCAGTTGGCGCGGTCGCCGCTCAGCCCCGCATGCCTTGAAAAGAGTCCGCGTGGCTGCCTGGCGCAGTTCCTGTAGGGGTCGAGGCCCTGGGCCCCATTAGTTCCGTGCTAGTGCTAGTGTGGTAGGGTGTGTGACGCGATGGCGGGCGTGTGCGGGCACATCCACCCGTACATCCGCACGCGCTACGAGATACAGCGCGACACACGGTAACACAACCCGACACACAGTTATATTCACGGATCAACTCTTATTTCTAGGCATTTCACTTGCTGGCCTAAATCTTGTCATCTGTCTCGTGTTAACGCCATAAGTTTTCGCTAGATAGTACTTTGTTTCTATTGTAATTTTAACCGACACAGTTTGGACACAAGGTAGGTTATTGATTACTATATGAATTTATTTTTGAGTTTTAAAGTATACAATTGGCAGGCAGTTCAGTATAGTGCCTCGAAATAAGAGTTCGTAATACGCCCCCTGCAGGTCATTCACCTCCATACTATATCGATGTGGTCAGCTGTAGGATGTGGCAAAGCAACATCTTCATCAACGTTCGAAATACTTTAAAACAGCTTAGTCGATCTCAAGTACATCACTACGAGTAAAGGTAGATTTTATTCTCGGAACTATTAGTGGGTAATACCGCACTATGCATTGTGCAGGGTGCGCGAGCGCGAGCGGGACAGGGAGCGGTCGCGCGACCGCGAGCGCGAGCGGGAGCGGTCGCGCGGCCGCAGCCGCAGCGAGCTGGACGCGCGCCGCGAGAAGGAGCTGGAGGAGGAGGCGCGCGAGAAGAAGCGCCTCGAGAAGAAGGCGCGCGAGAAGGAGGCCGCCTACCAGGAGAGGTACGACTCCGCACCTCGAGCTGCTGTAGTACGTTTGTGAATGTCGTGGTAATGCGTGTCGGTCCGGTGCAGGCTGCGCAACTGGGAGAGCCGCGAGCGGCGCAAGGCGAAGGAGTACGAGAAGGAGCGCGAGCGCGAGCGCTGCCGCGAGGAGGAGCGCGAGCGCGAGGCCAAGCGGCTCAAGGAGTTCCTGGAGGACTACGACGACGAGCGCGACGACCACAAGTACTACAAGGGCAAGGAGCTGCAGCGGCGGCTGGGGCTGCGCGTGCGCGAGGCGGAGGGCGACGCGCGCGAGCGGCAGCGCGAGCTGGACGAGCTGGGCGCGCTGCGCGAGCGCCTGTTCGCGGGCCGCGCGCCCGACGACGCCGCCGCGCTGGCCGCCTTCGAGCGCGCGCGCCGCGACCACGAGGCGCAGTACCGCCCGCGCCTGCTCATCGACGTCAGCCTGCAGCTGGAGCAGCAGCGCGAGCGCGAGCTGCTGCGCGCGCGCCAGCGCGAGGACGCCAGGCGAGAGGTCAGTGCTGCACTCCCCCACTCCCCACACACTCCCCCGCTGCAGCTGGAGCCGCAGCGCGAGCGCGAGCTGCTGCGCGCGCGCCAGCGCGAGGACGCCAGGCGAGAGGTCAGTGCTGCACTCCCCCACTCCCCACACACTCCCCCGCTGCAGCTGGAGCCGCAGCCCGAGCGCGAGCTGCTGCGCGCGCGCCAGCGCGAGGACGCCAGGCGAGAGGTCAGTGCTGCACTCCCCCACTCCCCACACACTCCCCCGCTGCAGCTGGAGCAGCAGCGCGAGCGCGAGCTGCTGCGCGCGCGCCAGCGCGAGGACGCCAGGCGAGAGGTCAGTGCTGCACTCCCCCACTCCCCACACACTCCCCCGCTGCAGCTGGAGCAGCAGCGCGAGCGCGAGCTGCTGCGCGCGCGCCAGCGCGAGGACGCCAGGCGAGAGGTCAGTGCTGCACTCCCCCACTCCCCACACACTCCCCCGCTGCAGCTGGAGCCGCAGCGCGAGCGCGAGCTGCTGCGCGCGCGCCAGCGCGAGGACGCCAGGCGAGAGGTCAGTGCTGCACTCCCCCACTCCCCACACACTCCCCCGCTGCAGCTGGAGCCGCAGCGCGAGCGCGAGCTGCTGCGCGCGCGCCAGCGCGAGGACGCCAGGCGAGAGGTCAGTGCTGCACTCCCCCACTCCCCACACGCTCCCCCGCTGCAGCTGGAGCAGCAGCGCGAGCGCGAGCTGCTGCGCGCGCGCCAGCGCGAGGACGCCAGGCGAGAGGTCAGTGCTGCACTCCCCCACTCCCCACACACTCCCCCGCTGCAGCTGGAGCAGCAGCGCGAGCGCGAGCTGCTGCGCGCGCGCCAGCGCGAGGACGCCAGGCGAGAGGTCAGTGCTGCACTCCCCCACTCCCCACACACTCCCCCGCTGCAGCTGGAGCCGCAGCGCGAGCGCGAGCTGCTGCGCGCGCGCCAGCGCGAGGACGCCAGGCGAGAGGTCAGTGCTGCACTCCCCCACTCCCCACACACTCCCCCGCTGCAGCTGGAGCAGCAGCGCGAGCGCGAGCTGCTGCGCGCGCGCCAGCGCGAGGACGCCAGGCGAGAGGTCAGTGCTGCACTCCCCCACTCCCCACACACTCCCCCGCTGCAGCTGGAGCAGCAGCGCGAGCGCGAGCTGCTGCGCGCGCGCCAGCGCGAGGACGCCAGGCGAGAGGTCAGTGCTGCACTCCCCCACTCCCCACACACTCCCCCGCTGCAGCTGGAGCCGCAGCGCGAGCGCGAGCTGCTGCGCGCGCGCCAGCGCGAGGACGCCAGGCGAGAGGTCAGTGCTGCACTCCCCCACTCCCCACACACTCCCCCGCTGCAGCTGGAGCAGCAGCGCGAGCGCGAGCTGCTGCGCGCGCGCCAGCGCGAGGACGCCAGGCGAGAGGTCAGTGCTGCACTCCCCCACTCCCCACACACTCCCCCGCTGCAGCTGGAGCCGCAGCGCGAGCGCGAGCTGCTGCGCGCGCGCCAGCGCGAGGACGCCAGGCGAGAGGTCAGTGCTGCACTCCCCCACTCCCCACACACTCCCCCGCTGCAGCTGGAGCAGCAGCGCGAGCGCGAGCTGCTGCGCGCGCGCCAGCGCGAGGACGCCAGGCGAGAGGTCAGTGCTGCACTCCCCCACTCCCCACACACTCCCCCGCTGCAGCTGGAGCCGCAGCGCGAGCGCGAGCTGCTGCGCGCGCGCCAGCGCGAGGACGCCAGGCGAGAGGTCAGTGCTGCACTCCCCCACTCCCCACACACTCCCCCGCTGCAGCTGGAGCAGCAGCGCGAGCGCGAGCTGCTGCGCGCGCGCCAGCGCGAGGACGCCAGGCGAGAGGTCAGTGCTGCACTCCCCCACTCCCCACACACTCCCCCGCTGCAGCTGGAGCAGCAGCGCGAGCGCGAGCTGCTGCGCGCGCGCCAGCGCGAGGACGCCAGGCGAGCGGTCAGTGCTGCACTCCCCCACTCCCCACACACTCCCCCGCTGCAGCTGGAGCAGCAGCGCGAGCGCGAGCTGCTGCGCGCGCGCCAGCGCGAGGACGCCAGGCGAGAGGTCAGTGCTGCACTCCCCCACTCCCCACACACTCTCCACGCACACGCACCGCCGCCGGTCATGACGACGATAATGATGAAATTAAATACCCTCTTCTGTGATTTCCAAAAATTCCCAGAGTTGCTCCCACATATTAATATTAGCGATGAATGTTCCACCGATTTTCCAAGTTTCAATTATGACTTAATGGTTTTTTTTATTGTTTTAAATTTCCCGGTAAAGTCAGAGGTCCACTCGTAAGTATATGCTGATATTTAGTATTATATAATATTTAGTATAAGCGGAAGATCTTTGGTTAAGCCTGCGATTAAAAAATTCTGATTCGCGAGAATATTCCAATCTACATATATGTGTCGTATATTTATGTAAGCAAAACCGAGGTTTGTCTTTTTCCTCTCAACTTTCAAACTTTCTATCCAAATTAAATCAGACTGTAATAAACAACTCTTTGGATATGTTTCTTGTCTTTGGTGATTTCAACATGAGTGGAATTAAATGGCTACCCACTAATAACCTATTTCTTCTCCCAACTAATCTTAATAGCCACGATGAATACTTATTAGCAGATGAATTAAACACTCTAGACCTTTGCCAATACAACAGCATTTTAAATGAATATGGTAAGACACTAGACCTAGTAATTTCCAACCAGGTCACAACGGTGTCCAAATGTTTCGATCCCTTAACGACAATTGATCCATACCATCCAGCGCTTTTAATTAATATAAAATGTCATGCTGCCGCTATTTTGGATTATGCACCACGCACTCGATATATTTTTGACAAAGGCGACTACGAAACTATAAACACCGAGATCAATGGCATTGACTGGAGTGGTGAATTCTCAACTAGGTCAATGGACGAGTCAGTATTATTTTTTAATCAATCTATATCTGCTCTTCAAAACAAATATATACCCCGTAAGCGCTCTTGCAGTGGTTCCTATCCAATTTGGTACAATAACTCACTTAAAAAGGCCATAAAAGAAAAACACAAATACCTTAAAAAATATAAAATATATGGTAACAAATATGATGAAATAACGTTTAGGCTTCTACGTGAAAGAGTAAAAAGTATGGAATCTACATGTTACAATGAATATTTAAATTTAACCGAGAAATCTATTAAAGAAAACCCTAGAAATTTTTGGGCCTTTGTTAAGAATCGTTTAAAATCTAATGCAATGCCAAGTTCGTTAAAATTAAATGATAAAGTTCTAAGTGAGGGCGACTCTATATGTAACGCGTTCTCTCTGTACTTCCATTCTATGTTTCTAGATCACACCACTAACAACAATTCTTTAGATAATACTCCCTCAACCTCAGCACATGTACCACCATCTCAATCATCTAACCAATTGTCCGAAATCTGTCATATATCAGTAAGTATTGAGGCTGTTGTGGCTTTACTTGGAAAATTAGACACGACCAAATCAGCTGGCCCAGACAATATATCGTCTAAATTTCTTAAACATTGTGCGTCAAGTATAGCTCTACCTATCACACTCTTATTTAGGAAATCCTTATCAACAGGCGTAGTACCCCAAATCTGGAAATCGGCATATATCACGCCAGTTCACAAAAAAGGAGTTAAGACCGAAGTCACCAATTACAGACCAATATCTAAACTTTGCATTATAACTAAAATGCTTGAAAGATTGGTCTATAATCAGGTATACTCTGCTGTTGCTAATTCCTTCAGTCCCTTTCACCACGGATTCTTGAGAGGTCGGTCAACTGTGACGAATCTAACCCTTATAAATGATTACATTACCAGCGCTATGGATGCCGGCAAGCAGGTGGATGTCGTTTACACGGACTATAGCAAGGCATTCGACCGAATAGAACATAATACTCTGTTGTTTAAGCTAGAACATCATATGGGTATACGTGGAGACTTGCTTAGGTGGGTTTCATCCTATATACACAATAGGACGCAAGCTGTAGTGGTAAACAACTACATTTCTAGTTGGGTTCCCATACCCAGTGGAGTGCCTCAAGGCTCTTTGCTCGGGCCTTTGCTTTTTGTGGCCTATGTGAGTGACATCGACTCATGCTTTGAAAATTCCAATCTCCTTTGCTTCGCTGACGATATGAAAATCTATACCGTCATATCGTCACCCGATGATATGACTGCCCTTCAGCACGACCTGAGTCGCTTAGAGGATTACTGCAGCGCTAACAAACTCGACCTTAATCCTTCTAAATGTACTGTTATCTCCTATACTCGTAAGGTTAACTTTCTACCAACTACATACACCCTGCAGGGTCAAACTCTTCCTAGAAGTTATGTCGTCCGTGACCTGGGCGTACATCATGATTCCAAACTACTATTCGACGTCCACATCGACAACATTGTCAATAGAGCCTCTAAAGCTCTTGGATTTATCATGCGCATGTCCAAGTGTTTTAACGAAGTTAAGACCATGAAAATATTATATTGTACATTTGTCAGAAGCCACCTAGAATACGCTTCACAGATCTGGAACCCCTGCTATAATAAATACATAGACCGAATTGAGGGTATACAAAAGCGATTTATTAGATACCTATGCTATCGACAAAAAATCCCATATCACTCATCTAAATATAATGATCTTTGTAAGAACTTTCACCTTTTACCCCTGGTAAATCGACGTGAAATTGCTGACTTCCTATTCTTCTTAAAAATACTATCAAACGACGTTGATTCCCCCGAGCTTCTAAGTAAATTCCTTTTTAATGTTCCTCAAAAATCTATCAGATTGAACCCACCCATACGCATTCCTCACGCTACAACAAATTATAGGCAGAACTCATACACTGTGCGAGCAAGCAGATATGTTAATAGGATATGCAAACAGCACAATCTGGATATATTCACTTGCAGTATTAATTCAGCGAAGCGGTGTCTAAGCCTTGATTTTTTCCAGTAGGACTTAACCGCAGTTTTGTTGTTATTTTACTTTCTTATTATTTTTCAGAAGTTACTTACCGTACGTTACCGTAGTTCAGTGCCATTAAGATTATCTTTCAATGTTTAATGTAAGTTCACACGTCAACTAGTTACCCTATATCTATACGTGGAGACCTGTAATTGGCTCTCAGATGCTGTACCCGTATCTATTATTGTTACTTTTAGCTGTTGGTCTTCCATCAAATAAATAAATAAATAAATAATTCAGAAGTCGTAAAGCTTTACTAGAAAAGCGCGTGTTTTGTTGCCTAGCAACACGGGAAGGTTAAGACAAATCGGAACTAGCGGTAATGTCCCCGCGTGTGCAGGCGCGCGAGCGAGCGGCGCGCGAGCGCGAGCGCTACCTGCGGCTGCAGGCCACGCGCGAGCTGCCCACCGAGGCCGAGCCCATCGACTCGGACAGCAGCTGCGCCTCGCCGCCGCCGCCCGCGCCCGCCTCGCCCGCCGCCTCGCCGCCCGCCGCGCCCGCCTCGCCGGCCTCGCCCGCCTCGCCCGCCTCGCCCGCCTCGCCCGCGCCGCCCGCCGCCACGCCGCCGCACCAGCACCCGCACGCGCACCACCGCCACCGCCACCGCCACCGCCACGAGCGCCGCCACGACCAGCCGCCGCCAGACGTAACTATGCACTCCACTGTACTTTACTGTACTCTACTACTTTAGTATCGTCACAAACAAAATTTTTTTTTTTCGTGCGATTTAAAAGTTTGATATTTGAACCGATTAAACTTGAACGCATAATTTTAAACGGATGACACAAAAAAAGATTATTAAAGAAATGTATCCAATACATTTTGTTTATCCATACGTTCGCGTCGAATCTCGAAGAGTTGATAGTAAAAAAAAACCCTTTCGGTGAATATGATTTTTTGGATAGGGATTTAGTACTTTCCTTATTAATGATATCGTTAATCAACATAAAACATCAACATTTTATGTTAATATTTACATGAAATCGTAACAATGAAAATTAAAAAGAGAATGTCTATTATCTCTATCATACGCCGCACAACACTGATGTTATCTTCAGTCGTCGCCGTAGAAGGCCGTCCCTCACGCAGATGATCGGTGAGATTAGTGCGACAACGTTTAAACTCATTAATGACATAGAGAGTCATAAAAAATCATTGTACGAAAAATTTCTAGCGTTAAATTCATGCTGACGTGACACAGTCAATTTTCAATTTGCCGCCAAATCGTAAACAAATGACAAATGAATAAAATACATACACAATAATATTGGCAAATAAATAATTTGGTTCCATTTTCAAAATTTGAACTTATTTTTTTATTATGTCGTTTACAAGTGGCCAGTTCTAAAAACTTTCAGTGTCGCCCTCGTATGCACCGCGATTGTACGAGTATACCAGATGCAGCAAATATTTAGTAAGATAGTATCAGTCTTCCTATGGCTTTTCTATTGCAAAGTGAACGCATCGATCAGTCGATCGAGTGTCGCAGTAGGATTGCAAGTGTAATGTGTATGTCGTTGTGTGCAGAGCTCCGACGGCGGCACGACGCCGCCGCGGCCGCCGTCCGCGCCGCCGCCCGACCACGCGCGCCGACACGTGAGTACCCGAGCCGACCCGAGCCGACCCGAGCCGGCCGAGTCCGGCGCCTGACGTCATCGCACACCCAATACAAACGAGACTTATACAACGATGCGTGATACTGCACAATGTGAAAAGAGTTTGGACCGCGACCACTTCTTAATTGTCCATCTAGCGGCGAATAGCAAAAGCTAATCAGAATCAGAATATTTTTCATTCATGTAAACTATAAAGTACAGTACTTATGAATCGTCAAAATAATGCTAAGCTACAATCGCTTCGTCTACCTACGTGGATGACGCTACGTGGTTCACATATATTTATCCTATATTAGGGGATATTATAAATAATACACTTTCATGTAGGAGACATCTTATAATCGAACAAATGAACAACATCAGCCACAAAGGGCATCCTGTCATAGCATAGACAATATTAAGCATGAAGGGCATATACTACATTATTATACAACACTTTTATACTGGAACTAGTGTGGGACGTCTAAATGTCATCACATTCTAAACGGTGAAGGAAACCTCCATGTTTGAGCGAATTTATCTAGTTCTCGAAAGGCGTGCGAAGTCTGCCGACCCGCACTGGGCTAGCGTGGTGTACTCGCACTGCCGGCAGCGGCGCAGTAACAGGGTGATTGTGTTTGTGACCGGCAGAGCGGCGCGTCGACGGGCAGCTCGCCCATCACGATCAGCTTCAAGAACCAGCACCGCAGCAGCCCCTCGCACCCCGCCGACACGCCCAACGGTTAGTCACATGCCTTACATTCCTGCCGCGGGTTTACTTCTGACTATTATTTTAAAAGAGCCGTTTGACAGCTCGCGGGAGCCACCATGACGTACTATGTGTAATGAATCGTTGAAGATATTACAAAATGATGTTAAGTTTCCACTAAAGCGGAGAAGAGCGGAGCGGAGTGAAACTCTTCAATCAGATGTTTAAAAACACAGCGTGGTACCTAGCGGAGGATTTCATACAATGTGATAGATCGGACTATTCCTCTCCGTTAAACTTCACTCTCCTTTGGTGGAAGCCGGGTGTCATGGGTGTTAGGAGCGATGCTATTCCATTGTCAGTTGCCGTCGGCTCAGCGTACTCATTGCCGTGTCTCGCGAGGCGCGAGAGCCCTGCAGCACGGGCGATGCTCGCGTCGGGCGGCGCCACACGACGCGTCCCACGCGAGTGTTTAGTCGCGCTGCTGGGTACTAGATGTCGCGGTTGCGTTGTCCGCAGACGGTGGAGGCGCGGGGGCGGGCGGCGGGGGCGGTGGGGGCGGCGGTGGCGGCGGGGGCGGGGGCCGCGTGCGGCGGCCGCACGCCGCCTTCGCGGGCGACGACGATGATACACCGCCACACAACCACCATCCAGGTAACACACTAGGACACACACACTAAGCGGATAATTCACTCACACACATTACAATCCACTTATCTAGATGATAATGATAACGCGACAGACGGAAAAATATTCATAACTTGGTAGTTAGAACTTGGAAGTCGCGGGTACTGGAGTGACCGCAGCTTCCTACGCGTGGAGTTTAGGAGGGACCCTTTAATTTTGCCAGATAAAAGTATGTTACATGCCAATCTTCCTATAAATTCACCCGGTGGAGTTTGAGATACATTTGTCTATACCGGGTTATGGGGTATAACTATATCAATTGTTGAAATAAAAGTAATTGTTCCGACTTTATCGTGACACCGACGGATAAAGAAAACTTAAATAATTGCGGAATTCGTCCACTGCATACCTACATATCTCTGAATATTGAGACTGAGTTAAGTATTACCAATTGATACATACTACAGGTAAAGAGAAGAAAGAAAAGGGCAAAAAGGGTGAGGCTGGCGGCCCGGGGGTCGGCGGGGAGGCGGGCGGCGAGGCGGGCGGGGACAAGGAGAACAAGAACGCGGAGGAGAAGCGCAAGCACATCAAGAGCCTCATCGACAAGATCCCCACGCAGAAGGAGCAGCTGTTCCAGTACAAGCTCGACACCGCGCAGGTACCGCACGCCTGCCGCTCTGGTACCAGCGAGACCGGGGTCGCGCATAGCTCGCCCATAGCCTTAGCATCGTCCATGCTCATATCGGATCGCTCTCCTTCATGTTACCCTGGTACCTCTGGGCTACTATTGATAAACATCAGAGCAAAAGCTTCTTCTAAGCCGCGTCTCCCGCGCGTGGTTTTCTCTACACACCACAAAAACCTCAACATAAAGCTCGCGGTGATAAAGATAGGTAGGGTACAATAATTGAATCGCTTAAATGTGTGTTGAATTTATCGAACCCGGTTTTAATATATTTTATTCTTTGGTTGGTGTATTATTTGTCATGCTTCTGTGCGAGGGTGCTATGTACCACAGAGGTAACTACACGGCCAATAGAAGCGCGGCGGCGGGCGTACGGGGTCTAGTTCACCTAATAGCAGATATATTCATGATTATTGATGGCACAGCTTACTTACTTATCGACATGTTGTGACCCGTTTCAGATCGACAACGTGCTGATGGAGAAGAAGATCCGTCCGTGGATCAACAAGAAGATCATCGAGTACATCGGCGAGCCGGAGCCCACGCTGGTGGACTTCATCTGCAGCAAGGTGCTGGCCGGCTCCGCGCCGCAGGGGATCCTGGACGACGTGCAGATGGTACCCACACACACACACACACACACACACACACACACACACACACACACACACGCACACACACACACACACACACACACACACACACACACACACACACACACACACAGAGACACACGTGAATACGCTCGTATCGTCGATTAAAATATAAACGAGCCTGCTAACTACTGAGTATTAAGATATAGGCCACACAAACATTTCAGACTGTAGTAAAGGTTGTCTGGAAGAGATCGCAGCTAGCGATAAGACCGCCCACTGTACACTGTACCTATGTATTAATACCATATAAAATGTTTATGAAATCGGTGTGCAATAAAGAGTTATCTTATCTAATCTAATCTAAAGCCGAATGGCGAACTCACCCAGAACTCCTTTGTATATTTTTAAGTCCAATGAATAAAGCGACCATGTACTCGTTGGCAGGTGCTGGACGAGGAAGCGGAAGTGTTCGTGGTGAAGATGTGGCGGCTGCTCATCTACGAGCTGGAGGCCAAGCGCGCCGGCCTGCACAAGTGATGGCAGCCGTTGTAAGCCGTCGACAGCCGTCGACAGCCATCGTCAGCTATCGTCAGCTGCCGACAGCCGGCGCGAGTTGTATCACAGTACACGCGTGTACATGGTGCCTCGCCGACTGGCGCGCCACCGCCCCGTCTGTTCGGGTGGTAGGAATCGGTACTAGCCTTATCGTTACGCGAGCGCGGAGCGGTGCACGCGGCCCCATAGCGATGCCGGTTATATTGTATTATAATACACAAAATGTACTGTCACCCCGGAGGATCAACGTTTCAAACACTCGGTATGCTATAATTGTATACAAGGTAGTACCTATAACAATACTTTCACCCTCAAATTTATACAACGTGATTCAGAAAGAGTGTTGTAACGTTTGAGCCTGTACTTCTTTAGCGCGTTTGTAATCATTACGGGAAGTCGCTATAATGTACAGTTATAAATTGATTCATCAAATAAATGAGATAGTCCATGTTATCAATTGTCCCCGCGGGTCGCGTGCCCTGTCCGAGCCCCGCGCGGAGTGCATGTGTACGGCTGTGTGGGTGTGTGTGTGTGTATGTGTGTGTGTGTTTGAGTATGTGTGTGCGAGGCGCGGATGGAGTAGTTTGACTATATTGTAATACATGTTAAGTTTAATGATACCTCTTAGCTTAGCGTTAATAAAATTATACCAAGAAGAAAAACGGCTTTTATTTTATGATTTTCATTGGGCTCGTATCCCCGTAGGGTGGCGCGAGGTCTACTTGACACAGCTTTTCAAAGCTCCTGTTGGCCGTGGTTGACATGTGACGTCATAGCGGTGTGCGTGGCCTTATCAGTTCGGCTACTAAACAAAATCAGTGATAAGTTTGGAGAACCCGCCGTCGAGATTTATAAGCTCTGCTGTGTGATTACTCCGGTTCAGCTTTAGGATAAGTAGCAAGATGGCGGGTGGTACCTATGAGTAGGAGATACTGTATTTAGTGACATCTATCGCGCAGTGGCTGAAATAATGTCTCCAGCCTATATTGACAACTTGCCAAATACCCAGGATGAATAGTTTCAGCTTTTTTACGCTAGATGTCATGTGCTACTAAGTGCTATGTTGTTATTAAAATCATCCTTTTTGTCATGGTGGTCGGGTTAAAATGGATTCATAGATAGGTACTTACCATCTTGTACGAATCGAAATGAACGTCCGCGCCCAATGCATTAGCACGGCTCACAGTTATCTGTTTCCGTGACGAACTAGTAATGGGTCAATTCTCCGCGCTTCCGGCGCCGGCCACCGGCTCGGCGCTCGCTCCGCTCACAGCGCTCCGGCGGCCGCTCAGACATGTGTGCATGGGTGCTTGCTCTTTACGTCGCCGGTGTGAGTACTTTGTTACTTAGGACTATAATAATAATAAATAGCTAACAATAATATCATGTACATAGCCAAGTTGGTAGAACGCCTGCCTCGGCAACGAGTATCGCAGGTTCAAACCCTGACTCGCACCTCTGGGATTTCTAGATTTTAAGTGTGAATATAGAACCCTCGCAAGACGTCTGCCAATCCGCACGGGGCCAGCGTCATGGACTATGGCCTAATCCCCCTCAGAATTCCCCCCAGCCGTCCATTAACGATAAATCGATATTAATAGTGTATTATAAATCCCGTGCGCAGTGGCATGTCGTGGCGGGACTGCGGTTGCCGTTCGACGCGGATGACGTAAGTACTTACTTCCAAAATTACCTCCAACACATTCATCTTTACTACGTATGTTACTCGGATACATACCACCACGTGATGGTAGCCTGTACTTGCACGGTGCAAAACCTTGTCAGCGAAATAATAAAGCCTCACACCATACTTGAACTAGGTAGCTAAATACCCACATCAACTCACTATTTAAGTTCATAAGTACATTATCCATGGCACCCTCCCTCACGGTGAGTGTGAACAAAATTGTGTAAACACAAAACAAACTTTCCGCTAGTAAAGCGTTAAGTTAGTCACAGGAATATCAAGTGTATATAGTTCAGCTGTGGACAGAATGCGTTCTTCTAAGTTGATAGAATGATATATTTTTAAATTAAATGTTGTGACCGCATGACATATGTAAACGATAAAATACTACAATATCATCATCATACGATAAAACACGACCTGTCAGGAACGCAAGCCCTCGGCGGCTGAACTACTTATAACCTAATTAATTCCCTTACAATCAATCAGCCGATAGACGTCCACTGCTGGACATAGGCAGTGGACGTCTATCGGCTCTAATTACGGCGATCTAATTCCCTTACAGATAAACCTTTTAGAGACATCAAACATCGAAATGCTGGTACCACTGGTATTCAGCAACCAAGGAGCACCGCGAGGCGAGCAGCAGCGCCACCTGCCCGCCGAGCTGAGCGATGAGCCATTCAGCTGGATCCCGGGGGAGGCGTTCGTACTGGACGAGCCGCCTCAGCTCGTAGGCGAGCTATCCGGCAGCAGCGGGAAGGATTTGAGCGGCGACGTCATGCCGATATCTGTCCATCTACACGAACTTCAGGATATCGATAATAGAGCGAGAGATGACGCAGCAATCGAGATAGCGACCGATCCAGATGCAAGCGAGGTACGAGTATGAAGCAATCACGAAACCAAAGACATCAAAGTCAAAGTCAGACGATGTATTTCGTATTAGTCTGCGGGGGCACCTAGAAATGGTCATTTTTCATTTTCTTCTCTCTACAACAGGATCGGTACAACTATATGTTTAAAGAGAAGAGCGCAGATTTGGATGTAGGCCGTCATCTCCGGATCTACTGATCCGATTCCAAAGTGTTCTTTAACTAATAGGAAGCCACATTACCCCTGAACAGCCACGGGCAGAAACTTTAATATGTAAAAAAAAGACTGTCCAGAACCTTCATTAACTTTCCTTATTACATCTTTTAGACGCAACTCTTGGATGCTTCAAATATTGAACTGCTGATACCCCTAATTTTCGGCAAACATATAGAGACGCCACGAGCTAAGCACCAACGTCACCTCCCTAGCGAGTCATTCAGCTGGTTCCCGAGGGAGGTGTTCGTACGCGATGACAAGTCAAGGGTGCGGGGCGGAAGCTCCAGGAGCATCAAGAAGGATTTGAGCCGCGACAGCATGCCGATATCTATCTATACGAACCATCCCACCGATATAAATAACAGGTTGAGAGGCGAGGCGGCGAACGAAGAAACGTCCGCGGAAAACCTCGCGAGCGAGGTATGTAGAGAGTGTAGATACTCATTAAGTAGGTTCATCTGCACTTGCAAAGTGCTGTTAAATCACTACAGGTCCTCTTCATAGGGCACATCAAGTTGTCGGTCCCTAGCGATGGCGGATTAGAGTTGCGAATCGTATGAGAGAGTCAGGTTAAATCCGATTTTTATCGCTACGACCAGCATAACTTTGTGTCGATCTCATGGTATGTGTATCTATATATTCGTATCCCATGTCTATTAACTCATCAGGCACTGCCGCACAAAAACCCGCCACACCTATGGTATGCCAATTTATTACTACTACTGTCAGACGGCTCGACCGATATGACGGATAAAATATTTTACTTTAAGGTGATGCTATACCTATGTAGCGAGCTACTCGACTCGTCCAGTCATCACAATCACGCTGAGAACACTATGAACGCGGCCCTCAGCAAGTGCCAGGAGTGCTGTTCGCACTTGTACTCCGCAATCCAGGCCGGCAGGGTGCCCGGCGAGGGAGTAGCGGCATCAGAAAATGGGAGCATGGGGCTGGGGAGTCTGTCGCTCTTCGGGCCCGTGGGCGGGCGGAGAGACTGGTCGGTCCTACATGAGAAGTATCCTGGCATGTGAGTTTGATCCTTGTGGATTGGAGGTGATTTAAAACAAGAATAGAGTTGCAACCAGTAAAAAAATTGAGACAATAAGCCTGGACGTGGCATCGAAAGGCACCAATGTTGGCTGTAGGCGGTTCCATTGTTTATATTGTCACAGTAGCTGGCAGTCCTTAGGTTGCTGTTAGTCTGGCTGGACTGGAAGATGAGAAGTTAACCTTAATATTTAATAATTGGAAAAATATTAGAGTACATTTAAATCAATGTACAGTGCGCCTATCCACTGCCAGGCGTTGTTGAGAAGGTAGTAATGGATTTAGAATCTGTATACACGTGAGATGTTGTGTCTATTATCAGTAAAGATACTTAGGTTCTAATAGTATTCATATAATTATGTTCGCAGAATGCAACACTACATTAAAACGGGCAGGTGGGTTGGATTTATTATATTATTGTTGTCCTCGAGCGGATGTGATTGCCTAAAACCACTACGGACGGCACAACTTTGCGCCTAATGTGTAGGGCCGATTTGTAGGGACCCAACAAATCGGTCCTACAGATTGGGTGTCAAGTTGTGTCGTCCGTAGAGGTTTTTAGTTATAAACATGATTACTCTCCGAAATGGATAAGCGGGTAGGTATGATCGAGGTGATTATGCTAATCGTTAATGTTTAATTGCAACTAGATTACTTTTACATAATATTAAATTGATTTATTTGTTTAATTTCAGAAAACCATTAAAGATTAAAATATACGTAGGGTGTTTAATTTTCTTTCCACTCAGACCATATTCTAATAAAATCAAACCTATAGGTTCTAGGTGCTTAACCATAAAATATCTCAAGTCATTAAGATATGATGCTTACCTAATTACCTACACGCATCACATATGAGGTTTCCTGCCTTCCAACCACAAGAAAATCCTATTTAAAAGAACCCCGAAATATCAAATCATCTTACACAAAAAGATCATGGGATCGTGTATATTAATTCACTCGTCGAGTATATGTTAATTGTGATCCGACCCGTGATGCCTTCGACGCTGCCGACAACTTGTTCTTGACAGTGGCAGCTATCAAATATTGCATAGTTTCTTATCAAGCTAGCTCTAAGCTCACCTATTTGACATCACAGGGGCGTCACGTTCCTACCGTGTTCACTCAAGTAGCCCACATGAGTTCGAACGCGATAACAAATAAAAGGACACGACAAAGAATGAGCCCACAGTGAATGATTTGTGGGACTGGAATGAGCCCACAGTGAATGATTTGTGGGACTGGAATGAGCCCAAGGTGAATGATTTGTGGGACTGGAATGGATGACAGATAACGCAATAAGACACAATGCAAATATAGAAAAATGGTAGGACTACTGTAGTAGAACAAGATAAATCTACACAAAACAGGATCCAATAGGTTCCCAGATAAGCCCAGGCATCAGCTTGGCGTTGATTTTCACCTGGCACCTGAGTTTCAGAATTGTCAAGCTGAAAATGATATAACTTCCTAACTTTAGCAAACATATTTCATCATACAAATATTGACACCCCATTTGAACTCTTTGGGGTAGAATTTCTAAGAATCCCTCAGCTCCTTTGTATACCTCTAGGGTAGGTACTCAATGAGTATGTCCCCAATACTTCAAATATCTAAATCCACCGGTTTAGACTGTGCGTTGTCTGTTAATCAGTGTGAGCAATTTTATTAAATTCATAAGCTATATGATAGGATAGGTTTGTGGGCGCCTCCACAAGGCGGGAGAAGGACCACGTGGGGTTTTAGTAGGTAGGAGTCCGACATAACCCACTGCCGCCTCCCCTGGGGGCTTGCGGGTATACATGAGGATTTCTACACGCAAAAGAAGGTATGTGGGTGTCACTCGCAGCCGAGCACAGACTTCTTGCAGCAGTTGCAGCACTTGGGCAGCAGGATGTTGGGCGGCTCGGTGCGCGGGTAGGCGCGCCCGCGCGGCGCCGCGCCGTGAGCCTGCACGTACACCCGGCCCTTGCTGTCGTACTTCGGCCCCTCCGGCATCATCACGTTGCGGAAGCAGAGGTGGCCCTGACACAAACCAACATTTATGTATATAGTGTATAGTGCCTTGAAAACTGATCACCGAATCATGTACAAAAGATACACTAAAACGACGATTCAAACTCAAAGTATTCGCCCGAAATACTGACATCTCATTTGCTTAGCTAAACGTTTCTCGACACTTGAGGGTTGATAACTGTTTTTCGATAGGTACGTCATGATCGTAAATAACAGATCTGTTTGTCTTTTGTTTCAAAAGTAATTCAACAATTAGAATATAACTCGGGCACCTAAGTATAATTTTACATGTATCATCTGCTCTAATTTGTAGTCAACAAAAAAAAAATGTATCTATAACCATATTTATTAAACTAAGCACTACATCACACAGCTGAGTACCCTCAAGAGCCACAGTCCGATCGCAGTGGCCGAGCTGAGCTACGAGCCGACCCACTGGCAGATCTCGATGCAATTCGGATTGAGCTTGCACAGGGGTTTAGTGAGCAGTACCTTCATCCTCATGGACTGGATGTGGGCCCCTATGGCCGGCGCCATGTCCAGGTGCGCGGCGGACGGCAGCTCGAACACCTCCTTGGCGTCGGTCTCCGACGTGTCCGACGTGTCAGAATTGGCGCGGAGCTTCATCCCAGCCTGCTCCTTCCTCTTCTTCACCAGCTCCTGCAACTTGCCACTGTTCTCCTGTATAAACATCTTCAACTTATCAGCTTTGTCTTTATCCACTGTTTCCCTTGTCATCGGCTTCTTGGAATGTTGCTTCGTAGGGATTGGCTTCTGGCGCAGCGGTGAGTTGGCGTTGTGAACTGCCTTTGAGATGATGTTACTTGTTAATATTCTTAGCTGTTGGCCCCGCGGTGGGTAGGCCCCTTGTCTTCTGGTGTCTTCGAGATGGTGTGCATACTTGAACTGGGGCTGCTGGTCTAGAGAAATGGGAGTGGGTGCGGGGGCGGGGGCGGCAGCGGCGGCTGGCTTCATGGTGAAGTTGAGGTAGGCGCTGCGCGGCGCCCCCATCCTCGGCAGATGCTCCGCATAGTCGTCGTTGTCCTTGCGGAGATCTTCTTTGATCACGTTCACTAGTTCTAAGCTCTCTGTAATAATATTGTTGCGCAGAATATAGCGTGCTGACCGCCATGTAAGGCGGCCGTTTAGTTATCTTCTACTTGCTAAAACTGAGTCCTATTGAGAGTAAGTTTCACAGCCAATAATTATTTATTGCCATAGATCTGTTACGAGTATGTTCCTACGACTCGGCGGTTGTAGATGGGTTGCGTAAGTATGAGAAAATACGAAGGTACATGCTTACATACTTTGATATTACTTATTATGCATTTTATTACGGCATTTTGAAATAAATTATGCAAGCTGCCACAAATTGCACGTCGTCACATCATCGAGCTCTCGATGAACCGGTAGCGGAACTTGACAGTTGACTTGATTCTTAGATTTCGCAAGCTTATTTATAAAATGAGCGCCGTATTTTTTAAAGTTTTGAACTAACGAACTTAATGAAGATAACGTAGTATTTTAGAGCAGCAGTAACGTTCTAGTACCATTACTCTAGCGCGTATAGCACCCGTCAGATGTACTGTGAACAAATCTTGTGTGTATTATTTTACCTGGTTTGATCGCCGGTGTCTTTATTGTTTTATCAATTTTGCATGAGACCAGCGAGACACCACCGAGTACCACGAACGTCGTTAGCGCGGCACTCATGTCTCTACTACTCGAGATGTATTTTGGGTCACGTGAACATGAGTAGGTACACACACAACAAAATTTCTTCGCTGTGTTTTATTGCACTATAACTTTGGATAATAAAATGTGGGAGTTAATATCTAAAGAATAATAGTTGAATGTGGTCACCCTAGCTCGTATGAACTGAAATGGTTTCTAGAAATAATTGTTCCACAGTTTGAGTTTTGAGTATTTACGACAACCGTCAACGATTCGTATCTTTTCATGATTTACCAGCCGCGCCCTTTGGCGGAAACTTATGACGCTTAAAATATAAAAGATAACATTTTGAACTATAGGTTTCCTTAAACAACTATTAGTACTTGTAAACCCTATTCTAACAACTAAACTACTCGTTAAAATACAAACAAGTTTTAAGGATTTTATCGCGTTTATTAGTATTTTACATTTCCGACGATTCGAGCGTCATAAAAATAACAGTCGTTAAATTAGTTTAAATTTCAATGCATTATTATTTCCTAAATATAATTGAAATGATTCTAAGGATTCCTTAACGTGGAAAATTCACGTCAGAGAAGAATTTGTGGTGGGATCAAATATTATAATGATTGATCTGCTGAGGGTCGGCGTTAGTCATAGACGACTCGTTTTCTAAGTCGGATCCTTTCAGCTCCACCTCCATGTCGGTGCCCTTGAGTTCCTCGCCGGCGTCCCGCATGTACTGCCGGCGGGAGCGCGGCAGCTTGAACTCGGGGAAGGGCGCCGCGTCGAGGCTCATGAAGGAGACGCCCTCGGAGCCCTGCTCCAGCAGGAACCGGCGCGGGGGGGCGTTGCGCCGGGTCGGCGAGCGCTCCCGGACCTGCCGGAACACATGCTATTTAACTTAATAATAAGTATCCTCTCATTTATAGATATTTCAATCAAAGTTCAAAGCATATCCCAGAATAATGAGCTTTGGAATGCCATTGCATTTTTTATTTTTATTAATTTGGTGCCCATTTCAAAAAAGTTAATCTATCAAGCTTTGAAATTTGAGAGTTGCGTCCTGTGACAAGCACATGATTATAGAAAATCGTGCAGTATGGGTTGAAAATTAACCTGTATCGAATTAGATGGCGAGAATCAGCCTGCTCGCGCTTGGCTCATCATCAGTAAGCCTCATCACTGGATTTTGTAGTCATTAACTGTACCATAACTAAAACAAATAACTCCTCCGGTCTAATATTACCTTAATCAATTTGTATTTAACTTTGGGAGTGGTTACGACGTCATCGTCGCGTGGGTACATGTCATCAAAGTCTTCATCCTTGTTACGTTTCAGCGGGTCGACGTCATATCGTGGGTCCTGGCTGCGCCGGAAGCGGTTCTCATCCACGTAGTACAGCAAGTCGGTCTTGGACACCACGTGCGAGGGCTTCCGGTTCCCCCCGCGTGGGTCGCTCGTGTAACTTCTGAAGTGCGGCTTTTTGTAGTTTTGGAGGCTCAGCACGTCGAGCCCGACCACCCTGTCGTGGACCTTGCAGCAGATATATATTAGGATCAAATTAACATCATACGCTACCACTCTACTCAGGAATGCTCCCGCTCCAACAACCATAGGTTGTTCGATAAATGCCACATGCATCGCTATGTTAACTCTACAATTCATGCAGTTATATCGGGGTCTTGAAAACAGTACTAGTCTCAGTAATATTTAACAAGCCAAACCTTGAACTCATGGCTATTGGCCTGCGGTAGTTTATAGTTCTCTTCGTTGATTTCATTGCCTCGCCAGACCTCGTCCTCGCCAGCCTTCTCCCCCTGCTTGTCCCCGCCACTCCCCTCCTCCACGGGTAACCTTCAAGATGAAAAAATAACTACGTATAGAATTGTACGTTAAAGGTAGACGTTTTAATTGTAAAGTCGCATATACTATGCTGTACCAGCCTAGTCCAGGAAGAACTTGGGAGAGCTAAGGCAAGTCTACTGTTATTAACTTATCGGTTCAAATCGTGAAGATTTAAGCTAGCGTTGTTATTGTGAATAATTTGAATGTGGTGAGAATGTCAATGGCGACTAGGGTATCCGAGCTTGGCCTTGGTTCGCTGAGGCTGGCCCAGCGAGACAATTTTAATAATGTGCGAGAACTGACCTTTCTTCGGGGCTGTGCTGTGGGTACTCGGCGGGTGGTATATTGTTCCCGTGGTTCGGCTCCTCCATAGAATGGTAATCATAATTGTTTTCCATCAACTGTCGACGTAGAGTTTCCAGGAATGGTTTTTGGGCGTGACCGGCAGAGCGCTCTGCGTGAAATAAATAATGATAGGTGTGGTTGTGCTGTCATTCAAGAAATTCTGGTGGTACCCACATTCTTTTAACGCTCAAGCTTTAGTCATTCAGTGCTAAGATTCAAACCGATTTTGATTAATAAATTTGGTTCATTGTATTTTGAATTGTATTTTAGTTGCTAGGTACAAAGAGACTTCGCAGGGTTTACCTCATCTTGTCGTAAAATATCAAATGCCCGTTTTAGTAAGGAAAGTTGACCAATAGGTTTAGCTTACCTAACGAAGTAAAACTCAAAAGTCGCTTGAATTATTATATTTTAATGAGTACGAAATGATTAGGTATATTAAACATATTTTCAAATTAAGTTTATTCCTTACCAACTTTGTTTTTGGAACTGCAATCCACTGCCGTCGCATACACAATTATAATCATTATAACTAACATTTTTGTTTTATTGTTGTCATCTGTACCACATAAGGGTTAATTAAAGCGTTGTTGTTGTATGTGTCCTGGTGTTTTTTCTGTGTGCGTGTGCGCGCGTGTTGAGCCGCGGCCTCCTCGACACTGATATGAAAAAATTACGATACCGACGAGAAATACTCGCTTCGGTGTCCGACTCTGCCTGCTAACTTTAATAACAACCAAAATTATTGTAGTATTTATAATAAAAAAATTCTTTTTTCCCGCACCTTCAATCAAATGCGTATTGGCGCCATCTTTCTCTCTCACAGCGAGCCCACCATTCACACGCGAATTAAATTCCATCTTACACCAGATATAAAAATAATTCAGGCTTCCGAGTTCGACGGTCAGAGATATTCGATAGACAACCGGTACTGCTACTTTGACGTACCCCATGAAGCTAGCTCGTATAGGTTTTTCAAAATTTTTATATGGATTAAACCATAGTCCACCATCCATCTGAGCCAGTGCTCAGTGCGGGTTGGCGGACTTCACACCTCTTTCGAGCGATTTTCTCCGATATGCAGGTTTCCTCGCGATGTTTTCCTTTATCGTTTGGCAAGTGATAATCATGGTGGAAAATTAGATTCGCACATAACATTCAGAAATACCAGAGGTGCGAGCCGGGGTTTGAACCTGTTACTTTCGTTACCGAGGCAACAAGTTATAGAAAAAAAAATGCTTACACTGTGTGTGCATGCATGTATGCAAATAAGTCAGCGTTATTGATATGAGTTATAAAAATAAAGTAGTATAAAAGTCGTTGAAACGTGAAGCAAACTACATTCGGATCGTAGAAATATTGTATTATTTACATTGTAAACATTTCACGTAAGTTGGAATAAATTACAAAATATATACCTTCATATAGCCACGCCTACATCCTGCAGGAGATGACAGAGGTGTATATATATGTTTTTTTTTGTTATGAAACATTATTTTTCTTGTTCTTTCCATAAGAGGACGATATTCAGTGAGTTCGATAACGGGATGGGTTACCGGGTTGTACTCGTAATCATTGAGGCGTTGTTGTTATGTTACATTCCTGGTATGAGGCGCTAAAATAGCGCTTGAGATTGAATCACATTGTGACCTGTTTCATCCATGGTAGAGTGCGGCAATGTATGACCGAAATGGTTCAATCTTGAAAATTGTTTTATTCCATTTTTGGTTAAATTATATATATCATTGCAGGGTTCCAGCGTTCAAAGCTGCACAAACATAGCTCCAACGAGATATTAAAATGTGGGATGCAGAGCCGCGTCGGCCCACGGGCGGGTACTTACTATGAGGAACGATGTGGCATATATTTATAAGTAATACCGAGTAGTTCTAATTAGGTTTTTGCGTTGTTTAAATCAAAGTGAAACTCCCAAACAGGTTCGCTGCGATACCTGATCTGACCGAGTTGGATTGACCGGCGGTGTCTGGGGACGTCTCGGAAGTAGTGTGTCAGCTAATTCTATATAATAATCCAGTGAGGGTGGCGAGTAGACTATATACTATGAGTTTGGGAATAATATAGAAGTTTATAATGGCAAAGCACGCAGTAGAAAAATGCTGTGAAATGCCGATTGTTAACATAATAATATTAACTGCCAGGTGAACCCACCAACTATACGGTCCCACACTATGCAACGCTTTTATTACGGGCACCGTACAATGGACTGGGTTCAAACCCAGTATAAATTATTTATATAGATATTAACCATTCATGACTTAGGTACAAACATTCGTGCTCATAACACAAAGTTTATCCCTACCAGGAGTCAAGCCTAGGATCTGCGGCACAGAAAACAGGGTCACTAGGAACTGCGGTCATCAGGTCGTCATCATTTATCATCATTTATATAGGGTAAAGTCTTTCCAATAATCCGTTCTTACTGTCAAGGGTGCGTCTCTCTGCAAAATTAGGTACTTAAGAAATCGCGTCAGAGTCGGGCTAGTATCTAGTCTCAAGAACCTTATGGTAATTATGTCAACACCACGAGATTGACAGTTGCAGCGGCTCGCAGTTACAACGACTAGCCCTCGAAAGTCTTGTGAATTCCGCCAACCCGTACTGGGTCCACGTGTTGGACTATGATCGAATCCCCCTCGCATTGAGGGGAGGAACGTTTTCAACAGAGGGACAACAAAAGTAATTTTATTATATTGTTATAAATTTTAGTTTTTAGCTAGGTCTTTAGCTCATATTCTAGCCCTATATTTTGATATAAATATTGGCGTTTATAAATGTACTCAAATCTAAATAACTCATTAGTATTCAATCATATTCGTTAACAAAGCCATAGACTGATAAGTAGCAGCGACACGACGAAGTGACGCGGCGGACACCGACGTCGGTCCGTGTACTCCAAACACGAGTTAATTAAAATATATCCATCCAGGGCTTGTTATAACACCACACACGGATTGTTTGCAGAGGGAGCGCGCCCGGGACGGGACGGGACGGGACCGGGCCGCGGCCGGCACGGAGCGATGAGCAATGTGCCATAAAGATGCGTTTGGCTATATAGGTATACCTACTATGACATTGTTTATATATTTCAGAGGACCTAATGATATATTAGAAAACTGTTTTGGGCATTTTTTTACTAAAGCCAATTATAGTGGTTTGAGCGTAGCCCGCTTGGCTTACTACACCGGCCTGGCGCAAACACACATTTTGTTTTCATAAATGATCCAGGTCAAGTTGTGACTGGAATTGTGCCCAGTCCATCGTAATATATCATTATATATCATACAAGCGTTGTTTAGTTTGGAACCATGCAGTTTGTGTGTTCGTCTGGCGATATATCCCAGAAATGCAAACTTGTGAGTATTCCGTCGTACACTATTGTTTTCGTTTCTATCGTCTTAATTCCCGACTGAATCAAAGTAATGTTTCAATTTTCAAAAGTGTCTCCGAGTTCTGCGACAGAGCAGCGCGGATAAAAAGCGCAGAGAACTTAAAAAATCGACGCGCTGATTAAAAATATAGTACAATAGGAGCTTTGTCTTAGAGTTAAACAATCGCTGCGGCGCTGTTGTAGCAGCCGCGCCGACAATAGATTGCACAACAGTCGTATTATGTTGTACGATGTCGAAACAAATGTCGTTCGTAAACGCGTTTGCAAGGATTATTTAATACAATTTCAAAATGTAAAATTTGGCAATTGCCGGTCATCAAAGTGCTAACTTGTATCAAGCCGAGCAAAATGTGAGATAGGTTCAGGTTAAAGTACGATTTAGTGTTAAGTCTGTTAAAGCGTGAAATATTAAATCCGGTCAAATAGTGCGAAATAGCCAATCCAGTTAAAGTGTGAAATAACCATCGAGTTAGAGTGCGAAATATTCCGGTCAAAACGCGAAACAAGCATTCGGTTGAAGTGCGTAGGATGTTCAATACCAACATAGTACAATAGGTACCTAAAGTAGCGCAAATTATAACCCCATCATCGCACAGCGTGGTCATTAAGCGCAGCGCACGGACGCGCTGGCGGTCGGCTTAACGCGTGACGTGTCGCACGGCTCGTAGTCCGCGTCTTATGTAACTGCAGCTGATTGTGCTTCATTGTCATTCCGAATCCGGATTAAAATTGTACACTGAACAGTTTTGCACGGTTTTGTTATTCTTATGGTAATATATGCAAATGTGTATAAATATTTCTCTGTTATTTTGTTTATAGATAAATGTGATGCCGACATTTATCTATAAAATAACAGAGGCACCCGACCGCTACTCGTTGAGCTTTTATAATTAAAGTATTTCATATTTCAGTTACGTTATATTTATAAATGAAGCATAAATGAACTCTGCTGTCGATGTAATGTAACACAAGCAAGCATGTTTTCTTACTGAGGGAAACTCGCGAGGGTTTCTAGAGCGTTTATTTCTTATCGTGTTTTATTGGGAGCCAGCAGGTGGCGTCGTTAGAATATTATGTCGGGGAATGAGATAACAGGGAAAAAATGTTATGTTATCAAATCATTTTGCTTTAAGTGCGTACGGCTAGAATTTAATGGGTTAGGTACTGTTTATCTAATATTAATATGCCTTGCAAATTTTAATATAGATACTTTAATATAAATGTGAATTTTGTTCTTCCATTCATGGGGCTTGGCACGACCGCTGCACCATTGAAGAAGTAGTCAAGAATTACAAAGTGCCGTAATTCAGTCCTCCTGCCATGGGAACCGATAATGTAATTATAACATTTAGCCCTGCTTTGGCGGCACAAATAAATTCTTGTTGTAATTTTAACATCTTCGTCTATTGTTATGGGCAGTAAAGACTGCATAATACTGACAAATAATCCCCTAATACCACTCGATGACCTTGGGATAGCAGATAGACATCGCTTCGAGTTAATATCGGTGATCAGCCGAATGAAGAAAGACTCAAAGCCGACCTCAATACCAAAAAAAAATAGAAAAACGCTAGGAGGAACCGCCCACAGCCGGTGAGATGATAAAGTGTGTCCAGTGCACATGTGTTTAATATATTGGCTCGTAACACTAGTTGCTCGCAGTTTTATCAGCTAATTTTCACTTTATTACCTACATAGAAAATGGTGGTTAGACTTGGCAATTAAAATTATTCTACAAGGAAACCATGCATGATGAGCCAGTCAGCGGCTGGACCATATAGTATGTGTATGTATATCTATTATACGTGGCATGCGCCGTGTGTTTGGCCAGCGTTGCGGTGGCCGCACGTCGATCAATTGATATCCAATTATTGTGATGCTCCAGCCAGCAGGGCTGCCAACACCAGGATCACTGAGATGTCATGTTATGTTGCCTTGTTGTCTGCGTAAGGATTGCCTTGTAAACGAATTGCGCAAGTCTTTTAAATACATAACTATGGTGATTAAGGATTGCGATCAAAAATACCATCGGCGAAATGTGGGTGCATTGCAGCGCACCTCTATCTTCCCTTTCGGGGATTACAGACGTGATGGTATATTGAGGAGAAATCTTATGATTTTTTGGAAACTAACGGGACCCTATATACAAAATACTGTAGTATGGTGGGATTGTGACGTCAAATTTGAGTCTGTGAGTACTGTAGAGAAATGGTAAAGATATTCTTTCGTCGTATATGTGTGGTGAATATTCATCGTACCACACGCAGATGGGTCTAGGTATATACCTGGACCCATCTGCGTATAGACTTAAGATAACATCGAGTATCGACTCGTAAGCCAGTCTCTCTTTAAATTAATATTGAGTGTACATTTTCATAGATAATGTAAAGTTATTGGTTTAAAAATTGAAAATGTAGCCGGACTCGTTTACCGAACACCGATAGCATCAGTTCACAGACAGAACGCGATCATAATTGTTTGGACAAGATGGCTGCTACCAGTGGACCTCACCAATGCATTTAGTAATTGAGTTTTTACTAAGTTTTGAATACGAATGTGCGCGCGTTTTATGTGTAAATTGGAAATAGCGTTAATAAATTATAATATGCAGCTCACAATTCAAATAGCATATTGTACGATCTAAAAATCTAATCCAAGACCAATTCTTGTAATAAAAAAATACAACTTTTTAAACTATATTTAGTATCGTGCTTCATTAAAAAAATTAAATATTTCATACTTCGAGTGGAATGTAAAATGGTGGTAGGGTACCTGCACCCAGGCGTGCGCCTGGATCGTCTGGAATAGCCGCAGTGAATATTGCACCACCGACCGCCTGACTGGCTGTATTTTTGTGAACAAGTTCCGACCAAACCAAGTTACTGCTCGATGTTGTTTTAAAACGCTGTTTAATATTTAAGTACATAAACATGCTGTGGGCAAGTGTGATGTATGTAGGAATATATTGAGTTTCTGAGTATGTACATCGTGGGGTTTACACTTTCTGTGGATATCATTAAAGGCGACAAAATGATTTATCATCATGATCACCTAACGATGGGCTCGCCACCTGGCGCGTAAGCCTTTCTATAGTAAGGTTCAAATTTTAGTGAAAAGTGGAGGTTCCCAAATGTGATTAAATACTCAGCCATTCCTGTGTGCTACTCCTCAAGATCCTAATATTTTTGTATCCAATTTAAATGTCATTGCCTAGCTGGACACTTTAGTCTGTGAACGCTTTGAAATGCAATCATTATATTGATTACTCTGTAGCCACAAGCGTATATTAGGTTTGACTTCCACGTTCAGCAAAATAATATTTGAGTAGTCTGACAGACAACTCTGTAGTAGCTAATGTGGTTTTTTTTTTATTACATTATAGGCAAGTATTTGATCTCGATCTCACCTGAAAATCAGATTTATGCTGTCATATGTGCACGCAACTTGTATACGATCGTGCAAGTTACTTGCAAGAGCACAAGATTATTATGATAAATACCTTCGTTTTTAGCGTAACCACGTAGCCCCGTAGCCGCCCTGAGCGTTCGTCGGACAGTAGCGGCCGCTACGCCGTAGCCCGTAGCGTTCATTACATTAAAAACATAGTTAACATAACTAGACGCGTTAATGAACACTAAAATGTAATATAATTTAGTGTTTTTGATATTCTTTGTGATGTTTTATGTTAAAGGGAAAATGTTGGAGTAATTTTCGAAAAGCTTTTCAGTGAATTATTGCGACGCACAGGACTGAGCGCGCATTTAATTATGCTGCGGCGGGATAATATTCCATTTCATTACGAACCTCGTTTCAGAATGTATTTATTTTTCACACACCTCTTGTCACTATGGAGGGGCACGCTACAGCCCCTCGCACTGAAACATCGCCAAACATTTCAGATAAGAGAATTATAAACAGGGTGATTTAGAAAGTGTATACAAACCTCACAAACTGCGGCTCGGTAAATAGTTTTTGTTTTAAATTGATTTAGTTCCCACCACAATGACTATTTGTGACTATGATTATGAGATTCTTTTAAATTGACTTATTTCAATTTTGACTTCGCATAATGGATACAGTATGATTTCTTATATTTACGCGAATACTACACATGGAAATAAAACCAATTTTAAGGATTTTATCGCATTTATATTATGTTTAGTACGTTCCCAGAGGTGCGAGCTGGGAACCGAACTAAGCCCTCTTCGATAAACGTTTTTCACTCAGAAAAATGATTAAACAATTCCAACATTATTTATTCCGAGCACAAAGGCCGTCCTAACGATTATTTTATTACATTCATGTAATTTCGTTGCGAATAACTTTAAACAGAATATTCGGCGCTCATTAGGGCCGCGATAAAACCCCAACGTAGTATGAAACACAGAACAGTTGAACGATATTCAATCATTTTATGTGAATATAATTTCAGACACACATAACACCAGCAGCAGACACGTTCCAAACAATTCAATATATTCAACATCCTCGATTCACGATATTTACAGGAGGAGCATATGATGACAGGTAACCCATCACCGGAAACTAAAAAATACTATAAGATTTATAAAGTACTAGCTATTGCCCGCGACTTCGTCCGCGTGGAAAAGTGGAACATTATAATTATCCACAGAATAACATTTCCCATACAAATTTTGACCCTCCCCGTGAAGCCCCTTAGGGGTCAGATTTCCTAAAAGCCTTTCTTAGCAACCATTTAGGGGCCCACAGGAACCGACGTGCCAAATTTCAAGTACCTAGATCTCATGGTTTCGGGTATTTTGTGATGAGTGAGTGAGTCGTCAGTCAGTCAATGGGTGAATTTCGACGAGTATATATAGATAATATAAAGTATAAAGCCAGAAGATTTAAACGTTACTTTCTTCTGCCCTCGACTCCGCCTGCGGTGCCTCGATTAAGCATAGCCTATAGAACATTGAGGGATAATGTAGCTTTCTATCAGTGAAAGAGTTTTCAGGATCAAATCAGTAGATTTCTAGTATCAGTAGGAGTATACTGATATTATAAAAAGGTGAAGTTTGTTAGTTGGTGGGTTTAGTTGGATTCTTAACATCATTTCACTGATCGAAAGGTAGATTATCCTTGAGCGCTATACTCTATGATCCATCGAAGCACCGCGGGTGGAACCGCGGGCACTAGCTAGTATTATACATATCCGGGCAGGTGTGGCGCTCTCAACTATTTCTTTGAACAAGTCTTGCCGGAACCCTTCAGCCGACACTACACTGCGACGGGTGTGCGTAGTTGCACACGACACGAATCAAAGTCCTCATCAACTGCCTAGATTGGCGCATATCGCGAGGCTACAAGTGTTGATAGTGTGATACTACTTTTATTGTGTCATATATGGATAGTTTGAATTTATTGCTGTGTCACGAAAGCTTAAGCAAAGCCGTTCGCGCAACAGTTGATTTCACTCTGCAGCTCCATCCCAATCGTCATAGTGAGATGATATGTGCCCTAGCTCTCGAGTCTAACCATAGGCTACCTAATAGTGAAAATTCCTTTGAAATTGGTTGGGCAGTTTTTCCGTCAAGCTAAAGCAAACAGACACACAGATACGAATAAAAACACGCTTGTAGGATCAGAGACACGCCATGTTGTTTAAATATCTTCAGACTAACAGCTTAGTTACAGTTTTATTATTGTTATTTGTACTTGCGCCGCGCAATTATGACCTCATGCCAAGCCACTGGTTCCAGATCAACAAATATAGTTCTTAGATAATAAACCTGTACTTAGCTAAAATTGCATGTCTGAGGAACCCCTAAAAGTCGTGTGAAGTCCACCTACCCGCACTGGGCTAGCGTGACGGACTACGGTCTATTACCCCCCGAATTGAATGAGGGAGGCCCGTGCCCAACTGTGGGTCGTATATGAAAGGGCTAGTATTAGATATTATTTTATGTTAAAGTCTGCGCGATGACGTGACGTGCCGGCACAGGGCTATGGGCCTGCGCCCGCGTCTTGTTTCCGCTCCGTGGTCTGTTTTAACGAGAGCCGCAGCGCTTTGCGACCGCACCGCGATTTATTTTTAATAAAACGACACATTCAGTTGCAATTACACGGATTCAAGTGCCGCGGCGCGGTGCGAAGCGCCTTTATTTACACTGTGAACGAGTTAGCGGAATGAATGGCGAGGCGTGTATTTGCAGTGGGGTTTTGTGGTGCTAAGAAAATATACAGTTTAAAAATGGTGGTGTGAAACTTTGAAATTCTTTCGAATAAAGCGAGCCTTCCTTGTTATTAAATAATATCTTTCCTCGGCACACTTGCTCTTCCCACTGCAATATGTTTTGTAAAGTCTGTCTTATATCTCCTCCAACGTACACTAGTTGAAACTAATTGAAAAGTACTAGGATATCATACCTACTGTTGGGTAATTTGATTGATATGATAGAGAGTGGACTGTATAGGAAGGTTGTTATGGTAGATGGGATGAAAAAGGTAAACTCACCGGCGTATGATGAATGGCAGCCTCGTTGTTCGAGCTGTATTTGATGTCCACACACAACACACGGGAATTCACAAGCACTATGTTAGTTTGTTATGCCGGCCGGCAGCGTTAGTATTGTTTATTGATGCGCGTGCGTCTTATGAGCGGCTAATCACTGTTTTTTATTTGTTTATGTTCAAGAGAGTGACTTACGCACCCGCAGCTCATGCGCCATGGACGATAGTGATGGGAAAGTGAAATAGGGAGGTGACATTTGGAATGGAATGAATGGAACGGAATCGAATCGATATAATTATGATGGATAAATATGAATAGGGCTTTAACACCTACAATATATTGCATAAAATTTTTTGAAAAATTGGCCTTGTCTGATTAATACCCAAGTTAAGTCCCTCGAGAAGGTATTACTGTAATTATGCAGATCAGTCATGCGCACTGACTGCCCCAATACTGTGTAATAAGTGTTTGTTCTTTGTAACTCGTACTATTTCATGTTTTTTTTTGCAGTTTAAATCTTAACTTAATTTAAATTTAAATATTAACAGTTAAAGTAAATAGGAAAACAAAAATCGAAAATGAAAACAAACTATGCATTACAAAGACCTTGTCCGCGTGGAATGGTGGCAATGTCATTACAAAGACCTTGTCCGCGTGGAATGGTGGCAATGTCATTACAAAGACCTTGTCCGCGTGGAATGGTGGCAATGTCATTACAAAGACCTTGTCCGCGTGGAATGGTGGCAATGTCATTACAAAGACCTTGTCCGCGTGGAATGGTGGCAATGTCATTACAAAGACCTTGTCCGCGTGGAATGGTGGCAATGTCATTACAAAGACCTTGTCCGCGTGGAATGGTGGCAATGTCATTACAAAGACCTTGTCCGCGTGGAATGGTGGCAATGTCATGTTATTGATTGTTTCTCATTATCTCAATGAAATATTACTTTTCAAAGATCCTTGGTGCGCTCAGTGGATTCATTTCAGTGCGATTCACTATTTTGATTAGTGCGTTTCGAGAAATGCTTCATAAAAATCACCGTAATAGAAATCAGTACTGTGTCGCGATTGCGCGATGCTATCGCGTGTTATCGCGAGTAATGGCGTTTTAATGGCAGCCGCTACGTGCGCACACACATACGCTTAAAGCCATAAGCATTAGCGATCTATTTTATTAATCTAAATCGTGTCTCATTCTTCCGTATCACTATATGTATCTGGGTTCTATTTGCAGCCTAACACGCTTCGACTGATTACCAATAGACTCAGAATATGTCTTATTCATGTCGCCTATGAATCGCCAAAAAAGATTTTGCTAATAAAGGACGTTGCTTATTCGTTTTTATACAGTACTTTGTATGGGTGTGGAAGTACAATAGTAGATTAGATAACGTTGGCTTATGGAAGTAGTTAAAATGAACCCTAATTATAACTAGGACTAACAAGCTACTCAGTCGCTGCATTAGTAGGGATTAGCGGTAATCTAATGATAATTACTTTTTATAAGAATTATCAAGATTACATCAAATTTTGGGGTCAAGTCACCTTCGTCCGTAGGATAATTAAGTACCCTCGAGATACCCTACACGTGACCCTGGGTGGTGCCAACTAGGTGACAACTCTACTGGTGGTAGGCTTCGGCCGTGGTTAGTCACAACCCACTGAACACAGCCATGTCACCAAGCGGCCTAGTCGTGTTCCGGCATGATGTTCGGTGTTGCCATTCGTGGATGGCGGGTCAGATCAGTTGCGCTGCATGTGCCTAGTGAATGTAGCGTCTCGATCTACTGTAATGCCGCCTTCCTACCTAGGCAAGTATGCTCCATCGTAGATCTCATCGTCACTTACCATCAGGTGAGATCGAGATCAAATACTTGCTTATAAATGTATAAAAAAAAAAAAAATAGTAAGACACTTCTTCAAATAATAACAACAGTATCATACAGGCTCGCTTGGTCTTCCCGCTCGGCCCACACACAAACTACTCGTGTATTCTTAAAAGAATAGTCCCTGTTGTGCAATTATCAGTTTTTGCAACGCACTCCTAGCACCTTCACCCCTGGGTCCGGCCCTGAGCAGAATACTGAAAAATGAAATGAAATGAAATGAAAAAAAGTTTATTCGACACAGACACGAAGATACACAAATGGGTACATTTACATGAAAAAGTAGAAGTAAAGAACACACAAAGATACACAAATAGGAATACAACACATTAAAAAGTGAGGAACATAAAGTAGGTATTGTGGATCTCAGTGTGAGCTGTGCCGAAAGGCGTTTGGCTCAGCATGAGCTGGTGGGGAACGGATTCCCCTCCAGCGCTGATTTTCAGCCAAAGCCTCCTCAGTAGGACATTAATCATTTCGCTTGGTAACCAAACTCAGACGCAATCGCAGATACACACAATTACTGGACATAATAGCACTATTACGCATAGTTTTGTGGATCCTGTGAAATAAATTTAGCATGTTTGCCGCACTGGACTGGTAGGTACATTGCTGTATAATCCTTGATGGCTTTCAAAAACAATTGCGTTTTCCAAAAACTCTCATAGTACGTTTCAGGATTGTATCGAGAAATGTTAATTGTTCTGAATGCGTCTGCAGCGCCATCTCTGTAACTTGTGGCGCAGTTGAAGGTCGCTACAGTTTCTATAGCTAACAAATTCGGCTGAACACTATTCGCGACGTGATCGAATGTCTAAAAATATCTTCTGCGATATTGTTTGTAATGGAATTGAAAAGCAGTCGGAATGTCGACAGCGGCGCGGCGCGTCAACAGCGCGTCGCACTGACACGGAAATCGTTTTAGCGCAGCCGCGGCGCGGCGGAGAGCGGCACACAGTCGACATCCGCGCGGTACGCTGCTGTCAATCACACAGCAAAATGATGGACTATGTTGGATGTACTTGAAAGCAAGGTTTTAGAAGCAGAAGAACCTTTTTCTTGGTACACAACAAACGAATATAAATCAAGCTTCGGCAGACAAAGTAGAGTATTAAGCAATGCTTGTATTATGGGTGTCGGAACGGGACGGAAGCGATTCCAGGATATACTTATCACAGATATAACAATCTGTTCTGAGCGCAAATCAAGGGACTCACTGGACGACTACGACAACGAGAAAAAATATTTTTAATTATTGTAAGCACTACGCGTTTGTTTTGTAGAGATGGGAATCGGAATGAATCAACTAATCGATAAAATTCAAATAACTTTTGAAGGCAAAATAATTCATAATAACCAATGGTTATAACGTCGTTGGTAATGACTCTGCCTTTTACCCACGCTGTGGGTCCCGGGTTCGAATTCTGCTAGGGACAAACTTTGTGTGATGAGCACGAATGTTGGTACCCGAGTCATGGATGTTTATTATCTATATAAGTATTATATACTGGGTTCGTCCTCAGTCCATTGTACAGTACCCATAATAAAAGCGCTGCTCAGTGTGGGAACGTAAAGTTGGTGTGTTCGTCGGATGATATTTATTATTATTATTATTTATTTTTTAAGTACATTTTAGACGAAAACGGGAGTGTCCTAACCAATGTTGTCTCAAGTAATTTTCGAATTGTAACCAAAGTGAATAAACCACCATGTCGGAGCGCCTGCAGAAATTTAGGAGCACCGAAGAATAGACGTCCGTAATTGCATACACGTATGCGCAGGTCGTTTTTTGTATGTGACTTATGTGATTAACGGCAAGTCATTCTGTTTCTTGTACTCGGTGAATTCGGTTTAGAATATTTAAGCTTTATAAGTTTTTTATTTAAATACACCTTTTGGAGACTTCTACACACCTGTTAGTCATAAGTATACCGGTAAATTAATTATCAGGATAATGGAATTATTCAAATTCAATTTCCCGATACATTACAACCGTTGTCCCACCCCTATAGCGTCCAGGCGCGGCGCGTCCCTAGAGCTCGACTAATTCAAATGGTCCCTATTTATTCCTAGTTAATTATTTGAGTGCACCCCCCCCCACCCCAAGCGCCAGAGAGGAGGGGAATCATTGTTATGCCAGCAATACACTTTCGAGAACTTATGTCGAACGAGATATATACTGTTGAACATATCAACGCGAACGAAATATGAGATAGGAACTTAATACCATAGAGCATCAAAAGAAGCTGCGTGTGTGCGGCGATAGGCTGACAAGTGGCACAAGCACATATTTTAACGTAACTATACAGTAGTGTAGGCGTCACCTATCCTGCTCGAACCACCGATTTTATGAATAAGTGTGATAGTGACAGCATGTTTTCTCGATGACGTTACGATCATATATAAGTTTGTGCACGTTTGCGGTTTTGCCGTCTCAGTTTAGTGATCAATGAAGGTTTGTAATCTGTTCAAGGCTTTGGAGTGCGGTAGAATGATCACCTCTTGTGTCACCGGCCTCATGACAAATAGCTTCGATGGTGTATTTTCTCAATTTGCGGGATGAAAACATTATTTTACCTGAGAGATGCATGCGATTTAGATAAAACTCGGAACGAATCGGAAACCACCATGGATACGCTCAGGGAATTCCGGTTTCAAAGTATTCTTTTTGATGTTTGATAATTAGAAGTAATGGAACGGGGGAGTGTCCGCTGTGTATAGGTATGTGGGTATACCGTCACGACTATATTCCCTGAAGGGGTCAGCAGAGCCTTTTATACAGGATAATTCAGAAAGAGTATACTAACCCTTGGACTTGTGCTTCTTTAGCGCATTGCTAATCATTATCTAAAGTAATTTTTGTTAATTAAATATTTTTTTTCTTATAATTACTGTAATTTTTAATTGAAACATTAAATTCTGACTGCACGTAATGATTAAAAATTTCCTAAAGAAGCGCAGTTTCAAAGGTTAGTTTACCCTTCCTGAATCACCCTGTATATTACTGTTATAAAAGACTGTAAAGTACTACCAAGCTTCGGCCTATACTGTAAGTGTGTGAGTCTAATGATATTAATTTATAGCAATAGAACATGCAAATTATTCATCAATAATAATGAACGCTATAAGCCATTACAGCCAATGGGCGGACTTGAAACATAGAGGCGCAATATTCCAGATTCCCCATTGGATGAAACTTCAACTTTAGCTAATATTCTGAAGAATATATCTGATGCTCTACATCCAAACCCACGGCTGAATGTTTAGATGCTAGTAAACAATAAAACTGATTACACAATGCTGCATACCTTAATCAAAACAGCGTAACCGGTCCACATTTATCTACCGGCTTGTAACTGGAGAGCCATTGACCCAATTGCGGCCTCCCCTCCGGACAAGAGGGGTGTCTGGTCAGATTTAATCACTGAACCGCGGTACAACGGACGCCATGTTATGAATATTCCCAATTATGAAAGGAGGAAATAGTTTTATGAATAGAAAATAAATAACTACAATTAATTGAAATCTCGGTAGGTTTCCCGTTTTACGTGTTTACACAGACGGCCAGACAAAGATTCTCAGTATGCCGGGCCAGTAGTTGTATCCAACATAATGTGATCTACGATCATTTTTTCCAAATATATTCATTGTACGGCTAGCGTACTACCAACCTACTACCCTACGTTACAGATCAGAATAATCTCACGAAACGGGAGTCACACGCTCCAGCGCCCCCCCCCCCCTCGCGGTCGCTTCACACATTATCCACGTCACGTCACCGCCCGTGGATCTTGCAACTCGGGAAATCACCCACTTACCCCACAAAACGGGTAATTTCACCCCCCATTACACTGCTGAATCATAAAAAAACGAGTCGACGTTTTATTTATGAGAAGTACATGAATGGTGAAATTAAATTGGTTGTGTGATAGAGTTCGATGGCGAAGACAGGGAAGAGGGGGGATGAGAGGCTACCAAAGAAAACCTTCCGGTAATTCACCCCAGACTTCATTTTACGGAATTGAAAATTGGATATATTTTTTTAATTATATTCATATTTTTTTTCAATGATAATCATGATTAATTTATGGAAAGGGTTGTAATAAAAATGTAATTTTCTAGTAAGTAAAAAAGTCCTAAAAAAATAAATTACGCGACTATGGCCATCTGTTCACGAACAAATATTTTTTTTCTTATTTATTTCTTTATTATTCCTGATTCTTCTCCTTCGGCGTGTCTACCAGCTGGAGAAGGTCGGTCTTTAGATTGGCATGCCCTTTTCTATTGACGCCCCGCCCTATTATTAATGAGCTCTATTCATCATTGAAATAAATTTTAACGAAGTGCTAATTATAAAAGACCCATTTAAAATAAACACAAAGCCCTCCTGGTCGACAACTTGTAATCAAGCTAATTAATAATAATTAAGTTAATTAACTGCAAAGGCCAAAATAAATTCCCCGGTTTCCTCAATGAAAAAATAAGGAAGATTTAATAATATGTCGAATCTATTAAAATAAACTTGTAATGTTAACAAATCAATGTTAAATGAAATAAAGATTGTTTAAATTTGTAGCCACATCTTCTTCTTCGTTACAAGAAACATGTATCACTACGACGATACACAGATGGCGCTGACGACACGCCGTACAATCCTGAGACGCACTATGAGAGTTTTCGCAAAATGTAACATAATATACAAAAACACTACAATAACTGTCGGAGCATACCGGCCAGCCCGGCCATGCATACGTCCCGACTGGCTGGAAGATCTTCTCTTTCCGCAAAGAAATAAATATTTGAATTACTAATCTGAATATGACCTCCTTTTTGTCTAAAGCAGAGTTCCCCAAACTTTTTTTTGTCGTAGACCCCTTGCCATGTTTTTCCGTGTTGGGTAGACCCCCTACTTACCTGATATTGATTTCCTGTAAATTTCTAACTGTAGTGAAGTTTAGTGTTAAAAACTTAAAGTAAAAACACATGTTAATTTATACATTAATTGAATTTAAATTAAAACTACTCAAAATAAAATTACTTCATAGGTACTTTTATAAATAATGTATATGTTTTGATATTATAAGATAGTATGATGTAAGTAAATAGGTACTATCAGTGTATGTGTTGAGATCCACTATCGTGGACCCCCATTTTCATTTCATGGACACCCAAATTTTTTTTCGCTGACGTAGACCCCTTGCAGGTTGTCATAGACCCCTAGGGGTCGATATAGACCACTTTGGGAATCACTGGTCTAAAGTAAGCAATATTATATCCCCAAAAGAGGGCAACACACTGTGAGTGTGAGTGACTAAATTTCGCAGGCGGATTGTAAAATCCGCCTTTTTACAAAACGGCTAGCCTTTAACAGAACTGAGGCATTTTGTAACCCGCCTCGCCGTTTTGTAAAAAAGCGGATTCTACAATCCAGCGGCGAGATAAACATCACGATATGGTATTTATCAGTGGAATCCAATCCGTTTGCATCAATCGTAGTGCCGTGGCATTCAATAGAGCTGTTCCGGTTGAGCGAGCGGGCTAGTGCCCACGCGGCACGGGACGGGCGCGGGACGGCTCCGGAGACGGGACGGAGCCGGGGACGGGGCGAGCCCGCGACGACCGCACCCGACACCGCAGGTGTAATGAGAATAATAAGCGGTTAGATTAGATGTACGTAGTTTGATGTAGTAATTGTGGATCTATTGATGCACTATCAGTAATATAATAATTAGGTATTGGAGATTGTAACATCACTAGTTTTTAGTAACATAGCGCTACATCACTAAGGTAGGTGGGAGGGGCACTAGCTCCCCACCGGACATCACGCCATACTAGTCTTAAGGAGTACATGTAATTAATTAAGAAGAAAGTAATAAAACTGAAGAAATATAAAAACATATTTTATTATTAAAAGCCACACACTAAACATTACAGAGATAGGTACCGAAGAGGTAGGTACCAATTTGTTTTTCTTTGACTGAAACCTATTTGGGAAAATTGATGGGCATTGAGTTGCATGCAGATGTCATGCGATTTATTAATTATTATTTAGCCTATCTGGTAAATGGGCAGATCCACTTATCATTTTTTTTCCGAGATGCTATATTGCAACTTTGCAATTGACGTTCCCACATGTTGTAATCCTATCATACAAAATGTTCCAACTATGAAACTATAACAAATTTGAAAATATAAGCTGTACGAAGTTAGAGTCGACATACGAGTTTAAATGAGCAATCGCGGCGTTTCAATTTGTCGTGGCGACGTCGTCGGGGTGTCGTCACGGTAATGTGTAAGGTAGCGGTTACATTGTAGCGCAGCGAACTACAGATAGCCAAACGCTCTACCAAGACAACGTGTTCACCAGAACAAAGGGTTGTATGGATATAAAATGTCCACGTCGAAAGATTATCGCTTAATAGGACAAAAAACATTTACCAATGATTTTCGACCAATAGGTGCAAAATATACATCTTATAGATGTTCAATCAAAAGTACATTTTATATTTATACAAGATTGTCTGCCAATAAGACAAATGACATTTATAAAAGTTTCGACAAAAAAAATATATTTATTTTTCGTTTGTTAATAAATGTTTTAATTTATTTATTTATAAACATACTAAGGCCGCATATAGAAGAGCTGTTTATAAAAGAGCTGTTTAATAACGGTTGTTTGCTGTTTTCTAAAGTCCATCTGTACCGTTGCTTAACAATTTAAGTCCTCCGACTGCTGCAATAAAACCGCGGCCTTACGACATAGCTCTCGTGATTGGATCAGAGCCATCTATCGAGAGTGCTCGTGTACGTGTGCACGCGACGACTTGCCACAACTTGGGCCAATATTGTTACCTACTAGGTGACAGCATGAGGAGATGTTCATCATTTAGTTAAGAGGAATACTTTAATACGAAATGCCAATAGGGCTTATTAAAAGATTTTTGGTTAGAACACCAATATTCTATAACGTCCTTTACTGTTGAGTAGAGTTTAATTCTACATAAAAAAAATCTAATCTTGGCATAGAACATACTTAGGAGAATGACACTGCACGGTAAGTTTCCAACAATCAGTACCAATCTATATTTATAATAGAAGTTTACAATATAACATTAGTACATACTACAAATATTTTTTATACCCAAGCCAACATTTGTAGTTTCCTTACATAAGCAAGTTATCTACTAACGTGTTCCGTTCGCGCACGGAGTATCATGCGCTACGCCACTACGACACATGCTATGCAAATGCTACGAGCGCTACGAGATTGTAGCGATAAGATGAAAACATAACGCATTGAATAGTACTCACTACAAGAATATGTATCTCTACGACTATACACAGATGTCGCTGGCGTTTCTCCTTAGAATCCTGAAACGCGCTATGAGAGATTACGGAGAGCGTAACATATATACAAGACCCCTACAGTGACCGTCGGGGCATATTAAACAGTCCCATCAGGCATACCACCCGCCTGGCTAGAAGATATCCTCATGTCCGCTAAAGTCGTGCTCCGGCTGTAACAGTCTGTTCAACCTCGCAAAATCACTAAAATATCGCTAGCGAGTCTTTGTAATGTGTCACATTGCAAGAGACGTGACACGCTAAGTTTATACACTTATAAAATAGTAATAAAACGATAATTTCAACGAAACAAATTAGGAGACATTATTTATCTCCAAACAAAAATGAAAACAATATTCCAACATTAATAATTGTTTGAAACTCGGAACCGTTCATCCGAACACTGCGATATCCATGCTCAATTAACTTGAAAACACGAGGAGTTACTTCAAAGCATTGTTGACATGTACAATGACTGGCTGAATTCTGATGTCTGCTGATTAACATCTGCAACTTCTATTTTATAGAATTAAAAATGCAAATATCATTTAAAAACATCAATAAAATACAAAGTCATTACTTTGAATGGCCGAAATCAATCGCGGGCCAAAGAAGGTCGATCATAATTCCTTATTATCGGTGATCTTAGATCCATGCAGTGGCGAAGATGCACAGACGCACCACGAGGGAATGCGAAAAAAAACTTTACCTGTGAGTGCACAACCAACATAAAAAACCCTAAACGATGATCTAGACTCAATACCCTATACTAAAACCATATTTTCAGAACGTCGAAAAAAATCTTTTAAAGCAAGTAGTAGATTGGGGTACATCTTAATTTCGAATGGTGCGCAACGCATTTTATACTGTTGATCCTTCGCAACTGGATCCATATCCGAAACTGCTGATAAATGGTAATTAACAATTGTATTTCTAGCAATGATCATACAATAAAACCAATACAAAGATTCCAATTCAAAGCACCGCGGTTTCTCCTGCGGTCTTGGTTGTAGGCGACCGCAGGCATAGTGGTGTCGGTCGACACGGCATATCGGGTTGTGGCTAACCACGATCCAATCGTCTGTTATGTATACATTGGTTAGATTGTTATATAACCTATAATTGTCGATAAGTGGGGCTATAGAACTAGCTTTCGCTTGCGACTGAGGTCGGATGCGAGTCGATGTTTGAGCCTGCTACCCCTGTTGCTAAGGTAAATGTTTGAATATCTTGACTATAAGGATAGTAACCTAGGTATGGTAAAGGTACCATACCTAGTTTAAAAGGTCGCGATTGATTTCCGAATTAGATTGCTTGCTCTAGCAAAATCATCTGTATTTACTTTTTGCTACAGAATCTTATGATAACACTTGATTGTGAGACTTACAAGAGGTATCCAGCTAGCTAGTTCGTGGGATCGCAGCCGTTTATTGAATTCCGTGTATTGCAGGGGGTACAATCGGATTGCCCGGCACCGTGCCACCTGTGAAATGTTGCTAACAAGGACCGACACTGCGAGAGAGAGTCGGCTTGTGCCGCCGCGGCCCGCCGATCGCCGACTTGCGTTGGTAGTTTCCAACATCTTTGTGTGCACACATATACACACACAGGCATAATCACACATGAACGGATAAGGTACCTTATCTGATTAGGTCTCTCTCCACACGGGCTATACTCGGATCTTTGGAAGGCTTGCGCGGGGACATGGGTCTAACACGTAGAGGCTCTTTTTGAGAATTTTAATGTTATTTTAGCCACCTGCTAGGGTGCACTGCTGAAAATGATAGCATAAACAGCGAATTGACCTCAGCAGGCGGAGGAACTATTACAGGAATATGGAAAGATAATTGGGACTATGAGGGTTGAATGGATATGGGATGGGAATATTGAACGGTTAGATACAGCCGCGTACTGACCGACTGTGCTTTGCGTGATTATACAGCAACAATTGCAACAGAGAAACATCAATGAGACAAATCAAAAATTACTTCGTTGTTGCTATGGCAACGCGTTTATTTGCAACGTATAACAATTATTTTGACAATAACCATCACTGACATATATTTTGTAAGACTTAAAAAGACACGACTAAAATATTGCTTTCTCGTTCTAACATTACTATTTACGACCATGAGTTAGACGACAGTACACTAAGTCTTGTTGGTTTGTCAAGAATTAGCGCCAAGATTTACGAAAGTAGCTCGGTAAGCAATGTGACACAGGTGGGCCAACTAATTGTACAGATCATAACCAAATTATAACATTTACTTAGCCAATAATATAATTACGACAACTGGCGCGTGTACCCTATATCTGTGACGTCATGCCGCCGGCCCTAAGGCCCTATTTACACAGCAATTACACGTGTATTGCGAAGCTTAACGCACATTCGTCAATCATAATGCCGTGTGTAAACGGCTTAACATAATTAGTGTTTACACAACATGAGCTAATTAAGTTAAGGGGTCAGTTGTGATTGGATATTGATAAACGAGGTTACGCTTTGTAAGCCTGGTACAGAGAGGATATCGTCAGAGGAACATCAACTGTACGGTCCCAAACAAAGCAACCCTTGTAGGTATTATGGACACCGTCCATATATATTAACCTCCCATGACTCGGGTACAAACTGTCGTGATTATCACACAAAGTTTGCCCCTACCGGGATTTGAATTTGGGACCCTCGGTACAGAACCAGGATCACTACTAAGTACCAACTGAGCCAATCGGGTCGCCGCAGGTGTATATAGACGAAAATGGTACCTTGCCCAACGTGTGGGGCAATCCCTAACGTTTCTATAAGTAGGTAGTCGAATCTATCAATATTAGATTTTCTCGTTATCAGACAGAGCTATTATTATTTTCAGAATAAAAGATTCGATACGACTACGCAACCGAACGGTTCGGATTGATCATTGGTTTTTTACAGACGCTGCAAACTGAGACTAAGGAAAACTTTAGCCGGAGTATCGCGACAAGCTCAAAAACATCAAGCTCAAAAAACCAAGCGGAGTCGTACTAGTCCTTACGTACTCCCGAATCCGCGCGTACTACACAAGTCGGCTTGATTTCTGTGCTTCAATATATTGGTCGCGTCACTCCGATTATTGCTTTGTCTAAGTCTAACAACAGATCGTCGTCGGGTCTGTCGACCCAACTTATCGTAAAGCTGTGAATCGGGTGGCTGGTAATTGAACCCTGTATCTCATATTTTGTTGCAGTAGTAGCGAGACACATTAGACAAAATATAAGTTTTAGTATATAGTATAAGTAACATTCATAAAAATATGAACAAAAATTTGTTTATTTCATATCACGTCGGTGGATTTTCTCCGGCGTAAGTACAAAGTAGTTACAAAGTTTTGCTCGTAACGTAGTTATTGTGGAGCGAGGGGCGAGGGGTGTAGGAGTGCGGGGTGCGGGGTGGAACATATTTGCATGTCTAAAGCGCTTCTCGCGACGAGTGAATGTCTGTAAAGGTGCTTGTCTATCGGCGACTTAGCGCGCGGCGTTTGTTTCATACACTCAAATAACCATCAACAATTTTCTGATTAATAGAATATGGACCATATATCGTTAACGTATTTAGGTAGTTATTAGAATTACATCACACAAATAAATATTCTGGTTGTCCCATTAATAACTTAACAGTTATATACCACGACGAACACGAACCATTTATAGGTCATGTTTGGATAGTAACTTTCTTCGACTTGTGTGTCAAATCATTAATCGTAAATATAAGTATCTTTCATTATATGCACGTTAGTTACTTCAGAATTAGATTACGTTTTATTCATGTAAACCATTAAGTACAGTACTTATGAATCGTCAAAAATGTCAGAAAATGCTAAGCTACAACCTTACCACCAGTTCGGAATCCCGTTCCTACGGAGAAGAACGGACAAAAAACTCCATGGTTACTCTTTTTGAAAAAGATCTTATCTAGTTGTTGCATGGACCAATAACTCATTACTCATTAGCATAAAGATAGAATTGTTACAATAAACGCTGTATATAATGTAGCTGATGCACCACAACCTTATTCAACCTCTCGGCTCTCAGTTCGCGCTTACGGTTGAGTGTTGGCCGTATTGGCTCACAGTTGGCCAACCGTTGGCCAACTGCTGCTAACATTTTATATTTACGAATGGACGCGGCTGAGTGGCTTGTTCACTTTTCCATTGTGTTGGTTCACTGCAGTGAAGTATACTGTGTAACAACCGTATACAGAGTTCTTAAAGAGTAGCTTTTTTGTCTCGAATACCTCTCTGATTGGTTGCCGGTGGCAGTGGTGGCCTGCCGATTTTGATGTTCTTGGTTCGATTCCCAGGTCGTTTCCATAGCAGTAACATGTTATTAGCAGTGTCCAGATCACTAGCGTAACCTCGCGAGGTTGCCCGTGCGATTGCCGCCATCTATCGTTTCCGAGTTCTCACAATTTTCTAATAAAATAACGACCCACAATAATGCCCATTACTAAGTATTAGTACAATTTAAAAGCTAGAATAAGTTTATTTCTTGCGTGTCTCGGCGCGGCATAAACATTTCAATTGGGGAGCTCACCCTTATCAGCCGAGTTAAAATCTAAGCGAAATACGACGCTAACGTTGCCCCAAGTAAAAACTAAACGGGACAGGGATGGACTCGAGTGCATGAGTGCAAATGTTTAAAACTATTCAGAAATATTTACTAAAGTTAAGTTAAGTTAAGTATATTTAGGTAATAATTTTGTAATGCAGACCCAACTTAAGAGGTACTTACGTGGTATTCATACGTAGCTCTAGACTCGAGAGTTAAACTATAATGAAGATACGGCAATCAACGCAATTATGTTTTGCATTTCTTCTTTTTGATGGAAACCAGTGGTATTGTTTAACATGCAAGCACGTACTTATATAGTAAAGTTTTGATGAACATAAAATGTTGTATCAAACCCAAGAACAATAACTTACTAAAATATTGTAGATTTAATCAACAATGGCATTACAAAATTTTATTGAATTTTGAAAAATTCAATTGAATGTGAGTAAGTAAGTTATTTGAGTACTTATTAACATTAATAATTGAAACACTGTTTTGGCTAACATACTCCTAATTACCTAATCGTACTAATTGTACGGTTGTATGAAGCATTCTTAATCAGAAATTTGTTTTGTAGTAAGTACAGAATTATTTTACGAAGCAATGTTGTTATCCTTAGATTAGCCAAATGTTTGCACCCACTGAGTCCGTGCCTGTGGTCCTCAGTATCTATTGTGTTTCTCGAGTGAGCAAATCCAGCGAGATCCCTGAGTGGGCAGATGTAAGCCTTCGACGATGTTTTTCACAGAGCCCCAAATACAAAGGGAATAAATAAACATAAAATAGTCCAATTGTCTTTCTATTTTCTGTTAATAAAAATTTAGTTAGCTAACAGTCTCAATGTGTAGCCGATAAAAAGAAAAGTAACATTGCATTAAGTTGGAGTGTAATACTATCCGCGAAACTTGGGTGCAACGAAATAAATAACTATAACTTAGTGACATGTAACATTACAATCATAATAAAAGTAACTTTAGAATCTCAAAACCATAAGAAAAAAACACACTTATTTCTGAATTCGAAGCCAACAATCCCAGCGTTTTAATAAAGTGTTCGTAACAAAATATTCAGCAGCGGGCAGCGGCAACCGTTGTTCAAAGCAACAAATAAATTAGGATTTGTTCTTAGAAATCAAGTATCTGTGTACTTATTTATCTCGGCTTCGGATGCTGAAACAGATAAAGGGATTAGTTGATTTAATTTGGTGTTCGAAATAAATCTTTTGCGGGAAAAACTTTGCGAATTTACACGAAACGATTTGGCCTCGGCGAGGTTAATCTGTTTATTTATTTGGTCACGTATTATATTGAGCTTAGGGTATTGATAAATGTCAGGTAGATACTATATAATTTAAATTCGACCAGCGAACACACTTTCGATCAAATGATTTCTTGCAAGTTACTCAATCCACCAGCCACTCATTAGATACCGTTTAAAACTAGTTTGTATGTAAGATGGCAACTTGCAGCGGCCCGTGGCGAATCGCCGGCGGTAGAGATAATCGCGAGATATCGCAAGCTCGTTAGCGATATCAGATCGCGCCGCGCCTCCGACTACTCCACCGGATCGTAGATACCAACTAGATAGTAAAGTAGGGTCTTCTTTAAATAGCTTTTGGTGTACGGCCATTAAATAACAGAAGGAGAATGGACTTTCCAGGGGTTTAGTATAGTCATGATATAAACAAATATTTATGTGATTATCCTCGACACATCTAAAGAAGATCAGCTACAGCATCAGAAAGGGTGTGATTATCATTTAAAATCGGGATTTTTTAGCGCATTTGCGGGTTCCGCGTTCGAATCCTGGTAAGGGCAAGGTTTGTGTGATGAGCATGAATGTTTCTACCCGAGTCATGGATGTTTAATATCTATATAAGTAGTATTTACTATGTTCGCCCTCAGTCCATTGTAAGGTACCTATAACACAAGCGTTGCTTAGTGTGGGACCGTACAGTTGGTGTGTTCGTATGGCGATATTTCTTTATTTTATTTATATATTTATTCTATATTATTTCCAATCATTATGTGAAGACATTATTTAGCTATGCCGGCGCTCGACATGGGCCCTACATTTATTTATAAACATAATGCAACTATAGCATCATAATTGTCTATTACTATTCAATTATAACTCGACTGTGTATTCGGACTTTGCGCCCTTAACTCCACAGTATCTAAGTTTAATCTATGTACTAAAATCTTAGAACACAAAGCACCTGCCCGCTCGCTCGTGAGTAGAATAACAATGAGTACCGACCTCAGCAGGCAGTGCCCGCCCCGATGTTATCAATCGTGTAATGATAGCGATACGCCGACAGATAACAGCGCTCTAGCACAGCTCAGCTAATTGTAACCTCGAAATTAGGAGTAACGGTTTAAAAGTAACGGTTATTTAGTATAATTGTGGTTAGCGCCATCTAGTAGCTGATGCCACAAGGTTGTGATTCCCCGCGGCAAGATGCATATTATAACAAATTATCCTATTATGATTTATCTAATTTATTTTATTAAATTGAATAATAAGACAGCTGTAGAAGAAGCTGTAGAAGAAGCCAGCATCGCATACCAAAGATTGTTTAGCGGAAAAGGGAAGATCTCCCAGCCAGGCAGGTGGTATGCCTGGCGGGGCGGCCGCTATGCCCCGACGGCTATTGTCGGGATCTTGTATATATGTTACATGCTCCGAAAACTCTTATAGCGCGATTCAGGATTGTGACGTCAATTGTCTGTTGTTCTGAATGCGTCTGCAGTGCCATCTGCGTAGCTTGTGGTGCGGTTGAAGTGGTCGCTACAGTGGGTATGCGATAACAATTTACTTTTACCGACTAATGTTTTATCAACTTGTTTACGTCAGCAATGTATCTACACTAAAAATAACTTCAATGCACAAATAACAATGCACTATTGTAACTGATAACGTGGTCAGTGTTGCATGAAATTAATTAATATTACGTACACTGGTAACACAATGGACGCGATAGACATGAGATTAGTGGCTGTTTGGTTGCTGGCCGGCGCGTGCTATGTCCAGGTTCGTATCTATCAGTGCTTAGTACTAGAAGTCCTGGTCCCAGGTGTCCTGTTATCGGAAAACTGCCTGAAGTTATAGACAGGCTCCACACCTTTCAATCCGATCCAATAAACATTAGATAATGTGAAGGGCAATCGGACGCCTGATAATTAAGATAGGATCGGTTAAGATCGAAAGGTGTGCAGCCCGACTTGTGTCAATGTGTGTTCCATAGGCAATAATAGCTTACGTCACACTACTATTGTACTGATATCCAATTACTAATAATTAATTAGCCCTTTTAAACTGTCCAGGTGTTGGGCACGGGCCTCAACTCAATCCGAGGGGGAATTGGCATTGGTCCACCACGCTGGCCCAGTGCGGGTTGGTGGACTTCGCACTTGTCTTATGCAGGTTTCCTCACGATATTATCCTTCACCGTTTAGCAAGTAATAATCGTGGTCGATGATGACGAGTAATACATTAATGAATATCGCCATCGTGTTTAGATGGTTAATGTTATAGTTTTTTTTTGTTTGTGGCAGGATTCATCGGAGACAGTGGTGCGATTGGATCGAGACTTCAGTAATGTGAAGAAGGACAAGGCGTTGGCGGAACATGTTAGTTAGTCATATGTTCATATCACAGTATGGTGGGCTGCGTTTACGTAAGCCAGTTAGTTTTTCGAAGGTAAACATTACACTATCGGGGCTCGTTGCACGGTGTCATAGCTTGATATCAATACTAGCACACACGTGTCGAATACTTTTTAGATTCGCTTCGTTTCGCGGAGACTTACATATTATTTGGGGTCCCGATACTCGTGACAGATAGTTTCTCCACTAAAATCTTAGAGGAGTTCGGTGTTGCTTATTTCTTTAATTATCGATCAACTTGTTGGTTTATAATTGGAAAAGTTGACAAGCCGAGCGTGAGTGGTGGTTTTCTCTTCGCCTAAATCATATTATTAAATGTTCAGGTGCAAGCGATTCTGCAGCGTCTTGACACTTTCAAGACCCCGGTGCATCCCCGCATCCGGCTGTTCTACGAGCTGCTGAAGAAGGACATCACCAACTACGCGCACCGCACCTCGGACACCCTGTACAATATACACAAGTACAATGTGTACGATATAGATGATCAATCATGACTTGGCGAGCTAACATACTTACTTAAATTATAGGTGACCGTAATCTAACTAAACAAGTTTAAAAACAAGTTGATTCTTTTACCCACCTCACCAACCAAGTGCATGATACTGTTATATACAAGTTATTTCAGAGAGGGCATACAAACCTGCGCTTTTTTATATTTTTGTTGGACACAAAATTCAATTTTTTTACGTCGACATTTCAAAATTCTGACTTTACATCATGCGCTAAAAACCGCAGATTGCATTGTTGTATACCCTTTCTGAATCACGCTGTAGTAAATCGCCACTAATAGAATCCGTATTGTCCCATTCAGACGCTCGTATCAGTAATTGAGAGCGGATGCTCGCTCTGTGCTATTGTTTGCTACTGCGATGCTAAACGCCGACCGCTTGTCATGGATAGTAGCACGACCATCAATTTGTGAGATTTGATTGAGTAGCATTGAAGCAAGATGGCAAGACAATTATTTAAATAATTAATGTAATTGGCGGCCTGATAAGCACAGTTTGTGTCCTTGCTTTCTGTGCCGAGGGTCCAGGGTTCAAATCTTGGCAGGGACAAACTTTGTGTGATGAGCACGAATGTTTGTAGCCTAGTCATGGATGTTTAATATCTATATATGTAATATGTTCTGGGTTCGCCCCCAGTCCATTGTACGGTAACCATAATACGAGCGTTGTTTAGTGTGGGACCGTATAGTTGGTGTGTTCGTCTGGCGATATTTATTTAATTCAACGGGTACAAAATCATGCAAATGATTTAAGTGCCAGACGACGTTTATATTCCCGTTTCTTATATTAACTATATGTGATCAGTACGTCAGGTACGAGATTATTCGTAAGCTAACCGTATACTTCATAGTCTACATATTTACCCACATTGTATGGAGAATTGAAGTTTTTAATACTGTCCGCTAGAGGCGCTGTTCACTTTAAACGATACAGTTAGCTTACGAATAATCTCACGCTTGACGTACAGTACCCGAGACGGACGATAGTCAGAAATTTAAGTACCTCATGTGCCCGGTAGGTAGCCCTAATTAAGGTATACATTAAGCAGCAATACCACCCGAAATATCGGTGGTCATACCGTAAAGCACCTTTGCCTACCTCATCAAGAATTACAAGCGTGATGGTACATCAGAAATGTTGATTATTTCTTATTTTCAACCATCTAAAACTACCAAATCGTTATACAAAACTAATTTCCAATCACAGTGTAATCCATCCGGAAAATTGTCACCGATCAACCGATAGATGTCGCCAGTCGCCGGGCGGGTATCACTGGCGCTAGTGGCGCGTCGGGGCGATCAGTCGCGACGATCGCACCATTGTTCACGAGGACAGAACCGAATGCACGACATATGTCGATAATTGCTGATTGCAGCACCGGCGACGTAAATACACAGCGGTCTCTTTTTTTTATTTTTTTTTTATTACATACTCACCTGATGGTAAGTGACGATGAGATCTACGATGGAGCATACTTGCCTAGAAGGTACCTGTTCACTCTCGACTTGACATATTGTGTGAGTGTGAACAGGTAGGAAGGCGGCAGTAGATCGAGACGCTACATTCACTAGACACATGCAGCGCAACTGATCTGACCCGCCATCCATCCGTCTCATACATTGTCTATGTTTGTAATTTGTTTCTCTAAGGACTCAGCAAAGATGATGGCCCGGCTGGCATCAGTTGGTGGTGGGTGACTATTCTTTCTGCACCAAGGTTCACCAGGGTTCGATTTCCAAACTTTGTGTGATACGCACGAATGTTTGTACTCAAGTTGTGAGCGTTTATTATCTATTAACAATTGATTAACTGGGATCGTACCTTGTCCATTGTATGGTAGCCACAACAGAAGCCAAGTTGAAGTTGAAAAGCAGCGATAGCCAAATTGGTAGAACGCTTCACGATCGTTCGAATCCCGGCTCGCACCTCTGGGATTTCTGATTTCATGCACGAATCTCATTTTCAACCACGATTATCACTTGCTAAACGTCCGCCGACCAGCACTGGGCCTGCGTGGTGGACTATGGCCTAATCTTCCTCGCATTGAGGGGAGGCTCGTGCCCAACAGTGGGACATTAAAAAGGGCTGGTATTATTACATAACAGAAGCGTTGCTTCGTTTGGGACCATACACGCGGTCAGTACACATAGCCGATGGAGCCTCATAAAATGGCCTATGACATCACATCCCACGCGTCGCAGGACCCGGTGGATAAGAGTGGCGGAGGACCGTGATGAGTGGAAGTCATTAGGGGAGGCCTAGCAGTGGAAGTCTTCCTGCATGGATGTAGGTATCAGAATAAATGGCTCTATGGGGGAATGAGATAGCGATAGCTCCCAATAGGTAACCGTACCTGCACATCACCAGAACGGAAGAGCTATCCATTACCCTATACAAACCGAAAAAAAAAGCATTATTAGAATGTAAAACTGGGTACCTATAAGATCTTTATCTCGATAATTGTATGCAAAAGTTCAGATGAATATGTATGGGAGTGCTTTGTATTGAATTATTCACGGCCAAGGGATTATTCAGAGGTATTCCAAGTGCATTCGGGTGTCGTCGGCTGCGATCGTGTCATCTTGAGCCGGTACCTACGTCATAATGCGAAAACATAACAGCCACCATCTTAAATTGCTGATCGTATACCCCTGCCTACCCCGTGAATTACAGGCGTAACGATATGTTAATGACACTAAACTATTGCTCTAGAATTGAACCTGTTGTAGCGACCACTACAACCGCACCACAACAAAGATGGCGCTACAGACGCATTCAGAACAATAGACAATTGACATCACAATCCTGAATCGCGCTATAAGAGTTTTCGGAGCAAGTAACATATATACAAGATCTAGACAATAACCGTCGGGGCATAGCAGCCGCCCCGCCAGGCATACCACCCGCCTGGCTGGAATTTCTTCCCTTTCCGCTAAACTGGAATTTGTGCATTCTATCAACGTGTTTGTTAGGTTTTTCATAGGCCTAATTAAAACGCAGGCAGAGTCGCCGTTAAAACTTAGTTCAGCTTGAAGCTTAACCGCAGTCTTTACGTGATGCGGTCACATTAAAACTTCTAAACTTGCGTCGAGTTTACTGTGATATAAATCTTAAAAGTTGTCTAAGAAAGCGCGCTCCTGGAATAGTATACGCGTAGTTATATAAGTAACTTATTGCTGTAATTATTTATAAGAAAAAAACATTTCGCACGCGGCTTGTTTATGTTATGCGTCATAATAATGTCATTAACGAAATTTTACGAGATACCAGATTTCATTATCCGACGAAAAAATGGACGAAGCTCTCCAATAAACTCGTACTACATATTTTTTTATGTTGACTATCCATAACTTTTTACTGGATGATCCGATTTTAATGAGTTTTATAACAACACGAAAATAAGTGACATTACGACCATCTCCGATCATTAATTTCCTAGCCATGTTGATAATGGTTTGACGTGATCTCCGAATCACAGTTCATATAGTGACCCAGCAATGGACAGGCCAGTCCACTCGTACCTGAATTCTCAGTCTACAATATTATTACCAACGTAAATCTAACAACAAATGTAAGCAAAGCACCCAGACAACGAGCCTTGATATAAAATCGAGACATTCAATGCGATCGATAGTATTTATGTAATATCCATTGTAATAAATACATCGAGTAAAATACCGCCGAGCTTATACCTAGAGGCCCCAACATTTGTCTTGTAAAAAAAAACAATTGTCCTACTATCAGATACCTTAACATGATATTTATGTTTCAAATGTGGAATTCGATGTAAAGAGGATTTCACACGATCGGAGATATTTTATATAGACACAAGTTATTCGTACGAACACTTGGATAATCGTTAATCGTCTCCCTGGAACATTATTTAATTGTATCCCTCATATTCATAATTGCACTTGTTTTGAATGTAGAGACGTTCAAATAGTTTGCTTAAATTTATCTTCAATGTATATATACATTCTAGTTACAGGACGTCAAGTGCGAGATTATTGGTAAGCTAGACGTACAATTAATAGTCTAAGTACACACATTGTATGGAGAATTGGGAGTTTTGTATTCAGTCCGCCAGAGGCGCTTTTCAATTTGCCTTACAATACGCCTCAATACGTAAACTATAAACGAATTAGTTAGCTTGGATATTTTACATTTGTTAATTCTTTTCATTTGAATGACCAACTCTACGCGCAATTCGTACTCCTAACATACGACTTTAAAGTCTCTACATTCTAAACCAAGCTTAACACAACTCCTTGTTAACGATAGTTTCAAACTGCGTGTTCTAGACGCAGCCTCCGCCGTCGGTTTTATCTGAGCGGCCATTTGTCGGCATCGACAGATACCGAGCTGTATCGTCGACCATAAATTGTTACCTTTTTAGGGTTCCTTAGGCTTTTACTGGCTAGACGCGTCTTATCTACTTCAAGTTGACGTGCTGGTTTAATCTGCGAGGATTAATATTTTAAATTAAGACAGTTTTAAGAATCTCTGGCAAATATAACCGACTCTTTTGCTCCTAATACATATGCAATCACACAAAGTACAAATTATCTCTATTTACATTGTGCGCAGCGGAAATACATATACACATAGCACACACAGCACGCAACACACACACACACGAACACTTCACACAGCTGCATGAAATTTAAGTCAATATAATTTATACTCTGGCAACTTTTCTCATTTTTATGATGTTCCTGTACAACAGCCATGTCCTCACAGCTGCCTGGAAGACAATGGCGGTTGTAATACTATGCAAAGTAGTAGAGTAGTGGATATATATTCTCGCTTGCTAGCTTTAGGTTAACTTGTTTTATAAGTACCCATTCATTAAATAAGTAAATTTGTAACGTATCTCATCTTACCTATTCTGGCCGGCCGCTGTAGCATAGTTTGGTATCACTAAGCGGTCTAGAAGTGTCAAACAAGTTAGCAAGTTTTCTAATACATAAAAAAAAAATATTCGGTTGCAAACTTAGAAACACTAAATAATCATTCGTTAAAGTGACAATCCTTAGATTTTTTCTTTTGTTAAATTGCCATCCTTTCTATATTATGTCACACATGTCGATATTCCGAGGCCTCGTAGCGGTTCAATTATTATTATAATAGTGAGACCGGCAACTAGGCTGGAGTAGGAGATTATTTTGTTTATTTTCAAATGAAATGCGTACGGAACCCCAGCTATATTATTCAGTCAAACTAAACCTTATTTTTTTAATTTTAGATTAGACGTTATAACTGTAAATAATACGTGTTTATATCGTCTCATGTTACTTGTGTCGCGTCAACTTCGACTACGCATTTATCTTCGCAAATAAAACCAGCAACGGATCGCGTATTATCGATACGAACAACATTCTACCAGCGGTTAGAATCGAAGCAGCAATATTTTTAACGATTTACCATAGTAGCCGTCACGCGCAATACGATATATATTCTGTTCCCATATTTTTATGGGATTCTGATCAATATAATGGTTCATTCACAACCTATAGAGCAACATTACCTACAAGTTTGTTAGGGTGTAGGTAACGCGTGCAGGGGTCGGAAACCAATTACTTCCTCCATTCAAGCCCCGATATTGCCCACTCCTGACTCCTAAACTCTACCAACAGCATCTTATATCTCAAACTCCACAACTGGGCTTATGAGCCCACCATTCAAGACGCTTCTATACTACCTATAAATAAGGTTCAACATGTCTGATTGCTTAGACCGTACGATATGTAAGTACGATATTTAGTGGTGACTGTAGCTACCGATTCGATCGGTATTTATTTATATGTTTGTATCTTAAAAACAGCACAATTGATTTCCATCAAACATAGCTAAAAACCGATAAATACCGTACGAACCGATAGCCGTTACAAAGGTTCTAGAATGGTGACTAGGAGCCGGAAAACGGACGTCCCACACTGTAACCAATGACACACGACACACGTCACACGTCGGAAGGAAACTGGTGGATCTGAGCGGCGCAGGACCGGGATGTAAGGAAGCCACTGGTTGAGGTCCATGCCCAGCAGTGGATGCCTTTAGCTATGGATGGGTGGATGTACAGCTAACTACCATGTCACTCATACCAAAAAATGCAATACCTTTTACGATTTCAGAAGCAAATCAACAATATCCTCAAAGAATTGTAATTTCACACAATTTATCTCACTCACTCAGGTACTTACTTATTCTTTTAATTTGGTACAATACTATACATATATTTATTATAACAGTAATAAGTATATTTTGTATTTGACCTAACTCGTACATAATGACTTTAATTTGAAAACACATGTTTTTGGGTCATTATTATATTTCACTACTATTTTCCATATCAACTTGAATGCATTCATGATTGTAACATGTTTTATGTTCAATAAATAAATAATTTAGAATCCGTTCATCCATTCTAAAGCTACAAAAGACATACAAAGTTGACAAACAAAAGAAAGCAACTCCTTGGAAATCGTATAGCAAGTTATAAACACGCTTCTTTAATCCGAATAATCTCCAAACGAAATAGAGACATACACCTTCTTATTCTAACCTCCCCGCTAGAAGGAGATGGAGCGGAATATGGTCGTTTTATTACGGTTAATGAGTTCGCTATCATAAAGCAGAGCGGGCGCGGCTCTCCGACATGTATCGTGTAGATAATGGCGGGGTGAGGTTAGTTCTTGACGGCCGTGTACGGGTGAGGGCTCGGGAATTAATTTTCTTTCAGAATGAGGGTCTAATTATTAGAGATGTCTTAACGGAAATAGCAGTGATAGCCAAGATGGTAGAACGCTTGTCTCGGTAACGAGGATCGCAGGTTCAAACCCCGGCTCGCATCTCTGGGATTTCATGTGCGAATCTCATTTTCAACCACGATTATCACTTGCTAAACGGTGAAGGCAAACGTCGTAAGGAAACCGGCAAGTCTGAGAGAACCCCTCGAAAGATGTGTGCAGTCCGCCAACATGCACTGGGGTAGCGTGGTGGACTATGGCCTAATTCCCCTCGCATTGAGGTGAGGCCCGTGCCCAGCAGTGGGACATTAAAAAGGGCTGGTATTATTATTATAAGGGAAACTTGTTAAAAATGAGCGAGCACTGTTGTTATGATACTGGAAAAGAATCAAGCAACATTTAATATCACTCCTTATATATTACAATTGATAGAACTAGGCGATATTTGGCGGAAATCCATTGTTAAACAAATGGGGGAAGAGCTACGAATAAATATACACTATAGCTCGTTGGGGAAGAGAAGCCACCACTGCTTGTCAAATTTTCCAATTATAAACCAATCATTTTGATCGATAACTAATGAAGCCAGCAACACCAAACTCCTTTAAGATTTTAGTCGAAAAACTGTCTGCAGTATGCAATTCTCCGCGAAACGATGCGAATCTAAAAACGTATTCGACTCAAGGCATCCTCAGGACGGCTGGGCTACGATTGAGTCATTCGTTTCCCTCATACATTGGTATCTGATACAGTACAATTGTTGCGAATGCTAGAATCATTATCTACATATCTATATCTATAATAAAGAGGTAAGGTTTGTGAGTTGGTATGTAGGGGATAAACTACGGATCTATTAAATCGATTTTGAAAAAAAAAACACTATAAGGAAGCTATAGGCCATGTTGCATCGAGGTATCGCGGGCGGAGCTGCACCAAGCAAAAACTGCGGCACTCTTGCGCCCTGGTCATGACAATAAGACTACAATTTGGCCAACACTATGCACAAGTAATGTAATGGTTTATTTAAATAAACAATAGCTTGTATAATATATTGGTGCAGACATTTCGGTCACAGATTATCGTCCAGTTATTCATAAAACAAACACGAGGAGTTGTGGAGCAAATATTGGACGATACAATTAAAACGTGTTGTATTTGAATAGGCTTGAAAAAAAAACCCAGTGTTTAAGTCAATATTTATAAAAGGTTGCCATGATAATGTAAAATATTGTAAGAGTTCTATGGGATTAGGACCACAATTAAAAAAAAATACCAATCTTGAACTGTTTCAGTAATACGTTAATAATCCTTTCGAATATGGAAGGGTGTCTCATAAACCGGTCACCGATCCAACACTCGGCCTTATCGACCGTAGCTCTACTTTTAATCTAACGATCTCTCCAAACCGCACTCGGAGACCTCTTCAAATAGTAAATTCTTATCAATAAACCTAAATGCGACCTTTCCAATTTTATCTGAAGAAATGACATTTTGCTGCACACTGCAAATAGAATTTTAAACCACTTGTGAATAGAGTTGGCTATCGCGTGTAAGGGTATAGTGTATGGAGATTCGCAAGGATCTCATGAAAGCAGGCGGAAATCGGACGAGGCGTCCTAAAGACACTTCTTTAGGCAGAGGACAGAGTAGAGTAGAGAGCGATTAATGCATTTTTCTTTTAGCAATCCGCTGCTAGCTGTTTGCCTCGCCTGCCTTGCGGGGCATTTTTGGCTCGTTCAGCCAGTGACTCTGGTCCGAGAAAAAGCTGACAGTGCCTCGTTAGAACGCTGACATCTGTCCTTTACGTAAACTTACATCGGTTTATGTCAACTTCATATGAACTGATTTGTGAAGGCGGTATGTACCGCTGCGAGGCTGCGCGGCTAGTCAGTACGCGGCCAATAAATGTACCACACGCTGTGTGTCACGACTGTGCACACCTACACCTCGCCGATGGTAACAAGTTTCATACAATTACATCAGATTGGTATTTAGAAATTGCAAAAATGCGAATTATTTCGAATTCTGATTTTCCAGGGTCAATTTCTATTTCGATTTCAACAGTAGTTTCTATACAGTGTACAAGATTAAAGGCATTGTAGCTTCAAGTATAAAAAAAAAGTCATATAAATATGATTTCGATTTCAATTCTTTTAATAAACTCCACTCTCCATTCCCAGTGGCCACCGCCTCACTAACCAAGGTAGCCACTCGTCGCTTGAATAAATTTAATGTATTAAGCCCAACAAGCCCACCGGTGGGAGTCGCTCGTTTATTAGCCCCTCCCGGCGGCTCTGTGGGGGCTTATGCCTAGGACTAGTGGGGTTTAAATATTACTAGTTTTCGAGGGCTTTTGGAGGTTCCTGTTATAAGAATGCCAATACAGAGTATGTAAATGGCGAAAACAAAGCACCATTCTTCCAAATAATGCTTTCTAAATACATTGTATATTGAGTAAAGCTTCTATAAATTTATTACAAACTATATACAGCTCGTAACATGATTGTATCATCTTTAAGAATGTTGTCACTGACACTCTTATTTATAATATCTGAAGTGTGAGCGGTAGAAAAGCTTGAGCCGATTTTCTCCAATCGTATTTAACAACAACGTCCCAGCGAACTAATCTTGGTCTGATCTCTCACTACAACTGGCTTCCAATAATACTCTTAACAAAGTAATAAACAAAACCGTAGGTCGAAGACAAACAACCCTTAAGGACTGAAGGGCAGCACTTGAAGGCCGAAGGACTTAAAACTTTGCGCCGAAGGGCCCGTCACTCCATTCGACCCTGTTTGTTTAGGAGCTAATCGTCCTGGACATAATGCATGGTACGGTGGCTGGAAGTACATATTTACTCTGTGGCAGAAAAGAAGTGTAGCCTGGAGAAAGCTACTTCAAAATACAATATACACTTTCTAGAGGTTGCTTCTTTATATTATCTTTGCCTTAACTTTATAGTCATATTGCATTCGCTTGGGATGTGCAGAATGCTTTTGTAAATTTAAGGAGACTATTTTTCTGATTTAATTTAAAGTAATTGTTTTTTGAAGTGCAAATGCAACAGTTAACGACGATAGTTTTGTTTCGTAGTAAACCTGATTAATGCTTATTGAGTTCAAGTATGGAGTCCACCAATTTTGTTTGCTAGAGAGATTATAGACAAGATTATTTCATGAATTATTATTATCTAAACATGAATATTGTTCTTAGTACTAGCCTATCGCCTGTTTTATGAAAACCAGTTTACTTTCTTCCAAAGTAACTTAATTGTAACAAGTTTCCAAGTTCTCTGTCATAGTAGTGCAGAATTTAGAAAATAAATCACGTAACTCATGTAGAAGGGCCACTTCAGAGTTTAATATTACGTAAACGGGACATGTTTGAAGAACTAAACAATTAACATTATAATGTTTTTATTGCCAAGGGCCTGTTCCAGCCTCATGGTCATTGAATGTGATGGCTGTGCCCTGGAGTGACGAACAGGTGGACAGAAGGACACGTAAGAGTTCCCGGTTTGCCTCCGAAACCCTAACAGGGAACTCTATCTGAAACAATAAACTTCGTTCAAAAAAACTGCAATAATGACAAGCAATTATAATTTTCAAATATATCCGAATTTACCATGGACAATCAGCCACCTACCTTACACTGGCAATGGGATAGTTCAGCGTGAGCGAGAGAGAATGTACACAGTTGTCGATTGTTTGATTTCCGTAGAGCGCCACGCAATACCTGTACGACTAAACGGGTTAAGTGTAGTGATGGGAGTTATTGGTTTTTATCGACTTCGATATGTAATGAAATGATAGCTTCAAATCTCACCAAACATTTCTTAATATTAATTGACGTTTAGGGGACGTCACGGGGGGGAAACGTCAATTAATACGTTTAGGGGACTTAACGGAACTGTACGGAACGGAAGTTCGTTGTTAAGTGATTATGGTTGCATAATGTTCCAATTGAGGTCCTGATTTTGAGTCATGGTAGAAAGGCAGTCCAAAACTAGAACGACAATCACTAAATTATAAGAAAATGTTGTTAATATTTTTGATCCTTGGTCCCCAAGGTACCAACTAGCTGACCACATGACTGGGACCAAAAAAATTGGGTACTATCCTTTTCCATTAAAAGCCAATAATAATACAAAGTTATTCCGTCAGGAAACTTCACAACTTTTTGCATCTCTCTCCTTATAAAACAAAATATAAAGTCTGTAGTGGGAAACTCGTTATTTAGCAGCCTGTTTCTGACACGTTCGTACTCTACCTCCAGAAACCCGATCTCAAGGAAAGTTCGTTTGAGTTTTCTAGTTAGATGTTGGCTTCAGAACATGGCTTTTGAGTTAGTTCTGTTTACCTAGCGTTTATGTGATAAACTATTGAGTGGTGTGTAAGTCGGTATAAGAAATTAAAAGTTCAGACTCGAGTGTAGGGCTGAGTTTTTATTTGCAGACTTGTGGCAATTGAAATTATTGATACAATTATTTTTTTATCTTTTTACTATTCATCACGGAGACCTAAATAATTAAAATACATTGATGGCTTCAACTGCATATAACAAATACGGACACAGTGGGAATTGTGAATATTTGACACTTAACGTTAAAAATATCGACATATTGGTGCTGAAGTCTCATCACTACACGGCGACGAATCGCGTTGCCTCTCGGAGCGCGAACTGCGCCCTCTATTGTCGATTTATATTTAGATTCGTCCCTATATGCAATATCATTCCCATTAGAGTTTTCAATAAGCTGAAGTAGAGTCTTTGAAGAGATCGACTTCATATGCTTTTAAAAGTCGGAGACACTTTTTTATTAGGTTTTATTAGGTACTTATTTGATATGTAAACCCATTGGCTATAAATAATAACAATAAAATAAAAATACTTTTATTGATTGCTATTATTCGAAATCATACTAAGTAAAATTAAATTGAAAACTAAACAAATGAATATGTACCATATAATAATAAATTTTGTAAAATTATTCACCTTTTCATAATGGAGTATAATAAATTATCCTTAGCTTGGTACTTGTGTTCATACTACGAATCCCCCACAAAGGACATCCACTGTGGGATTCCCACAGGCTACGATAAGCCTACACGCTACGGACGCTACGCGTTACACGGTCCGACAGCGGTGCTACGATGCCTACGAGAGGTGCCTACGAGCAGAGCGAGTGACATGCCGTAGGCCGTAGCAGTCAAAGCTTTAAATTGGTTTTAAGTGTAAGCATCTAGACAGACTTTTTTTTTGGGTTTTAAAATTAAATGCACATTATTTTGTAAGTGGCGTTACCATACTTGACCAACTAAGTCTTATAATAAACGAACTAAAAGCGTTATATTAAGCTTTTGCAACCAAATCACTTACCGCATAAGTTTATTATAGAATTTAGATTCGAATCAAACCATTAATTAAATTGTCTTTAGTAATTAAAGATAGAGCTTAAACATTTCTCTATGTTGTGCCAAAAGCGCACGAAGTATCAGTTTATTAAAAATAGCTGGTAGGACTTTCTACAAAAGCCTTATTTAACATTTCGACAGCCGCGTGTCAAGTGTGCTGACATTTTACTGACGCGACACAACCCTGCGCCGCTGACGCCGAGAAACTGTTGTCACTCGCCGGAGTATAACACGTTATTAATGCTTTTATAATGTACCTACACCTTTATGCCCGGACGTTGATGACGAAATTACTTCCTTTTAGGTTGGTCTCATACTGATTACGTATCGTAAGTGAATGTGCAATCTCCATTTGTTCTTTCTTATTGCGTATCGAAATTTCAATCATGATTATTGACGAGGTAAAACAAAATATGAACCGATGGCCTGAATTCGCCTCGCATTGAGGGAAGTATTGATATTTCTTTTAATAATTAAGCACCTAGATCATAGCGAACTAGGTAGACTAATTGAAAAATAAATGATTATTTTTCATTTTCCTTTGATTTTTGCACATGATACAGGGACACTGTATATTTGTGACCGTGTCTAGACCAAACGCGCTAGCGTCGCGCGGCTGGTTCGAAAACACCCACGTGCGAGATGACAGCGAGGCAAATTGACAGATGTCAGCGCTCGCTTGAGGCAAACGGTCGCCCTGCCTCGGATATAATTGAGGTACATCTAAACAAAATGTACTTGCTTACTAATTGTACGATGCATATATTCAAATAGCTTGATCCTCACACGTTATGCCAGTTCTAGAGTGGATCCGAGGCTGGGTACAGCTCGTTACGAGTCCGCTAGTGCGACGATAATACCTAAAACATATCTTGTACAAGAACTAAATTATCTGGGAACGAGGATATCTTATTAGGTGATCGGCGGTAAGTTAATTTAGTGCAGCTATTGGAATATTAATTCGGATTAAAGATCTGAATTATAAGGCGACGATATTTGCCGCAGGGATAAGCAGACGGGCACTCATACAATCACATTTTGGAATGTTCACTTTTGAAGAAAATTATAGCAGATTCAGTATCACATTTTTTTTATTTCACAAATGAATAGAAAAAAAACAGTACATTGACATGCCTGAGATAATAGAAAAGGCTAAAGAAAAACACTTAAACAATAGAACACAAAATATAAAGGTTTCCTTCATAACCATGGCGACAGGGTCAACGGCTCAGCATTAACTGAGCATTGTCAATTCCAGCGCGGACTTGAGCCAGCACCGAAGAAACCACCAGTTCGGAATGGTGTTGAAGAACCGCATACGTGGATGGTGAACCCATTGCCGTGCTGCATGGTATAATATCCTTTATATCCATAATAATCCTTTAGCTCACGTTAACAGCAAGGCACACTAATCTACTGTTCATCTCTCCAGGTTTGTGAGGCGCGGGGTGTGGGGCGCAGGGGGGTGGGGGGAGAGGGAGGGGGAAGTGCAATTTCCAAAACGCAATTAGTGCGAGCGGCTCCGTGACAGAAGCCGAACCGGTACAATGGACAGGTGTTTGCGCTGCGACTATTTACTGAGTGTAGTTAGAAGGAGCCAGAATATTGCATTTTCATGGATAAGAGCAAATTATTGAGTAAATAACATATATTTGGATTCCTGAAACGTGATAGTGTCAATCGATTCAATAGCCCAGTTGTTAGTAGGTTAATCGCCCGGCGGTAAGACGAGTGGCTCTCGTAACAGAGAGGTTCCAGGTTCGATCCTGATTAACTAACACAAATACTAGCCACGTATTTATCGCACATTATTAGGAATACTTACTTCAACTGGTTGTCATACATACCAATCTACGTCTTATAAGAATCTTGTAATAAGATTATATTGTCCATTATTCCTTGTTCCAAGTTTTAGGATCGAAGTATACAATCCTTTCAAATTTATATTTCCAAAATTATTAAATTGTCTTTCGACATTAATCCAATAAGGATTAGTGTCAATCTTGCTTGAGCACTGGCGGCCATTAAGTGACTAAAAGCTTTTCACTTGATAATTAATTAATATCTACAGTGATTTGTCTCAGTTTACACAGACAGACTACATTGAAGTTATGAAAGTTGCACCCAAGAACTTTAACAAGGGATACAAGTGTATTAATATTTACACATTTTAAAATAACCACAAGTTTAAACAGAGGTCTTGATAAGGTACTGATGCTATTGTAGCACTCAAATGCAATATCTTTCGGCATCGTGAGTAGTCCGATTATGTATTACAAACACACAAAAATATCTTCTGACTATTTATCTATCAGCCAAAAGATGTCCACTGCTGGATAGGCCTCCCCCAATTGTTACCACACATCACGGTCCTCCGCCACTCGTATCCACTGGCTTGCAGCTACGCATGTGATATCATTGGTCCACCTTGTGGGGGCCGTCCTACTCTACGTCTTCCGGTTCGTGGTCGCCTTATAGAACCATTTAGAAACTTAACTTACTCATATCTAATACTTTGTTTAATCTTATGGTCACATCACAGAGGTGACTGCAAGAGCGGTGGCTTATACGATCAAAAATACCACTTGTGACCGCTATGCAAGCTGTTATATATGTTTGTGCCAAACCAAGAAGATGCAATGCTTCCAACCAACAAACCTCAAGCATGTAGTGACGCATCGCTACTCTCCTGAGCCGGAAACCGCACGGCACCGGACCGGTATCGCCCGGTACCCACCGGTATATACGGCCCGGAGCCGACCGCCGGCGCCGAGATAACCAAGCTCATCACAGTAATGACCCTTCAGGGTATACTACCGGTCTGAAAAAACGGGAAAAACTCGCAAGTATTGCGTAATTTTCGTAAGCATTCTTTTAAGATGTTAGAAGTACTATATATGAACGAAAATGCATATAGATTTAGCTTCGTGAATTGAATTAGTTGTACGAATATGTAAATGTCATGAGATACGAAGAGTTCCCTTCCGAGTCTTCTGAGTGAAACCAACATTCCGAACTAGTGCTTTTGACCTACATGACTGAAAAACTAATTATAAAGCAAACTTTTAAGTCTTATATTCTAGTTTATATAATTTTGAACTAAGTCTATAGCAAATGTGATCCGGACGGACGTTAGGACTGGACAATCTTACAAGGGTTTATTATAGTGATTACCAAATCCTATAAAAGATAAGTAATACATAGACTCATAAACAAGGGCCTTCCTACCATTGGCAGAATATCATTGAACAAGAATCGTGACCACACTACACACCCTATTCTGTGAAGACACAGAGTAAGCCCCATCCGAAGTGCCAAGTGTGTCAAAGAACGAAAGATAAAAAAGGTCCGGTCTAATATGATGTCCCCTGATTAGTGTACGCTGGAAATCTTCGAAGCTCACCAAAGGAAACACTCAATGGAAGTGTATTAGGGGGACTTGTTATTTCACTAATAGCCGTTGGGAAATTCCGCTTTTGTGTGATGTCATTTTTGGGAGAATCAGCGAGTATAGTGAGCGGTCTCAAACATTATTTTTGAGATTGTATTTAGAAGTGTGTAGACCAAATTCATAGCATCATAATTTAGTGTCTATAATATTTTGCCCTTGACCTATAGACTATATAGTATGCTAGATCAAATAATCCTGCTATATTTGATGTCGACACTTAAGTCTTTACTTTGACCAGCAATTTTTTGTCTCCACTCCGAGTATTTGAAAAGAAGTAAGACATACGATTAAAAATGGGTCCTAACTCTTTATATTTAAGGTCTATGCTGGCCACCTAAATTTTTCTCATATTAAGATCACCGACTGCCAATCATTCCTCAACAGTCGTATTTACTGATAAAGTTATCAATATCTATAAAACACTTTTATTTATGCCAATAACTATAAAGTAATAAAAAAATAGTTTGATATAGTTACGAAATACCACAATCGACACGGTATCCAATAAATCCAATTGTGAAAGAGTAAAGCGCATGGAAATAAATTCGTGCACAGTAAAACCAAATGCACCATGCAATTCATCGCTTACATACTTACAACTCATGTTATATACAGCGTATATACCGCCAATAATACAGACCTTAATACAAAGACAGAAGAGCTAAATAAGCTTAAAACACAGAAAGACGAACTATTTAAACTTATAAATGGAGCTATAAGAGAAATGGTGGCTACGTTAAAGAAAAGTAATGAAACAGATGCAAAACAAAGTATAAAATTAATGAAAACATTAAGAGAAGAGCTTAATAATATGAATGCAACGGAAATTGATATTCCTGAAGTACCAGGAAATAGCTCAGAGGAGACTAGAAATAAAGACAATACAACTTTACTGAACATTGAACGGCGCTCTGCACATTATGACAAAATTAAGTCACGCTTACTGAGTTTCTCTAAAATCTTTAACATTAAGCAATCCTCGAATAGAAAGGAGAAATTTGAAAGGCAAAAGGAACAGGTACAAAAGAACATAGAACAATGGATAGCGGATAGGGAGAGAGAGAAAGCAAAAATAAAGGCGTATAAGAAAAAAGAGAGGGATTACGCGATCCGGATGCAGCTGGAGAAATGTCCGGACTACGGGATCGACAAAAAGAAACATAAGGACAGAAATTTGAGAACAAAAGAAGGGAAGAGAATTAAATATCCCTGCTGCAGGAAGTGTTGCAAGAAATCTTATATGGGTTGTTTATAGCTATTTAATGCTTGATAAGTCCAAAAAGTCAAATCTAACAACAGCAGTCATAAAATTATGCTAAACATATTCCAGTATAATACCTTGATTATGTAACAACTAGAAATATAATGGATTCCTGAACTTTGCAAGTGTGTATTCGTTAGTTTGGTCACTGAAAAGGGATTAGATTGGGCGGGCAAGGTGGTAGGTAATGTCATTTGGGACATACGGCTGGTTATACTGGCATTCCAAGTTTGAACAGATATACCTAGTGCTAGGTTAGATTATAATGGCCGTGTCTAGAGCAACCGATGATGACCGCGCTCGGCCGAGGCGGCGCGAATGTTTGCCTCGGGCGAGCGCTGTTAACTGCCATTTGCCTCGGTGCCAGCCCACACGCAACTTGTGTCAGTCACCAAGCTGCGCGATGGGTTACGGCTATTTATAACAAAACTTAGATTTAAGATGCATTACCACTCAAGCGGACACAAGAGGAATAAACGAATTAGATTATTTCAAACCTCTACTTTGTAAATTTTATACAAACTAATTGGTATTATCCATCTCGGGTTCATTGGAAACGCACCCTTAGACTATATAGAATAGATAGTCTTAAGGTCTATATCATAAAAAGTAAATACTGGAATCAACGTCGTGGACCGTCTAATAGAATCTTGCATGCGGTGATGGCTCACCAAATGCAATTAATAAGTCTGTTCACAATTTTTTGTGAATCGTAAATATTCCAAATGTGTTCGTCTGGTGTTATCATAAGAATTTCATAACCACAAGCATATTGTTCGTTTTCTATTCAAACTGTAAATCACAAATCCCCAAGGTTCAGCGACATAAATAGGTCAGCCTCAGCAAGCCCGCGCCTCATCCAATATTTATATTTGCGTAACACAGCGAATCATTCACGCAATGTTTGAACGTTTGTGTTATAGTTCGATACACTTTAGAACTGTGTGTCGCCATGGTAAAATAATATGCTACGCCTCTGTGACAGCTATGTCATTCAATGGCAACACTCGTCGATCGTAGCGTGGTCTTAGGCCATCATAGGAGGCGAACACCTACGCCAGCGTAGCATATTATACAGGTTTTTGTTTGTGTACTGAGCGCCCAGCGCTGCTTTGCTCGAGACTTTCATCTGTCATTTGCCTCGCTTGAGCTTCATTGTTAACGTCAACTTTGCGGTACTCAGCGCCATCGTAATTCCAGCAAAACAAACAGGATCTGACTTGAATTTTGAAGTTTGATGGTGGAAAATCCGCCTCGTGTACAATATTATTACAAGCCACTTTTCTTTTGAAGAATGCTGTTTAATGCCATTGCAAATCATTATTGAAAACATCTATAAGTATTAAATGTAGGTGTAAGAACTGTAGTGAATTTTATCCCAGTAGGGAGATTATTTTCAATATAGAAAACAATTCCGTCTGTTCCAACCCGCATTACGGAAAAACAACTCGACAGATGATGACGAAGATTGGCATAGTGATAGCTAGCCCGGGTCAACATTTAGCATCCCAACGTTGAGAACGTTACTTTCCGAAAAATTAAAGTATTCCTTCAGGAAACTTATGTCAGTCGCGTCCATATTCTTTATAATATCTAACTTCAGTGAACATCGCCTTGTAAAATAGTTAAGTACTATTTGTTATGTTCCTGGTGAACCCTTCGGGCATTGCGATTGTCATGTGTGACATCTTAAAAATCTACGAAGACGTATCAAAGTATTAATGTCAATAAAGCTTAATCTCTGCCGGCGCCTATACGGATTCAGGGTTATGTTACTGAGCCGATTACCCCCTAATTCCTTGGCCGATGGAGTAAATGGACACCGTAGCTCTCTGTTCATCCCTTACCATTCAAAGCGGGATGCTCCAGTTACTAGGGGCAACAATAAGAATGATTTCAACGTCTTACGTCTACGTGTTTGACTGAGCTCAACCCCAGAACCCAAGATAACAGAGGACTGTCTGTCAGAACTCTTAGATAAGAGACGTTTAATTTTTTTGGAGCTGAAAAAGTTAGGGCATTAGTTTTAGTGAGGGTAGTTTTAGTTTCTTGAATTGGTCCAGCAGTGTAGGTATGAAAAGCTGAGCTGAATATTTATATATTAATAATAGTAAATTATCTTTATTTCTCCACATATTATACAGGGTTGAGTAGGTTTTGATATTTGTGAAGACTTGTAACTTAACTAGGATCGTGTGTGCTACAGTCAACTGAACTATTAATTATTGCATTTTACTTATAAATATTTGCAATGGGAGTTTGTGAATCCCAATATCATATATACATACACAAGACTCTCATATTGATTTCTTTTATTTACACGAATACTACATATTGAAATACATAAAATAAAGTAAAAAAAACATAAAATAAACGCTATAAAATCCGCAAAAAAATGCAAACTCATAAATATTTACAAATTAAATATATTAATATGAAAGATAAAAAAATATGAATTGGTATCAAAAGCGCCTGTGTACTTAATGATACAATCGGAATTGCTGGTGATTCCCCATCACGGAGCGGCAAGGTGCCCAGCATTGCCACACTGAATGGCAATGCTGATGTGCAGGCCAAAATAAGTGCCAGACGTTCTAGTATAACGAGATGTCTGTGTCTCACCAAACGTTTAAAAATTCACGGCATTTTTATTTCAGGTTTTGTGTTAATTGATAAGCATGTTGTATACTGTGCAGACTATATCAGAACAGAAAGCCATTGAGCGTCAATAAAAACGTCCAGAACCGACGGCCAACCATGTGCACGCCGCCAGGAACGCGATAAGATAACCCGGCCGGCGCTCGGACCCACTAACCCATTTGTATTATTGGCGACGATACTCGCCCGTATTGTTTTGAAACGAAATCGTCGATATTTTTTGGACAACCTTTTTTTTATTAGGAATAGATAGTGGCAGCCCTGAGCTTGAGTCCAGCATACGTGACAGCGATGATAAGGAGGAATAATCGGCCAATAGAAACACTTTATTACAACGTTTGGATAATGACGTGATTTTAAAGCGATCTTATTGGTCGTTCTTTTTGGTAGAGTCAAATCGCATTTGCAGTTATTTAGCCAATACTTTTGGTCGGAGACATTGAACTATGTCGAATCAAAAAACTGACTGTTGCCACACTTTCAATTATTCGTCAATAAATATCGCGCGCATTGATCTAACACCAAACTGGGAGTATCTGTATCTTGGGAACTAGACATGAATGTTAGAAATAGTTAAAATAAGTATTAAACTACCATGAAAAAGGTTACCGAGATTCGAACTGGGAATCCTCAGCACATGAATCAGGGTCACTACCAAGTCGATTGGGTTGAGTCTGGTATTTTACAATTTCATTTCATTCTCAATAGATACAACTATATTCATATACCTAAATAACACAATATTCAGTGGGAATCAGCTGTATATCTCCATGTAATTCCACTGTTATACCCTGTAATCGCTGTAATACCTTGACGGGGCCGAGGTGGCCAGTGACGCGACTAAGACCTTTAGCTAAGGGATATTTTGTGATTGGTATCATTGCTGTGCGATTCAGATTCGTAATACGAGGCTCAATGTTATGTTGGGGCGCGTTGGAGGGTAGTTTATTTTGAAGATGCCTTTGTTTTGTATTGAATTACAAAAGTAATCTGTAAGTGTGGGAACCATGTAGCCATTAACTCGTAATATATACTTAGAGTTCGTTTTTTGAGCTGCTAAAGTCTGATTAGCCGTTCCTACATTGTTGTCACATACCTATAACAATGTATTGCTAAAAATGTACAAGATTTTTTTAAAAAGAGCAACCATGGAGTTTCTTGCCCGTTGATATACAGTAGTAGCATATTATTTTGTAACTTTTGCCGATTTATAAGTACTGTAATTAATGGCGTACGTGAATAAAAAATATTCAGATTCTGATTCTGAAGGACCACTTGTATAATGGGTACCGTGGACTGCGGACATTTCCAGTATTCATAATAATAATATATATAAATTAAACTTCCATGACTCGGGTACAAACATTCGTGCGCATCACACAAAGTTTTCCCTTACCAGGATTCGAATCTGAGACCCTCGGCACAGAAAGCTGGGTCACACCAATTGGGTTATTCGTTGACGTCTTTGAATCCAATATGTTTGTACTAATAATACTAATCCAAAAAGAAAATTTGTTTACATGATGAAGTCTAATTGTCTATGTGAAAGTCGTTGAAGGAAATAATTCAAAAGATGAATTGGTATCTGAAGCACAAATAAAATAAACAACATCGAACGCAATTTAATGGAAATTAAAAAAAAGCCATCAATAAAGGGAGAGGCGAACAAAAAAACTAATTTCCTCATTTATTGGTTGTGGGAGGGATGTCGAGGGGGGTCGGGGGGGGGGGCATGGTAAGTGTCTGGGGCGCGAAATATTTGATTGTTCAGTGATTTCATTGTCGTTTCAGTCGTTGCGTCACGGAAATTGGGTAATGGGATGAAAGCCTTGTTTGTAGGGTTATTACAACAATTGTAGACTTAGGACATGTTTAGAAGTCTTCTTCTTCTAGTTTATGCGTAAGACCCTTGTTGGTGAAGCTAATGAAGCTCTTCCCACCTGCCTCTATGTAGAGCAGCTTCTCTCACCTATGTATACGATATGGCACCGAAGTTTTCCTTTAGCGTACTGATGTAGCTGTATGTAGGAGACTTAGACGAAGAAATAATACAGATATAGTGTCACAAACAACATATTGAAGCATGAAAACCAAGCCGATATGTGTAGTACTCGCGAATTACGACCTTATGTACGGGTGAAATCGCGTCTTCTACATAGATCGGCTTGATTTTTGTCCTTCAATATGATATTCGCGGCGCTTAGACCGTGTTATTTCTTCGTCTGACGTGGGAGAATATAAGTGTGGATAGCAATATAAATATACTTTCTCATCAGTTCATACTGGCTGGCTACATAGTGACCTGCAAATAGAAGAAATAATGGTGCTGAGTAAACCTTAATGAGATCTGAATGAAACTACAACATGCAGTTCCCACTTGAGCCCGTTCCACCGCTTGTAACCAACACTCTTTATTTAAACTTAACATCATCTAGGAAGCATGCTATCACTGTCATACTTATTAATTAATCTACTGTGTGAACGGTACGGAAAATGCTAAGCTTACCGAAACACTTTATAAAATGATTTGTGACTCAACGTACGCTAACATAAGCGTCTTCAGTCTCGCTCACACCACATGATATCATCAATAAGAAATTAATGAGACAGCATGCTTTATCGATGACGTTACGCGTACTTTGGGGGTCCTTGCTAATCGTACTGGTCACTCCTGGAAAAATGCGGGTGCACTGCAGTGTACCCCTGACTATTCCTACTTAAGTACTTACTTAAATAGGCCAAGTTCATAGTATAAGTAATAATGGAGTGCGGCTCAGCCCTCTCGAGTCACAGCGCGTGCGTCTGCGTCGCGTCCGCGGAGGAAATGAACATTTTGCCGAACGCACTCCGGTTTCTGTTGTTGTTCAACAAGATGACCTTTAACATGCAAGAAGGGGATGATTTGAATTATCCTTTTAATAGAGTTATCAACGTAACGTAAAAAACATAAGATAAACGCTATAAAATCCGTAAAAAATATTATCAAGTTATTACAACTCACTCATGAATTTGTCTGTCTTCATTTTTGGTTCAACACGAGAGATATCTCATCATTATATTAAAATGAGTCGTTTGTACACTGACGTCATTTTGAAACGATATCTCATCATCATATCAGCACTTGTCTTGGTTTTATTTTCGAATGATATCCACTTTTGCGTCTCCTCGAGCATCGCTAGAACTTTAGCATGTAAAAACATTTTAAATTTGAAATTTATTAATACTAATGGTAGTTGCGTTTTTTGGAGCATTTGTATCTGTGTATTTCAGTGAAAAAAAACCTTAACTAAATACATTTTTTACAAAACGGTATAATATGTATCTTTTACCACACGGGCTGTACCCGGACCTATGGAAAGCTTGCGCGGGGACATGGGTCCAACACGAAGAGGCCCTTTTGGAGAATTTGAATGTTATGAATGCTACCTGCTGGGGTCAACTGCTGAAAAGGATACCAAAAAATATGTATTAATACTAGCTGCGCCCGGCGGTGTTACCCGCGATAAAAAGTATGAAAAATTTAAACATCTATCCCACGGGAACCATACATTTTACCGGGATAAAAAGTAGCATATGTGCTATTCCACCAGACTATAATCTATCTCTGTGCCAAATTTCATCCAGATCCGTTCAGCCATTCGGGCGTGAAAGAGTAACAAACATCCATCCATCTATCCATCCATCCAAACTTTCACATTTATAATATTAGTATAGATTAAACAAAGTAATGCATTTTTCGGAATGTTTGTCGGCATAGTCCTGTCCTAACTCTTTCATTAGTTCCATGGACAATCGCTACATGTTATGGCTACTATCAGTGCCAAAATGTCGCAAATCAAATAGGCACAAAACAACGATGTCTATCGCCAGTCAGTAGAACAGGTCACTGCGATAGTATGCGTTTTGAACGCGTTCAAATACCGAACGAGTGATCGAATGTGTGTCTATACATTTACTAGTAAAACTGCGCGTTTCCGCTAGGGCTGCTGGTAAGTAATATACGGAAGGATGGAGGATCAATCGATCGGTATTTGATATAATCACAACTCGTGCTAACCCTCTTGGCAATCTATCTAGCTATACAGGTGATTCCAAAGCAGTATAAATTAAGACTGATAACCTAGAAATGCGAGTTCAAAAACTTGCGTTTCTTTATAGCGCATTTGCAATCATTATTTGAAGTCAATAATTTATCGATTTTAATAAAAATAATTTAGTTTCCACTAAAATGGCAAACGAGATTTTTAAACTAAGTGTACCTATATTTGCTTTTCAATACTTAACTTCGGGCACGGTGCTCGGTGCGTGAAAACCCGGTGAATCAGTAGCTACTCCGTCGAGGCTTGACCTAAAACTCAAATGTCAAAGTCCAAAGTTCAGATCAAGCTACTCTTAGCTTTTGTGAACGTTGTTTGTGACAAAACAAAACAATTGTTTTAATCACCATACATTATCCGGTTGACGTTTAAACAAAAGAGTTTTTTTTTCGTATAAATTTATCGCGACCCATTCAATGGACCTTGTACCTTTGTTTTGGGCGATTCTGCACAAGGGCGTAGGGAAGGGCAGATTCCCGGAATAAATATATCCCGGGATCGTGTTTATTCCTGGATCGGATATAAACAGGTTTGGTGGGATTTGTTTCCGTTGGTAAAGGTGGAAAAACATGGGCGTTGGGCTATTTGCGGGTTTATTTTATTTGAGGGCGTTTGGAACGATAAAATAGTCTATAAACTAATTGACTTTGGACGAGTGTGGAGAATAAACATCCTTTCGTATAGGACATTATGTTTATAGAGGAGATTAGTTTGTTATATTCAAGAGTTAGTTTGAAATTGTTCTTCAGAAAGAAATCAAAGACTTTCTTAATTCAGAATAAAGTCGACTTTATAATGTTTAAATGTTCATACCATAGACGGTAAAACTCGTTTACGTCTTGTAAGTAGCGGACTGGTCACGGCAACTTGAACAGACATATTTTGAACTTGGGTGTCACGCAAATTCCTATATACCGAGCCCGTGGAGGCAGAAGAAAGAGTTCTTCACCTTCCTGGAAAAGAACGGAGTAGCTACCTACGAGGCGAACTCTCTAAGGTCTCCGGGTAGCCTCTATTAGAAATGTGGTGACATCACGAAGCTAGGTAACTTCCTGATGGAGCTTGGATTGCTGGAGTGACTAGCCAACCACCCTCTTACACACAAAATGGACACACTAGTCACCGATTAATGAAAACCGGTGGCAGAAGAAGAAGAAGAGTGTAATAAAACCATGCTTGTTAAATAGCTGTTTTTTGTGACATAAAATTATACTGTTTAAAAAAGACAAGCCCGCTGAGTTTCTTGCCGAATTTCCCGAGTTCCAATCCGTTGGTTGTTGGTGTCCTTGTAGGCCTATACGAAATAAATGATTTGACTTTGACTTTGTATCTCGAGTAAGATGCAAAGATTTGTAAAAGCTCTGGCATTAGTCCGGGATTCCGCCTGTATTTCTTTTCCAAACCTAATTTTGATTTAGAGCGCCCGCCGCCGCCGCCCCGTCCCGATAAACAAATTTATTAACTGAATATTTTCTAATGCTCTTTGGGTCCGAGGCTTTTAAACGAACAAAGGATATAGAGGTTAAATCAGTAATGTCGATCGCAGGCGTTCATTTCATTTAAATAACATACATTCTTATTAAAAATAACAATATTTATGAAAATAAACAGCACGTAAAATGTTTTTTAAAAGAGATGTGTAAATTGGTATTGTCAGATCTAGATTGCAGACACACAGTCTTCAATTTATGGGCATTTGCTTAGTTTTGATATTTCCATGGCTAAATACTCAAAAGCTGCTTAAATATGTAAGACCTCATCGACGTTTTAAACATTCTCCTCTTAAGCATCCGGCTAGTATGACATCCATACCAGATTTATACAGGCTGATTCAGAAATGATATACTAGGCCTTGAACATGCGCTTGTTTCGTTTTCACTTTAGCTTTATTTCGATTACAAATGCGCTAGAGAAGCGCAAGTTCAATACTTAGTACACCCTTTCTGAATCATGCTGTCTAAACCTTAAAATTATTACTAAAATAAAATCAAAGGTGAAAAGTAAATCTCACTTGTAAAGTTATAAAATCTAATTCATCAGATATTGTTCGTATTGCACCGTGGCTTGTGACCGCTGGATGCCAACGAAATCAATTTGCCGCAGAGACTCGCGGCGACCAATTAAAATGCTGGAAAATCGCGTCGAGCCAAGCAACTCGTCTAGATTGCGGAGGAACGAGAAATATATGTCATATCACGCCCTTATTTCTATAAAAACTGTTTACTTGAACTGGTTGTTTTCCCATATTTCACGAGTAATTGTTTCCCAGCGGGCTAACGAAACCTAAATGCAGTTTTTTTATGAAGTATCCACCATATGCGAACCGGGCAGCAACTGTAGTAACCGCAACAAACTCAAGAGACAAAAGCCAATCTAGTATGTCAAGCACATGTCAAGTAATTGACAGAATTCTCCTACCTCGCTCGCACTCATGTGTATTGTATATGAGTCAATGTTTTATTTCAGGCACATTCCTTCTCTACTGTGACTCTACGAATAAATATAGAATCTTAATAGTTGGTTGTGTGTACCATGTTTTCGTTTCCTTATAATGGTTCGACTACACCTGTGGCTTAGTGCCTTAATAATGTCAGTAAGCAGATGTGGCCGACAGTTTAACACATTAATTAACTTACGTCATTACTGATGACGTTAAACATTAAGAGGTTTTGGCAGAACTACATTAATGTAACCAAGCGTCTCACGTGGTAACTTTTAATGCCTTAATTAAGGCGTATATTGGCATTAACATTAACAGTAGCGTTAACCCAGATGTAGCCAAATCATGACGAATGTCATAGATGTTAGAATGGCAAACTGGAGAGCCAGTTTAACGTGCTCTACGCTCGAAGCGGGGAGGAGCTCAGGTTCGGCAACCCATCCAAGAACAGTCCGCGCACTTATTTACTTATTAGTAGCAATAGCCGTGACTTTGGACGCGTAGGCATATATTTTTTTCTCTAGATGTTAATCTTGCCTAGTCTAGTTTCAGTAAAACCAGCTTTGTAGATTGTGAGTTAAGATACAGTTTTTGGCTATCCCGTGGGAAAGTAGTTCCAGTTTAAAATGTAACCTATTTTGTTGTCCCGGGCTATACTATAACAATGCCAAGTTGCATATAATTGATAGAATTAGCAGTATGTAGTAGTAGTAGTGGCAGGCAGTTTCTCGAAAAACATCGTAGAGGAGTTGGGTGTTGCTGGTTTCTTTAATTGTCGATCAATTTGTTTGGTTGGAAAGTTGACAAGCGAGGGTCAGTGGCTGGTTCTACTCTCCCCCATTCGCTCTGTAATTTTCCCATGATGCGCAAACAGACAGACATAAAAAAGCGTATTTGTATTCTGTAACTATCTATATGGTCCACAAATTAATGCGAATTGGCGGACTTCACACATCTTTCGAGGGGTTCTCTCAGACATGCAGGTTTCCTCACGATGTTTTCCTTCACCGTTTAGCAAGTGATACTCATGGTTGAAAATGAGATTCGTACATGAAAAATCCCAGAGGTGCGAGCCGGGGTTCGAACCTGCAATCCTCGTTACTGAGGCAAGCGTTCTACCAATTTGGCTATCACTGCAACTGTTCTGCTGGCTTATCACTAATTAGTTATCGACCTATGATCCAAGACTACTCCAACGCGAAGTCATTTTAAACATTTGCGTATTAGCGAAACATCAAAACGAATTGTTTCTATCCCAAACAAACGTCACAAATACCAATTTGTAAATAGCAATCGGAGTGTGTAAATACGCGACAATGATCAGTCGGCCGTGTGTCGGTCGGAACGGTTGAGGTATCATTAACAATTAGCGGGTGAAATGAGAGCAAATAGTATGCGGTTGTCGTTAGGGTGAGAGAGGCTGTTAATGGACGAGTAAAAATATATAATGTAATTCCGATCGTCGATTGTTCTCGGCGACGTAGTACTGCTCCAAGCTGGCCATACGTGGCCCAGTGTGTTGGCGAATACATGTACCAACCTGGATAAGCCGATTAAGGGTCCTTTAGTCCCAACAACTACAAGAGTAAAGACAACAGTTCAAATATAGGCTGCTCGCTCACTGCGGTGCTTTCGAGATCTATTTCGAGTTGGGAAATTTTTGGATATAATATTTAAGCAATTTGCCCGAGCCTTAGTTTTACATATGCCTCTATGTCATTGTAAAGTGGTAATAATACAAGCGTGGCTTGGTTTGGGATTATAGAGTTGGTGTCTAATTTATTTACGATATTTTTGTTAAAATTGTACTTAGGAAAATCTGCCACCAATATGCAGTTCTCATTAAATAGAAATTAGATTATTTATTTATTTATCTTTTAAGTAAATACGATTCTAAACCGGCATCAGAAAGTAAATAAAAACGAACACACCAATTGTACGGTCCCACACTAAGCCACGCTTGTACCGTACCACAGTCTGGCAGCAAAGCCTGTATATAATTAATTATACTAATATTAAACATCCAGGACTCAGGTAAAAAACATTCGTGCTAGGTATCACACTAAGTTTGTTTCTACCAAGATTCGAACCCATGCAGGGTCATTCACTACCAACTATGCCAATGGAGTTGTCATCACAGTGTCATTAAAGTCCTACATTATTCTAAATCAGTGTAACATGCTAGGCATAAACAGTAAATTGTTCAAATAATGAAACAAACAGTGAATAATTAGGCATTCCTCTGTTCCCGTGGCCATATTTAGTTTCGGTCGCCGCTAGCCAACACATTCCCGGGTTGTATGGCGGCATCACAGGGCGGCATGCATCGCCTTTATTTGTAATATACTATTGGTTACCGTTTCCAAATACACCATTTTGTGCGACGCGTTTATGTTAGAGATGGGAACATATACTTATTATAATTAGTTTATATCGATAAACTCTTCATCTTATATTGATTTCTTATATTTACGCGAATATTACACATTGAAATGAAACAAAATTTTAAGGATTTTATCGCGATTTTATTTCTATTTTACGTTCCCGACGTTACGTGAAACCCAATATAAATTTACAGGTAAATAAAAAAATGTATGGAATAAAATTTGACAAGGTATTTTACAATTAAATCATGTCCTTTTCATTTAATCATATCAAATACGATAAACGAGCAATAAATATATTCAAAAATATTAATAATGTTACGTGCGGGGGTAATCAAATGCCGATTACGTGAAAATTACTTTAATCGCTCTCCACACAGAAGGCAAAATTAGTACACACCAGTACACTAACTATTTAACACTTAAACAACAATACACCAAATCACTTTGTAACACAGTTGTCCACAGTATTCGCTAGAGTCGCCGGTATAGTCTTCTTAGTTCGCTTCCGAGAGATGTGTTCACTATCGCTTTCAAATAACAACTGTCTCGTCGCTGGTCCTGCACACTATTTATAATCCGAAAATAGCGAGGGTGGATCTTTCCAGAAAGGTGTCGATAAAAACCCACTAAACAGAAATGTTCCATAAGGAAAATGAACCTTATGTACACGGTAATAAGGAGGCGCTAGAATGTTCTAGTGTACGTAGCTGTATTCGTCTAATCGGTATTATTCCGAGAACTCGTAGTTCCAGGAATTGCATTGTCCTCGCCTTTTGTTTACTAATAATAATTTTAATAAAAATAATATGAGGTATATTCCGGAAGCCGGTTGCAACATTGTTGACGATTCTAGATCTTTCTTCACAGATCGACAGGGGACCTTGGACCCAACAATGCGTTTTTGTTTCTAGAAGCTTCGATGACTATTTCTCGAGTTATCGATACCTCTTTTATACGCATCGTAACATTACCCCCCTCTTAGTCATGCTCGTCCCGAGCATTATTCGACCCATGATATTGCGCTAACCTGTCCACATGGACTACCTTTGGTTTTCCTCTAAGTCCCTTCTTGATTCGGAAGGTTACATCATTGATTCTTGTAATGATGGTGTACGGTCCTTCCCAGCGAGCTTGAAGTTTTGGGGACTTTCCCTTTTTACGAAGCGGATTATGAAGCCACACTAGTGTTCCTTCTTCAAACCCGTTGGTGTTCGCATTCCGATCGTACCGGGTCTTCATCCTTATACTGGTTTTGAGATTATTCTCCCGTACTCTTCTGTGCACTTCATCCAGCTGGTTTTGAAGTTCACTCACATAGTCCGTAACAGGCTTAGGACTATCGGGTGGCGTGCCTGTTATTGCATCAACTGGGAGCCTTATTTCTCGACCGAAGTTTACCTTGGCCGGAGTATGTCCCGTACTATCATGCACCGCAGATCGATAGGACATCAGAAACAGCGGAATGTATTGGTCCCAATCTCTTTGGTGATCGTCCACGACTTTAGCCAAGTGGTTCTCTAAGGTCTGGTTAAACCTCTCGACCATTCCATCTGACTGCGGATGCGCTGGCGTCGTACGGGTCTTATTGATTCCCAGCAGTTTGCACATTTCCTGAAATAGGGCAGACTCAAAATTCCGCCCTTGGTCTGAGTGAAGTTCCATGGGTACGCCATATCGACAGACCACTTCCTGGACCAGTTTCTTCGCCACAGTTATAGCTTCTTGATTGGGTGTTGCAAAGACTTCGGGCCACTTATTGAAGTAATCTTGCACTACTATGATGTATTTGTTCCCATCATCCGTCATTGGAAAAGGTCCAGCAACATCAATAGCGATGCGCTCCCATGGCGCTCCAACATTGTACGTCTTTAATTTTCCCCTGCTTCTTGTCTGCGGGCCTTTCACTGACGCACAAGCAGTGCACTTACGGCACCAATCCTCGACATCTTCCCGACAACGGACCCAGTAGAACCGTTGTCTCACTTTAACTAGGGTCTTCTTGACGCCAAGATGCCCACCAGAAACACCATCGTGAATGTACCGTAAAAGAGGGGCCACCTTACTCCGAGGTACTACGACTTGCATGGTTACTTCTGTTCCATCATTGGATTCCCATTTTCTACATAGTACACTGTCTTTCAGAGTCAAGCTGTCCCACTGAGCCCAATAACTTTTGGTGGTCGAACTGTGAGCAGACACATCACACCATTGGGGTTTGTTCCCAAGACGTTTCCAGTCCAGTATAGGTCGAAGGTCATCGTCCTCTACTTGGGCCTTCTTCATGTTAGTTCCAGTCCATTCGTCATCAAGTCCGTGCGTTCTGATGACTTTGACCTCTTCTCGTATTTCATTCTTCTGACAGTGCTTGCAGTTTTCAGCACACGGTCTTCGTGACAAAGCATCGGCGTTGCTATGTCCTTTTCCACTTCGGTGTTCTATTACAAAGTGAAATTCCTGTAGTTGCTCGAGCCATCTAGCTACTTGACCTTCTGGGTTCTTGAATTGTAACAACCATTTTAACGCAGCATGATCTGTTCTTATAGTAAACTCCCTTCCTATAAGATACTTCTGAAAATGTTGTAGGGTCTTCACCACAGCAAGTAGTTCACGGCGAGTAACACAGTAATTTCTTTCTGGTTTGGAAAGTGACTTACTGAAATAGGCGATAACAACTTGACGATCTCCCTGCATCTGAGATAAAACACCACCTATTCCTGTGTTACTGGCGTCTGTGTCCACGATGAATCTTCCTTCTCTATTTGGGTAACCCAAAATAGGGGCTTCACATAACCGCTGCTTGAGCTCACTGAAGGCTTCTTCACAAGTCAGGTCCCAAACAAAATCGCGTTTCTCTTCTGTAAGCCGATGCAACGGTTTTGCAATGTCCGAGAAGCTCTTAATGAACCGTCTGTAATATGCGCATAATCCCAGAAAGGCGCGCACATCTGTTTTATTTCTTGGAACAGGCCATTCTTGAACAGCTTTTATCTTCTCAGAGTCGGTTTGGACTCCTTCCGTTGAGATGACGTGTCCAAGGTAACTGACTTCCTTTTTAAATAGAGCGCACTTCTTTGGGCTAAGTTTTAGATTAGCCTCACGGATCCGGGTGAACACTCGTTCTAGATTCTTCAGGTTCTCCTTGAAACTACGACCCATAATAATTACGTCATCAAGGTAGACCAGGCATACGTCTCCGAGTAAACCCACCATCACTCTTTCCATAAGGCGCTCGAATGTGGCTGGAGCATTACATAACCCAAAAGGCATAACATTAAACTGCCACAATCCGTTTCCGATTCCAGTGCTGAAGGCTGTCTTCTCTTTGTCTTCTGGGCTTAATTCTACCTGCCAATAGCCACTTTTTAAGTCAATAGTTGAGAACCATTTCATACCACTGAGCATGTCCAGTGTGTCGTCAATCCGAGGTAAGGGATAGCTGTCTTTCTTTGTGACGTTATTCAACATGCGGTAATCCACACAAAACCTTGTACTGCCATCCTTCTTCTTCACCAGCACCACAGGTGATGACCATGGACTTGTAGAAGGTTCAATTATTCTGTTATCAGCCATATCCTTAATCATATCTGTCACCTCCTTTTCTCTTGCCCATGGTATGCGTCGTGGTCTTTGTTTTATAGGCCTTGCGTCGCCTGTGTCGATCCGATGTTTTACGAGCCCCGTCCTTCCACAGTCATTTCCAGTAGCAAAGATGTCGTTGAATTTCAGCAAGAGCTCTTTGGCTTGCTGCAGTTCTGTTACCGATAAATTCTCCTTAGAAGATTCCAGTAGTTGCTGGATGTGATCCTCCTTCACGTGGGTACCATTCTGTGTAACTGTATCATTATTCAATCGTCTCAGGTACTTTACTTCCTCACATCTTCCAACCACACTATTCTTCTTCAGGTGAACTTCTTCATTACCAAGGTTAAGGATTCTCACCTTAGTAATTCCGTTCGACATTAGTAAAGTCCTTGCTGTAATTAAATGTGGGTAATTTCCAGTGTCTTCCACAATGAGACATCTTCTTTGTTTAATATTACGAGGAAATTTCACTATTACCAAGTTTTCTGATCTCGGCGCCAGTGTAGTGTCCTTTAGGCAATAAATATTGCACGGGCGTGATCCTTGCAAACAAACTTCTTGGTCAGGAAACCTTAACACTCCTTTCACAATATCCAAAACACACTGTTGATTCTTCAAGAAATCCAGTCCCAAAATGCAATCGTCGGTTATATTAGCAATCAAAACTGATTGGAGATATACTCGGTCACCAATTCTAAATTTTACGTCTGTTTCGCCGAGGACGGAAACTGGCTGGCCCGTGGCTGTCTGAAGATGACATTTTGGAGATCGTCTATTCCACATTATGGTGCGTCTCAGTAGCTCTGGTCTCACAATGGTACGTGATGCTCCGGTGTCCACTGTTAAACTACATGATTTATTATCTACGGTGCCCTCGAGGATCAGACTATTCCCATTAAAGACTTGAGTTATGGTCACTGTTGGGGCTTTATGATGACCAGCCAGCGCCCGCCCCGCGGCCCTGGCGACCTTTAGTTTAACGGACTATCTTGATTGTCCTGGGTCTCGGAGTCCTTGACCCTTCTCCTTTTCTTAGGGCATTCAAGCCGAATGTGCCCTTTCTCTCCACACTCATAGCACGTGGGGACAAACCGAGACTTTTTCTCTTCTGGAATCATCGCTCTGACTTTATGTAGCCTCGTGTCTTGTTGCACAGCTTCCACCTCAAGAGCATGTGCGAGTGCGTTTTTCAAGGACTGGTGATGACCCAATTTCACAGCGCCTCGAACTTCGGAGTTTCTTATGCCATCGATAAATGCCTGCAGCAGGTTCACCTCGATAACTTCCGGTGCCGATGAGTAAGCCCGACGAACCAGCCTTTCAATTTCTTGGGCCCACTGCTGGAGGCTTTCACCAGCCTTCTGTGATCGCTCACGGAGTTGCACTCGGTAGACATGTTCCAGGTGCTTATCACTGTAGCGCGTGTCTAATGCTTCCATAAGTGTCTCCAGCGTCCTTCTTTCAAGCGGCAGGTTCTCGAGAATTGTTAAAGCATCCCCTCGTAGAGCAAGCGTAAGAGCCATAAAAGATTGCTCGTTGCTCCAGCTATTACCACTTGCAAGTACCTCGAACTGGTACTTGAACGCTGACCACGACGAAGTCCCATCAAAGCGTGGTAGGTCAACTTTTGCAGACGATGGTGAAGCCACTGCAATAGATCCATGTGTTCTGAGCTTCATCATCTCCTTATTAAGGGCTTGAATGCGGTCTTCTATGGTATCTTTATTCAGAGTGACCTCCTTATTCAGTATTTGCAAACGATCTTCGAGGGTCTCATTCTTCAGAGAAAATTCTTGTAAGCGGCCTTCGATGTTTTCGTTTTTAAGGGAAACTACTTGCAACTGGTTTTCTAGAATTTTTACTTTTTCCCCAAGAGCAGTGATGCCTGCGTCGATTTTTCCCATAACAGCTTCCTGGTTGTCTTGGAGCATTTTTTGATTAGCTTGTACAACATTCTTTATCTCCCGTCGTGTAGCCTCCTGGTTATCTTGATTGGCCCTCATCATTTCCTGCATATAAGCTAGCAGTGCTGACATGTTCATGTCTGTCGAGCTAACCCCTGGTGCTGCCACAGTATCAGCTGGAATCTCAGCACTAGCCCGAGGCTCTTCCTCTTCACGGCTACGTTGACGTGCAGCATCAATTTCCACTTGCCGTCTGGTTCGTGGGGTACGCACTTCGTCTTCACGTGGTAGTAACGGCATTCCGCTTCTGACACCAATTGTTACGTGCGGGGGTAATCAAATGCCGATTACGTGAAAATTACTTTAATCGCTCTCCACACAGAAGGCAAAATTAGTACACACCAGTACACTAACTATTTAACACTTAAACAACAATACACCAAATCACTTTGTAACACAGTTGTCCACAGTATTCGCTAGAGTCGCCGGTATAGTCTTCTTAGTTCGCTTCCGAGAGATGTGTTCACTATCGCTTTCAAATAACAACTGTCTCGTCGCTGGTCCTGCACACTATTTATAATCCGAAAATAGCGAGGGTGGATCTTTCCAGAAAGGTGTCGATAAAAACCCACTAAACAGAAATGTTCCATAAGGAAAATGAACCTTATGTACACGGTAATAAGGAGGCGCTAGAATGTTCTAGTGTACGTAGCTGTATTCGTCTAATCGGTATTATTCCGAGAACTCGTAGTTCCAGGAATTGCATTGTCCTCGCCTTTTGTTTACTAATAATAATTTTAATAAAAATAATATGAGGTATATTCCGGAAGCCGGTTGCAACATTGTTGACGATTCTAGATCTTTCTTCACAGATCGACAGGGGACCTTGGACCCAACAATGCGTTTTTGTTTCTAGAAGCTTCGATGACTATTTCTCGAGTTATCGATACCTCTTTTATACGCATCGTAACAATAATATCGATAAACCCACAATGTAGCACCACTAAAACACTTCAATAATTAAACTGATAGGACAGTGCATTCTAGCGTAGCTACCATGGCTTCGCTGCCGAACTAACACTGCCTACCTACCTACCCACCTACCTACCTACCTGCCCACCTACCTACCCGCGCCAGCTGCATACCTGAATTATTTAGTCCGCATTCCAATCATAATTTAGTGTAATAACGGCAGGCAGTTCTCCAATACTAATTCAACGTATTTCGACTATTATAAAACGTAAACTATGCTATCTTTAGCTATTGATATCTTAGACTAGCTATTGAATTGTATTCACAAACATAGCTATAACAAACACCGTTATACAACCCAAAGCTTTATTAAAAACGTAAATGTGCGGTGTCATTAGCTGTTCACATATTTTATTGGCTATTTGTGTTTGTTATGCACAAACATAGCTATAATATACACCGTTATAAAACCTATAGTTGGATTGCGTTGTGTCCTCGCATCGCCCCGCTGCCTCTAGTGCCTATTGTAACACTGTATTGCACAAATTAATTGGCAACTCGGAGTGCTCTTCCGTATCGGCGTCTTTGTTGTGCTGCTTGTGCAGATTTAGGTATGTGTTTTAGTTGTTCACAACTAAGAGAAGATCAGCAGTTTGTATTGGAAATAAAAACTCTGTTTTTTTTATTGAGTTGTTGGTGGTAGATAGCATTTACAGCTTTACAGCACTCAGGGTTTCCGCTAAGTTCTATCATCATGTAATTATGTACGGCACTCTTAAGATATAACTGCAGGCGCTGGCAACGTTAAATCAGTTCGATTTACAAATAGATCCAGCTTCTGCAGCCACTATTTTAGTGCTAAATGAGACCTAGGCTGCAGCCCTCTGTCGTTCAACTACGTATCAATATTGACTAGCAAACTGGATGGCTATCGTTATAAATTATTCATCACCCTCAGCGCCTTTTTAACGAGAAACAATTCAACATAAAATGTCACTACCGTGATGTAGAACCTCTACGAACACACCTAGCGGATAAAGGCTGAACTACAAAGTAAACTTTCGTTCTGGTTCCGTTCAACCACGTGAGATGTCGCTAAATCAAATCAAGTTGCACTAAGCCACCGACAGACTGGTATTATACAGATTGTAGTGTTCAGCTGTCAGTGAGGGCCATCATAAATCGCTCGTCAAGGTGTTAGCCACTCGAGCGAGTGACACAGTGCGGAACGAGTACAGTGACAGGCGGTAGCGAGGAAGATAGCGGGAGTTACCGAATTTCAGGCACGGCAGCCAATCACAACATGAGACTAGCCACGCAGGAGATATTATAGTGCGCAAGCACAGGTACACTTTTTCTTCCGTCACTTTCGTAGACCGATGGGCCGGCAATGTAACAACAGCGGAGATGAGGTGCAGGTCCGACGACGGCTTGACGTGCTCTGCGAGGCACAAGGAAGTGAGAATCATGGATAAAAATAAAATTCGCACAATATGAAATCCAGAAATTCTAGATAACCGCGAGCGTTTAACTAACTTGGCTGTTTAGCTATTTATACACCTACGATAATCTTATAATGGTGTCAAGATTTATTGGGTATGTGTGCTTTATATAGTATAGTTGCTGCTCTGTAATTCCCGAACGGGGAATTGTTAGCAATTGTACTTTATATCTTTCTTCTATAAATTAATAACTTTCTTTCACGTAGCGTTGACTCTTAAATTTATAGAATGCTTTTATATATTTACAATCGCAATACAAAATACTTTGATTCTGAATATTTTTTGCGATGACGTTGTAAATATGTGGATTATTATCTTCTATAAATTTGGAGGTTAATATTTACGGTAGTCGCCCCGCTATCTCCTGTCAATATACATCCAAGCTCACATAATAACAGGGACAAGGCAAGTTATGTATGAGCTCTACAATGTAGATTTATTCTGACGTCGCTACGTACGTCACAGTAGAGAACCTACACTGTTACTACTACCTACAGTTTTACAGGTACCAGTTCGCCGGTAAAAATGCTGTCGAAACTTATACTAAGCCCCCTGTTCAATTTTAACAAATCATAAATATAATAATCGTATAATATATAAATATCGCCAGACGAATACACCAACTGTACGGTCCCCTTGTGGGCGCTGCAGGCCTAAAGGGCGGTAAGAGACCCAGAAAAAAATTGGGGGCGTTGTGTAGAGGCTTACAATAATTAATTTAATTTGGAGTTATAGTGGTTTTAAAGTAGGTGAAAAATGGGGGTGCTAAAAAATAATTCATTCTCAAAGTGGGCAATAGACAAAATAAGTTTGGATAGGAATCCCGCTATTATAGCCTATTGTATTGTCTGGTACTATCACGCTCCACCCTAGCGGAGTGAGCAGACACATCGATGACATAATTAGCAAAGATGCCCGGCTTTCTGTGACAAGGATCTCAAGTATTGATTTCTTATATTTACGCGAATACTACACATTGAAATAAAACTAATCTTAAGGATTTCCCGTGACCATGGTTGCTGCAAAGCAGCCGAAACGTCGGGAACGTAAAATAAAAAATAAACCGCGATAAAATCCTTAAGATTAGTTTTATTTCAAGGATCTCAAGTTTAAATCCTGGTAAGAGCCAAACTTTGTGTGCTAAATGCGAATGTATAATCTCCAGTCCATTGTAAGTACGGTACCCATATATACAAGCGTTGGTTAGATTGGGACCGTACAGGCGGTGTGTTCGTCTGATGGTATTTATTTATTTATTACTTACTAGCTGCGCCCCTCGGTGTTACCCGAGATTAAAAAGTAAAGTTAAAAAAAACACGGTCCCTGTATGCTGCCCATAGCAACCGTGCATTTTTCCGGTTTCAAAATTAGCCTATGTGATTTTCTGACCCCTAAACTACCACTACCTATGCAAAAAATCATGTCGATCCCTTGCTAGAGCAAGGGATCGACAGACATGAAGAATTAAAACAAATATATCCCACGGGAACCACACATTTTACCGAGATATTAATTAGCCTATGTGCTATTCCAGACTATAATCTATCTCTGTGCCAAATTTCAACCAGATCTGTTCAGCTGTTCTGGCGTGAATGAGTAACAAACATCCATCCAAACATTCACATTTATAATATTAGTGGGATACGCTATGTACTCGATATGTACGTTCTCCTCCGGGAATCTGAGATCTGATCCAATCTTCTCAAATCTTCTCAGAGACTCTGATCAATAGACTCACGCTTCCGTGAATCCATCCAGCTGTCTGTTTCAACTTCAAATTAATCGCGAGATATAAAGCGGTAATTAAATTTCTACATTGAATTCACTCAAACGATTCTCGAGGGACGCGAGGTAAACACGTACGTTCGCCTGTGTGCTCTTATAAATGCAAAACAGACATGGATACAATCGCAAAACGCGCACACAGCTATCGCTACCACCAGCTATTCGATATAATAGTGTTTAAGCGTTGAGAATCCACTTCGGTAGTTGAGAACGCCCGCGATTGGCAATTCCAGTATTAAATCCTATAATATCTCGACACACATAAAACCGCAATAACAGTCCCATAAGAGTTGTATAGAAGCGTTACAAACAGTTGAACAGCATTGGAAGCATCCACCTTGCAACATAATTAGAACAAGTGGTGATATAAACGCGGCAAATGCAGCTTCTATATGCTAATACATAGTGTTTGCGTTTAGTCGCCTTTTACGACATCTATAGAAATTATTGGTGTGTTGCTTTTGTAACCCGGGACAATATGGGATAAAGTTGCTGTCTAGATAGGTACTTAAATTAGGTTTACGACACGATGGGTAGCATCAATGGCAATCAATTGACGACCTGCTTATCGCAGTTAGTATTGATCCCGATTTCTGTGCTGACGGTCCCGGGTTGGAATCTTGGTAGTGACAAACTTTGTGTGATGAGCATGAATGTTTGTGTGTTGTTGTCCAAAGACAAGCATTAGGCAGATGAGATAGAAGAATGATAGATTAGAGAAAGACGAGATACAAGCGAGAGACAGACGAGAGTCAGACGAGGAACAAACAAGAGACAGCCTAGAAATAGGCGACGAACAAACAAGTGACAGACGAGAGTAAGGTAGAAGTTAGATAAGAGACAGGCGCGAAACAGTTGCTCGATGGACAAGAGAAACATGGGAGCTACACAATGCACATGAAAAACATGCGAAAAAAAAAGTGAGAAACAATGAAAAGACACCTTTTGAACTCTAAGCTGCAAGTCATCATGACCTCTTGAGTTCAAAGCCATTCTTGAATAGTATTATTTGAAACCGCAAATAAAATTCCAAGTAACTGCGTATAGATTTGATACCATATAAGAAATTCATGGAAGTTGAGAACAAAGTTGTAAGATAGTCTGAGACTTGCTGGTAACCACATAGTTAGCGAACTAGTTAGAGCTGACTCAGTGTCGTGTCGATCAACGTTACAGTTCAAACAGTGTCTTGAATATTCACATAATATTTAATTTAAACATCGACATCTATATACGATGATGCAGGAGGGGATACGAGCCTTGAACCTGACCTATTATTAGCGTATTTGTAATCCATGAATGGCAACACCGAACATCATGCCGGAACACGGCTAGGCCGCTTGGCGACATGGCTTTGTTCAGTGGGAGGTGACTAGCCTCGGCCGAAGCCTACCACCAGTAGAGTTGTCACCTGGTTGGCACCACCCAGGGTCACGTGTAGGGTATCTCGAGGGTACTTCATTCTCCTACGGACGAAGGTGACTCGACCCCAAAAGGTATCCGAATAAACACCCAGGTTGCACAGGGTTCGCGTGTACGTAAGGACGTAATTCCCGTGTACCACACAAATCAGTTCAGTATTTTGGTCGCGACACTCCATGTGATTTCTTTGTCCAAGCTTACGACGGAGAATATGGAAGATTTCAAAATGTTATCGGTTTGATGCATGCAAGTTTCATTAATTCTAAGCAACGTATATTAATTTCTATAAATTACCTTTGACTTATATTACCCAAGTACCGAGGGTGGGGGCAATAAAGGTTTAATTTGCGCGTGCCTCGATAGATGGCGCTGCGCTGAAAACGGTTTATGGTGGTTTTTACTGCCAGCCAGGCAGTGCGCGGGCGATTAAAATTTCAATGAGAATAGCTTTTATATTGCTCTGAAGACGCCTGTAGGAGCATAGTATAATCACAAAAGTAAGTTATCTGCGCACAAGCTTATCGATTTTGCACTCGCACACCCACGATCGTGCCATCCGTAACTCCGCTATTGTGTCGATTACAAGAAATAGGTGTTATAAGTTACACCCCTTCGTCTGTCTATATGTAGCATCGCAACTCCATAACGGACCAATTTCAACGCAGTTTTATTATCGACTAGCTGTTGCCCGCGACTTCGTCCGCGTGGTATTTAACAAAGACAACCGTTGACAACAGCCTGCTCGCCCATTCTGAGCCCGCGGGACGCATTGCAAGTTGTTGCTATCAAACTTAATCAGGCGCTGCGCTGCAACATTGGTTTTAATTTTTTTCGTGAGATCCTATTTTTTTTCTAAAATAAAAGTAGCCTAAGTTACTCCTTGTTACATCAGCTATCTGCCAGTGAAAGTCCCGTCAAAATCGGTCCAGCCATTTCAGAGATTAGCCGGAACAAACAGACAGACAGACAGACAGACGGACAGACAGACAGACAAAAATTTTCAAAAAATTTGTTTCGGTATAGGTAACGTGTATACATCCAAATGCACTTAGTAAAAAGCGGTTATTTTAATATTACAAACAGACACTCCAATTTTATTTATATGTATAGATGTATAGAGTATAGATTTGGCGTAGTTCACGTAATTCTCAAGGTTAGAAGAACCTAGCTGTTATACTGTTCTTGGTGTATTATGTTAGAAGCGCGCGGGTCTTTGACGGAGATAAGCTTAGTTAGGCCGTGTATTATTGTGATATAGCATCAGATAGATATACAGTACTTTTAATATATGGGATGTAAGTATGTTTGTTAGTCTATTGTAGATGGCAATATTTTAACAGGGCTAACAGTAGGTTATAAAGACAACATTCTCAAATATTTGAAATATAAAATAGATAATTTTATACTTAGCGCATGCGTAAACGCTACTGGTTCGCCTTGGTTAAAAAAAACAAACATAATTTAGACAATACTGTTAAAAAATATACAATATTTTTGTTACACCTCATATAATTAATAGAACTAGCCGATACTTGGCGGAAATCTATTGTTAAACAAATGGGGGAAGATAAACCAAACACTAACCCTCGGCTTGTCCACTTTTCCAAACAAGTTGATCGATAATTTAGGAAGCTAGAAACACCGAACTACTCTAAGATGTCAGTCGAGACACTATCTGTCACGAGTGTCGGGACCCCAAATTATATGCAATTCTCCGCGAAACGAGAAACGATATATTTTTAAAGGCATGTCAACAATAATACTTTCAGTCCTTTGCTGCGCTAGCGGGAATAGAAAATATTATTGAAGCAATTAAAATTGTGCGTTTAGAGAAATACAGTTAACATATTCAAAGGTAAGTTGGCAATGCAAGAAAAAAACCTGCAAGCCAGGTAATAAATTCAATAAGCAAGGGGAAACTCGAAATAAAGTTGTTTACAAAAAGTTTTGAAAGCAACAACTCGGGAACTACTGCTTGCACCTTTGAGTGAATAATTGGATAAGTTTGTCGTCTGGAGGGAAATGGGCAAAGTCCATACATTTCGTATAGGGGGATGTTTTGCCAATCTATAGGGTGGTACTTAAGTAACCGGTACCTATGATATATTTTCATGTGTTTATAATTATATTTTCTTCAACTGGTGACACTCTACTAATCAACTATTGTACCTATATATGCAAACAATGTGCTGAATCTGATTCTAACTCTATGTAAGTTATGGGTACTGGACAATAATCTGTGCTAAATTCTCTCTCTCTCTCTCTCTATATATATATATAAGTCAGCACATCAAAAATATTCACATATTTTAATTGAAATAGGAATGTTACAATACAAATAAGTTTATAATTTTATCCCCAGGTCCCAGGTATATTTACCAGGTTCTTAATTATTTTGTGTGCTCAATAAAGTAACGTCACTCCTGTTACCCCGAAAGGTTGTTGGAATGTTAAAACACATACTATTTTTTTATAATAAATGGTTATTGTTTTAATACAAATCAGGTAGACATACGCAAACAAACTTTATGAAAAAATAACTACTTTATCGTGCTCTCTTTATTCTTCCACTAAGAAAGCCGACGCGTGTATTTCGTAACATGTAGTAAATTTGTCGCATAACTACATCACTAATTGATTTAAAATTCACTCGTTACGTGAACTTGAAACGTATAAACGAGACGTCACAGTTTCTTTTCCATAATCATCAGATCCTTTGAACCGTTCGTTATTTGTATGCCTTTCATCTCGAAACTCGCTCGACCGTTTTCACCGAAGTTTTGTTCAGTGGAAAAGTTGAAACATAACGGAACAAATACAAGATATCGGACGAGCGCGGGGGACACTTTTGTTAGCCGAGGGCTCTCGGAGCTCAGAGGCCAGTCGGAGGAACTTCAGTGCAGTAATGCATACAAGTGAAGCGAGAGATTGGATGTGAAAGGATGATAGTTGTTTAGTTGTATTGTAAGTCGTACAAAGAGTATCTATTGATTCTATTGCGTATTATTCTCCATTTGAATTGTATTCTTAATACAAATGTTGCATTGTATGTTGCGCAAAAACTCTGTTTGCATGTGCGTACAAGTAACGAACGGGCGTCTGTTCGCCGATTACGAGACAAACAATACTAGTGCCTACTGGGGATGCGCCGAGTATTCGATAATTATTCGTTAGTCGACAGTTTCTTATGTTCGGTAATCGGCCAAATATTCGGTTAGTAACAGTCGTGTCGCCTGATAGTGAGCTTTGCGCGAGCGTTTTTGCGTGAGCGCCGCGACGCGCACTATGAGGCGACGCGACGCTTTATATTAAGCGTCGAGACGCGTTTTAGTAATCATTGCGACACCTTATTGTAAGCGTCATGACGCCAAACAGTAAGCGACTTGACGCCTTATAGTGATCGATTTATAGTAAGCGTCACGACGCAGACAAATTTAAACGAATAATTCGGCCGAATATACGGTTCGGTAAGCTCCGAACCGAATAATGTTCGGTATTCGGTTCGGTTGAAATATTCATGTACGGCACATCTTTAGTCTATACTTATTATTAGATTTAGTAACGACATCTCGTTAAATTTACGGCTGAGTGGGTTTCCGTGCGGGTGCAGGCGGGCTCGCTTTGTGTCTTACGAGTTTAGTAAAAAAAATACACGAATATTGTATTCCACTTGTGTCAGTTTACCCCTTTTGAACCCATAAGAGAAATCTTTTATTCTTTATCTTAAAGTAACATAATATAACCCCCAAATTTATAGACGTTATATAACTTTATCAAACGTCATATAGTAATGCCAACAAGAGATTTCCTTTGCGTAGTACTATATGACGTTTGATATTGTTATATAACGTCTATAAATTCAGGGGTAATAGCTTAATTTATGTAGGTACACTGTTAAAGTAAGAGATTACGAATGTTAAGAACGAGCACATGGTGGGCTTGGGAACTGAACCACAACGTACTAAATTATGATGGCGATGTGTATTGAAGTGGGTCTTGACCTCCGACACCAAACGACGACTTCTCGGCCCAGCACCCCCTACAGCCAGTCGCAAAATCCAGGGCTTTTTTATAACATTCTTGTCTATAATACCAACCAGGCGCCACTCACTTGGTTGTTCCATTTCGCCCTTTTACTAGCCCAATACGGCGAAGTCAAACTGCTTTCATTGCTAATGATATTGTGTTTGGGCACCCAAGTCTTCAAGTTCAAGGTTCTTTCTGACTGTCTCGCTCCCCTTCCTTCCTTTTTGGTCGGCCCCAGAATTTTCTGTAGAGCTCACCTTCTTTCCCGCCACTACTGGCTCTTCCCTCCTCCTGGTTTTAGGAATCGTGTCCAGCCCTCGGAACGATACATCAAGATCGATCTAATAACATTCTCGTAGACACGGATTTTTGTTCTTCTGTGTGTGAGCTTGGACACCTTGTGCAGAGCAGTCGTTGGTTGTGGTCATTATAATGAACGTAACATGACGATATATTTTATGAATTATTTATATACAGAACCGTATGATTAGATTAACGAGCCTATTCCATTGATTATTAAAATATAAAAAAAATGTAAGGTCATAACACTCAGCCCAGCCTCCATTGCGTCACCAGCCCAATACACCTCTCTCGCGATCGCGCGCTGTAATTGGTCGAGCGGCGCGCGGAGGCGTGTGCGCATGCGCCCAGACATTGGTCGGGCGGTGACACAATGGGTATATTTTTTGCAAGCTGTATATTTTTTTTTGCCGTTTTGGTGGATTTTTGGAGAGTATAGAAATATGTGAAAACAAGTAAAGAGATGACGTTATTTTGGTTTATTGTGTGTTCTTTATTCTTTTGTTTGTTCTTTATTCTCAATTGAGGGTCAAGTCAGGTCTTCGTTTTTGTATGCGTCAATATAGCCCGAATAAGATTAAAAGTGACTCATTAAAGTTGCTATAATAATAACTCTGAGGACTTCATAACATATCTTCTAACGAAGTAAGTATGACTTAGAAGTCATCTATTATCGATCATTAGAGCAGCTTTAACTGATATGCATGTTGAAATAAAACTTATTTTACAGATTTTATCGCGTTTATTTTATGTTTCTACGTACCCGACGTTTCGGCTGCTTTACAGCGACCATGGTCACGGGAGGACTGAGGTTTTTGACATCCTTGTGTCATAATGGAACTGGGGTACCCTCATATTTAGTTTTTTCTTGCGGTCTGATCTCCGCAGAAAGTGCTCACAATGTCTTAAGGTCTTATAATGGTGCGCTTGGTTTTGGATTTAATTATATTAACTACTGGATACCAAATCGGTGGTAGCACCCAGCCATCTTCCCTGTTGAAATTAGGATGTTTTTTAGTTTTAATGGCCTCGCGTATCATCCTTGGACGGAATCGGTGTTCTATTGCGAGGATCTGTGGTTGATCAAATCTGATATAATGGTGGGTGCGATTCTGTACATGTTCACAGATTGCAGACTTAGTGGAGCGCCGGTGTTTCACATCAGCGATATGTTATTTTACCCGGGTGTTTATTGATCTTTCAGTTTACACATTGAAATTAGTTTTATTTCAATGTATAGTATTCGTGTAAATTTAAGAAATGAATATGATATTATGTATGTGTTTAGCATCAGCAAATCTATTTCCAACAACACAGATCGCAATCCTAAAACGCGCATAGATACAGTAAACTATAATTTCATGGTGCCAAGGAGACGCACACACATGTAATATGCTTATTATACATAATGATATTAATAACAAACAGACAAGCAGCATACATCTGTTTCCAGATGTAATTGTGGGAAGGTCGCCCTAATTTGCTGGCTAAGAATATATCATATCACAGACATATATCACCTTAGGTGTCATGTAAATTGAAGCTAGTGCTAGTTTGTTGAGGAATCCACCGTTGAATCCATGCTTAGAGGAAGATATTATCATTTAGTATAAATACTACATTATGATAATAACAGTTGTGTAAGCGAGATACATAGATAGAAATTTCCATTTGAGTAAGTGAGAGGCATTAAGTATTATTTTGTCTCGTTTAGCGTATTCGCCTTTACCTGTTTGCTACTAATTACGGGACAATTTTTTTAGTGGTTCATTATTATTAGCTCATTTATAAAGCCATAATAAGATGTTTGTAACGTTAATAACTTTGATAAGTGCTGTAGATTTTATATAATGAATAAAATTTGGTTGAAACAATCATAATTCATATTTATATTATATACTTCGTTGTAGTCCCTGAGGGGTTGGTCACACGGTGTCTCTAGAGCAGTTTTCGAAAGTCCAAATAATTTCTGATACGTCTGTGCCCGTCCTGTTCACTATACTGGGTCAAATCAATGTAGGTATTTAAAAAATATAATGCTCGGATTGTGCGCGCATCTATTAAAAACAATAAACACGCTAATTCGGTCGACGCGGCGCGCGCGGCCTCGTGTGCGACCGGCTTTATTTATAGATGCCCCGTCATCTCATAGTTGCGGTGCTGAGGTAATCTCATTTCTCGGATCTTGGTATACTGAGTACGAAGCGCATGGACAGATCATCGATGTCTACTAAGGATGACGTAGATAGGTTTCTTACTTCGTAAATGGTACCGCAAAACACAGTCTAGTTAGTGTAGTACCTACATCGAAACGCAACGCAATACATATGTCTCCTTTTGCTCTTGTTTATTGTCATTCTATCTCGCTTACACTGCCATTGTATCGTATATTCTAACGTGCTCATGAGTGCGTCAGCTACGACATTAATAATATCGTATTAGCAGTAGCATCACATATCTACAAAATCTTTGGTGCCTTTAATCTTCACCAGTACAGAACCCCAAGTCGACTTGAAAACATAGTATGCCTTCAAAGTTTAATTATCAACACTTTACAATCCTCAAGTCTCCTATCCAAGGTCACGGACGGAAATGTTTATTTATTTTGTCCCTCCAGAAGCCAATTTATTTGACCGCTCATGTTTTATTTACTCCGCGGTCGACCGATAGGCCTGTAATTAGTTACCTCTGGATCCAACTAGATGGCGTTGAAACTCTGTACTGTGAGAGCAGAATATTCAATAAGTGACAACGAAACCACCAAGTATCTAAGTCAAACGATCGTTTTGGAAAAACGGCCACACTTGATCACAGTGATCGAACATTTAAGACTTATACAGTGTGATTCAGAAAGAGTATATTTATTGCTCAGAAAAATCAGAATTGACTTAAAGTTGGAATTTTTCACATAATGATCAAAAATGTGCTAATGAAGCGTTGGCTTGAAGGTTAGTATAATCTTTGAATCATCCTGTAGATTTGTCACGCACTCTACTTAAACATATAAATAAGACCACCTGTATGTCAGAAGTATTGTTTTATGGCTGAATGCATCAATCGCGTGGCCTCGTGAGTTTTGATCGGGCATTTATCGTGGGTCGCAAACTTAGCTTTGTTCTCAACAATCAATCCTCATGAAGATCAGACCACTTAAACTGACCGAAACTGCTTTTTTTTTTTTATGTGTCTGTTCGCGCATCACTATAAAACTTATGATCGGCTTTATATGAAGCTTACATATCACTACTTATATGATAAAATTTTCATTCCCAGAAATGAACGGGCTCCTCCGGTATAATAAAAAAAACAACAACAGTCCACGCACAAAGTCACGGGCAATAGCTACGAAATTTTAAATAAATGTCTGTCATACACTTACTAATGCAATGTTAGATTACTGACTCTTCTGCTCTGTAACAACAACAAGCAATTCGCAAACATGCCCCAGAGAGGAAGCTGCATCCCTGCGTCCATGATCCGTCCGTCATCCCGACCGCGCCACGGCTCTACAAGCGGGAGGCATTATCTCTGACACTGCAGTAACACTGAGGACACAACGGCGGCGGGAAATTGACAAAATCATTCGACAAACACTTATTTATTTTCTTTCAATGCTAGATATTATATTATTTAATACAGACATCAATTAATGTGGCGACAACTAAATATCGCCATACGAACACACCAACTATATGGTCCCACACTAAGCAACGCTTGTATTATGGGTACCGTACAATGGACTGAGGGCGAACTCAGTATATAATATAACTGTTTTGCATTAAGACAAAACAGGTATTATATGCTGGAGAAAACGCACAGCATAGCATTGAAGAAGCAGTCTTATATTTCTTCCGGATTATTGAAATAAATGTCCCTCATACCTGAATATCCACACAATTCTGTTACCATAGAGTGGCGTGACGTCCAGTCCCCGCCATCTTAGCTGTCAAGTGTCATAGTCTTCATCATCAGCAAGCTCCTTGAAACTATGCTGTGCGTTTTCTCCAGCATATAATACCTGTTTTGTCTTAATGCAAAACAGTTATATTATATGTCTTCGAAAACGCACAGCATAGCATTGAAGACCTGTTTGATCTCTGCTGGTGAACAGAATTAACACAAGAAAGCTATGTGAATGTACTCAATATGGTTCATAAAATATCACAACTCCTATTAAGTACCTGTAAACACATTTTAATAAGAAAGTATATCTTGGTTATTTTAATTGGATAACAAATAAACCGAATATGAACTTCTAAAGAATCCATGAATTTAATAATAAAAGCTTCCGAGTTTTAAACAACTCTTATCACCAATTAATTAACTCATTCATAAAAGTAATAATTTGCTTAACTATAATCTAACTGTAAAATCACAACCTCAATGTGAAGAATAAACAATCTTAAAGCTGCCATATTACAACCAGTACAATAACTATTAAACCTCTATAATATTTTGAAAAAATAAATACTACAAGTTTCTCTCTGTCCAGGACATTTCCGAGTATTTAGCTATCTGCGAGATGGTAAAGCTGACTGGACACTACTCGGGAGAGGTTCTAACATAAGCTTGTTGAGAACTGATGGCATAAATCAGTGATCATAAATCTCAAACCTGGTTTAACAACTCCTGCACTAGAAATCTGATAATCTTTCCCTGTTGCATTTTACTTCCTATGTTTTAATAACTTCCCTTATGCATGAGTCACTAGACAAATTTCGATCCTAATGCTGTGAATAGCCAGTTTGATTGTCTCTGGGTACAATCATAAAACTATTATAACCCAATCACAAATGGTTCTCTGTACATGTGTTCAAAGTAACAAATGGGCAAGTCTATGTAATCTACAGCCATTAGCTAGCAACAGAATCTGAAGGCTGTGCTTCTACTTTTATCAATTAAATAATCTGTTAAGCTGCCCATGGTATTACACGGTTTTGATATAAAAGAATTATTTAACAATATTGTACTGAATATACGGATTTTTTATTTTTATTGTATAATTTGTAATTTTAACTTGTTAACTCTAAGTTACTGAACCCATTATTTTAAAGTGGCACTACTGTTGTTTAGAGTGGAAGGGTGCTATCAGGGTATTAGAATCCTTTAGTATCCAATTCTCCTCCCCCTAACTTTCAAATTCTAAAGTGACAACCTTTCTACCTGTGGTGGGTTTTATCTTATTGTTCAGTCCAGCTTAACCCTCTACAGGTTTTACATGTACTGTTAAGGGGTTGGTTGGCACTCTTACCTGGGGGTCTGAATACCGAAAACTTTGTGTTCATTAGTACCATTACTGTATTGTGGTGACACTCACACTATTTGATAATTTAATGTGTGGCTAAAGGCATTATCAAGCAGCAGTCCCATTTCTTTGTTGGCAACCCAACAATACTATTTTTTAATTATTGTAAAAAATATATATGGCAACATATATGTAAATGGATGTGATCCAAACTGTGTGTTTAAGTTCTTATAATTAATAATTATTGTTATCTAATAATAATAATATCGCCACACGAACACACCAAATATACGGTCCACATTAAGCAACGCTTGTGTTATGGGTACCGTACAGTGGACTGAGGGCGAACTCAGTAGGTATATAATACTTATATACATATTAGACATCCATGACTCGGGTACAAACATTCGTGCTCATCACACAAAGCTTGTCCGTACCAGGATTCGAACCTGGGGCCCTCGGCGCAGAAAGCAGAGTCACTACCACTGCGCTAATCAGGCCGTCAATGATGTATGTATATATATATATATTCTCAAAGTGATTCATTTATCTGATATTAAAATCTTCACCACAAAAAACCAGCTTCTCAGTCAACTACTATAGCCCTGAATAACAGACACATTTCAACATCTGAAGTCTAGTTTACATAGGCTAGAACAGCAGCCTCTTATATTGCAAATAAGGAATCTTCTAGATTTCATATTACTATGATGATTAGTATAGAAAGTAGTACATAATTCTCTCACTGGATTAGAATGATTATGAATAACATTATGGCTCTCAGTGGTTCTCTGTAGCATAAAGCTGTTCTAGTATACATCTTCCTCATGAAGACCAACTGGAATTCAATTTAGATCTCTCAGTAAATAGGATGCTCATTGTTCTATTGAGCATATGTCAAAGCCAGCCACCTGGTTAGGTTAACTTGGAGCCTCTGTTAGTCAGAGCAACCTTATTGACCAAACCCTGCCTCGATCCCGAGTCTACTTGCCAGGGTCAAATTGACAGTATAAACATTCTCTGGGCACTCTACAACCGAAATTCCGTACAACTTGCGACCTGATGAGATCAGAGAGAATAAACATCACCCTACTATGAAATGCTTAAGCACTTAAAGTTGTTCACCATCTTCGTGATGGCTACTGATATAGACATGCTTACCAGCTCGCATCCGCTGCGTCTGTTTTTACTTGTCATCAGAATATCTCTCTTACTCTCATTTATTTTGTATAGGTCTCCCGGGTCACTTAATATTGTGGAGTAGGATAGCAATCTACTACCTCCAATCACCACCGCAACGCTTGTTGCACGATGGGGCACAGTTCTCTTCTCTGGCCTCTCTAGGTCAACTTTCCAGAAAGAGTTGTGCTTTACGACATTAGCCTGGCTCGAGTGACTGCATGTTTGTTCAAATACAACACCCTTAAAACCCTTTTAAACACATCCAGTGGGGGACTTTATAGGCAAGGCTAACATCTGGCTCCGGACGGCCCTCGACAGGCCCAGGTATTCTAAATCGTGAGGAACCTTGGTTACCACCCTTGGTTACATGCACTAACTCTGGGCCTCCAAGCGGGCAAGCGTTTCCGCAACCTCACCACATGCTTGGGGGGCTAGGCCACGGGGTACCAAGTACACCACCAGACCATATACGACAGTTTCAAATCGTCTCCGCAACGCAAATGAAAACACTGTCAACCGGGTGCCTAAAAAGACCCAATGATTGGACTGTCAAACCCAAATTAGAATATTTTGTATTCAATATTAACACCACTATATAACTTTTGATCATCAGAGCTGCCACAAAACAATATGAGTTAAATTACATCAGCCATTCAGAATGCTGTTAATTAAAGGGTCCTCTGATTATAAATGATTTATATCAAGCATAACTCAGTGATACTCTAATAAAATGCACGGAATTTCTCTTTTGATAAGATAATCCTTGGGCTCACCCAAAGTAGGTACTACATGTACCTGGGATATACAATACAAATGTAACTTCTATATGTAGGTATATAATCCTTGAGATCAGGAATTGGTCACAACACATCTATTAAAAACAATGTTCCAAAGAATACTAGGTCCATGAGACGGGCATGGCCTCTTGTAGGTTTAAGAGAATACCACACAACAGGTGCTTTATTGAAATTATATTCTCATTATTGTTATTAAGATTGATAACCACTATGTAAAGAATATGTGCAATTTCCTTATGATTTTTATTATTATTATTTATTTTTGTTAATTATTATTATTATTTTTTATATATATAATAAATAAATAATGTCAAAAGATTTCTCTTGAAAAGTAATTAAGTGACTTAAGTATAATCTAATTTGACCAACTTGATCATGAACAATCATATTATGTACCATTCAACTACACATCTTATTATAATGGTCATCATCAAAATGTGGACACACTACAGGTTTGCCCCCCCCCCCCCCCCCTTTCGGAGATTGAAGGGGTGATGGTGTATATCTTATTATTATATTATTCAACTTCATCCACATTTCAATTAGAATAGGTACTGGGTGGCTGTACATTTGTCTCAATGCTAAACTAAAACAGCGGACTGTCTTGTATGATATGACTATCTTGTATGTGTTGTGTATCACGGATACCAAAGGTACGAAAATGTAAGTAATGTGCAAGCCCATACACAACTATGTAATCATATCAGCTGCTCAAATGCAACTGGAGGTGCCGGGGTAGTTAGACCCGCACAGCTCTCCGGTCTAGTATGTCGAATGACATACTCAAGAGGTACATACTTTACAATATTTGTCTCCTGTGTAACTTACACTCCTGTAAAAATTTGTCATGTCTAGTAATATACCACTAGAATAGAAAATCCTGCTCTGATTCACTGCTACAATTACCTGTGTAATGTATTTACATTCAACCACACATTTGGATTTATTTCCATGCTTATTAGGGTTCCACACCCAAACACTGAAAACAGTGCTTCATCATGTTGCCTGTGTATTAAGGGATTCACACCCAAACACTATAAACAGGGCTTTACCATGGTGCCTATGATTTTAAGGGTTCCGCACCCATACACACCAAACAGAGCTCTATCTAGGTACATATTAACTTACAGGGTTCTACTTCTTTATGACTGAACTCGAACATTAAGTCAGACCTGAGGCCCTCAGAGGGAACATAGGCCAAAGATTAATTGCATACCAAATGGTTTTATAAGTCTTATATCTTGGTGAGCCAAGCTCACATATTTGTAAGATCTCAGTAACAGTCATATGAACCTTACTCTTATACCGAGATACATCATTTAATATTCATCTCAGCGTACAAAAACCCTAGACGCTAAGCAGACCTGTAAGGTACTTCTATACATTGAAAGAAACTTACTCTTCAAGCCGAGGTACGCTAACGCAGGGCAGGGGTGGTGCAGGCCTTCCTCACACCTCCGAGGTTGAGGTTTAGCATCCTGAAAGATACCCCTGACCTCGAAAACGACATTATTTTCCATTCCGAGCAACATCTCGCCCGGCTTACTCAGCGTCGTTACCTGCAGGCTCCACTTTTTACGACGAAAACAATGCTGTGCTTATAAAAAACTCCACTAACACTCACACGAAACATTTAAACTATTTATAACATGGTTTAAAATGATAAAACAAAACTTTTCTGCAATTTAAAAGATGAAAGAAAAGTTTTCATGTTATTCAAACGAAATACAAGAAAGCTATGACACTTGACAGCTAAGATGGCGGGGACTGGACGTCACGCCACTCTATGGTAACAGAATTGTGTGGATATTCAGGTATGAGGGACATTTATTTCAATAATCCGGAAGAAATATAAGACTGCTTCTTCAATGCTATGCTGTGCGTTTTCGAAGACATATAATACTTATATTTACGGCCTGATTAGCGCAGTGGTAGTGACTCTGCTTTCTCCGCCGAGGGTGCCGGGTTCGAATCCTGGTGGACAAGCTGTGTGTGATGAGCACGAATGTTTGTACTCGAGTCATGGATTTTTAATATGTATATAAGTATTATAAATTGGGTTCGCCCTCAGTCCATAGAACTGTACCCATAACACACAAGCGTTGCTTAGATTATTTATTGCTTTTTTGATTTTTCAAGACGGTTATATTTTGTTAAAAAAAAATTATATGAATAAAAGCCTTAATGTTTTTGTCATAAGTCTGCAATCGTCAAGACACTCGGATGGAGAGTTAAAACAACCAATTGTAGTATTATTAAATAATGCGATAGACGGCATATTTCCTCCAGTGTAGTCCACAGCTCACAGGCTACTCCCACAGCGACAAACGACAGGATTAGCCGATATCGTGGCGCGCACTCGAAGCGCCAACTGACACTGTAGTTAACTATAATGTTTCGTACTTTCGCTGACAACATCTTTTCTTTGAGAAATGTGGGTCAAGAAGAATGTGGCTAGAAGTGATAAGCGAGGCATTCAGATAAAAGGTATCTTATGTTCTCTAAGCACATTTAAGTATTTCTAAAACGGGTGTAATATAAAGGGCGTAACAATTAAGGTTTATCGTTTAAGTTGACAACCAGTGCTACGCTGGCAGCCTAGTACAATGCTTAACTGGACACCTATATGGTGACTACGGAGACCTATCTATTATTATAACCTAACCCTAATATAATAATAGATAGGTAATTTAATACGTGTTAAGAACGGGTGGGCCGATTTTTATGATATTTTTTTTTATGAATTTACCTCCGCCTCGTATAGCAGAATAATTAATAAATCATGAGAAAAGAAAAGAAAAAGAATATAATAAAGATAATTCATTTTCACATACATTTGTTTTTGAGGCGGTACGAAGTTCGCCTGGACAGCTAGTATGGAATAAAAATATCATTTTCTATATGCCTAATAAGCATACAATACACTAACATAAAACATGTCTCCTTTTTGTAACAAAATATGTTTATAAACTCCCTTTTTTAGTTTGAATCCGGGACTATTACGTTTTGGACAGCTCTAACCTACATATATTGGACATATCTATCGTCTGTACCTAAAGTACTTTAAGAGACATTAAATTTAGGCACGACTCAGGTAGGCCAATGACCGAATTTAGATAATTCGCACAATCTTGCGATTCTATCCCTGGCGTGTGCATCGTGTCGCTTAAAGTTATTCTTAAAGTCACTACCAACTGCACCAATCAGATCGCAAATTGCTTATCAGAAACCATGAGTTTCTTCTCGATGAATATCATTATTCAAAGTATCGATAAAAGCAATCTTTATGTAAATATAAGTGAATTAAAAAGTTGTTTAACAGAATAAGATTAAACCTTTGTTGGCGAATTGAATTATAACTAATTGTGAATCTCGGCGATGCTGCGGCTCTTCTAGTCATTTAACGAGTTAACGTGATTAAAGTCGAGGAGTTGGCCGCAACAACGAGAACATATTCAGAAAATAAGTTAAATAACACCATCGCGCCTGGAATTCCAGAAGGAACGGGGAAGCGTAGGCGCACATAAGCAATGCTATTGCTATATATTTTTATTATACCGCGCACATTCTCCTTCAATGTTAGGTGATTCAGTCTATAGTCCACTGCTCTAGCACAGTACATGTTAGCGAACTTCACCAAAGACGTAGCTACGATGGGACAGTGTGGGCCAGCTGCCCCATCCAGACTCATTGAGTCGAGAAAATAATAAAAGACCGAGCGACTGATTTCATGAAATTGTATTGTGTCCAGACAATTTTATAATTTCTGACAATCGGAGTAAGAGCAAATTTTTATTGGTGGCATATTAATAACGAAATTATGATTTAATTCCTACATACTCTTGTTTAAATTTTAACGTGCCGGCCGCCTCTTGGTCTATAACGTTATTAGCTAGCAACGATCTCGTTTTGACGTATTAATATTGTAACCAAACTATGTATATTAATGGCACCGTTTACCATTTGGTTTAGTGAACTGAGAATTAAAGCAAGTTTAGTTAAAATTTCACTTTAAAACTTACTCTGCTTGGAATCGAACCCTTTTCAGTGTTGAGATAGATACCGATATAAAAGGCATCGTAATTGGATACTATAGTTACGGAATAATTTCCATGTAAAAAATGTAATGAGCATAACTATGTAGAGTAGTCCTCGTGACCGAATTTTGGTCACGTCGGCAAATATCAACAGAGACTAGCCAATCACGCACGAGATATTATAGAGCACAAGTGAGTGCGCAAGCATAGGCGCACTCTCTCTTCTCTCACTCTCACAGTCCGATGATAGTTACGTAGTTCACGTTACTATGTAGTTCGTAGTTATGTTGCAATGTTAGCTATTAGCCGTCTCACTGGCATAGAGATGAAATTGGCACAGGAAACATTAAATTATGTGTAAATTTATATTTATATATCTAATAATACCACCGTTTAGTATAGTCCTTCTAAGCAACAAATATCTATATGTTCCCAGGTACTCACAGCTAATCGCGCCGGTAATGCTTTCAACACTTTCAGAAGCGAGATGTTATCGTGGATTAACTATTTTAATTTCCAGATTTACCATAATACGAGGCTAAGAATATCACAAATGGTCGGTGGCGACCTCTGCCGGGCGTAACAAGTTTTATAGCTGCCATAAAGCATCGCGCGCTGAGTGACGCCAGCCCAAGGGCGCAGGTTTATAGCTCGTGAGATTGGGTTGCCAGCGCTTCGAATAGATTTTATACGTACGTACAAAAACTATCAACGGATTAGAGGGATTTTCGTAGAGTCCAGGGCTGATTATCGCTCCGTAAGATAAAGTTTGTTATAAGTAAAAATATAACCGGGCAAACACTAGTATGTTCTTAAGGAAAGCAAGGGTTTTATGGGTGCCACATAATGCTATATGTGTACTTTGTGGCCTGTATAGAGTTCACCATGTATGGAGATTTGAGTGTTGTGAAAAAAGGTTCTTTAGAGACGCAAGGTGTGCGTTTCTTTGGGGAATTATGTTATCGCAATTTTAATTCGATATTAATTTGATCATACGAATATAATATTGTCTGTATAGTCTCATAATACCCAAATAGGCTGGTCATGGCATCAAAACACGTGCCCTTCTGCCAAAACGATGGCCATAAGACCATATTAGAAGCTGTACGTATAAAACTAGTTTAGTCTCGCCGCAGTCATTTTTGAATCGCATTAAATGTTTACCTGCCCGTCCCCTTAAGAATTGGCAGAAAAAATACCGTACAGATGTTGGCCGTAGACGGCGAATTTTGTTCAATATTCAAATATAGTTTCAATAACAAAATAGTACAAATAGGAAAAATAATTTGTTCTGGCAACACTACAGAGCTTACCATGATCCATCCCGAGTTTGCGATGTCACGGCGCGAATTTTTATGTGCCGTGACAGTGATAAACGTAGTATTATTATGAAGGAAATGTACATATATTATAACGCCTACGTAGATTTTATATTCACACATAGAGAAACATATAAATAGCGTTTGTCCCTATCTTAATAGCTCGTTGGTTTGTCCATATTCAAGCCACAATTAAGCCACCTACCTATAGCCAAATGGTTCGAACCAACGATATCAATGTAGTACTCTACTAGATTGAGCTCTGTGCTCCACTGAACTGAGGTTCCGGAACCACACCATGCTCAGAATCATTGCGAATTGCGGAGCGCAGTTTGACGTACGCAAAATAATTAAATTACGCAACTGAATAGCAATATTGTTATTGAATAATAGGTAACAGGAAAGATCAATAACAACTAATTATTATTGGTATAGCAAGCTGTCACTGTTTCATTCTTATTTAATAAATATGTGGTGTGAGCGGGACAAAGCGCGTTTACCTTCGTGTTAAGACTGTGTTAGAGAAACACTTCTAGGAAATTTGCGGGTTGCTGTTCCCGTACAGTACTGTGCCTATTGACCCTGCGAACTCAGCTACGCAGCCACAGGAGCCAGACTACACCACGTGCTGGGATGAACTACGCATTCTGGCTTTGAAGCCTTGGATTTTGCCTCCAACTTTTCATTCGTAGCCCAGCCGTCCTGAGGATGCCTCGTTTCGTGGAGAATTGCACTTTATTTGGGTACCCGTCACTCGTGATAGATAGTTTCTCGACTAACATCTTAGAGGAGCTCGGTGTTGCTGGCTTGTTTAATTATCGATCAATCTTGTTTGGTTTATAATTGGGAAAGTTGACAAGCTGAGGGTCAGTGGTGGGTTCCTCTTCCCCCATTTGTTCTCCTACTTATGTTTAGTCCACATCCAATAAGGTCAGCACACTTCCGCACAGACTTGACTACCCATAACACTGGTAGAAAATAGCTATCACAGTTATAAAACAGTCAGCAAAAGATCAAACGGAAGCATTTTAGATTAGACAGAATATAAAACGTATTTCTGTTTATTTGTTTAGCTAGCGCAGTCACGATCTCATAATCCTGAAATTAAAATGGCCGTTTGTTTCAATATTCAGTTAGCGACACGGTCTCAAGGGAACGCGATACTAAATTAAACTTTAGCTGTTAAGGACCGACTGGCGTATTTTAATTACTTCTCGTTTGAACTGTTATTTCAACCCCACATGCATAGGGGGGAGGTGTGTGTCCACATCACGGTGTGATGGTTATTTGCTGTTGAAAAATTGAAAACGTGGAATGTCTACGATCGTGGATGCAAATCACAAATGGACGTGTTTTGTGATCGCGCCAATGGTTTGAGCTTCAATATATTGAATAAAAAAATGCGTGCACTGCAGCTGTGCGCTTCTGCCTACCCCTTCGGTGATTACAAGCGTGATGTTATACAAATATCACGACGACCCAGTTGACACAGTGACCTTACTTTCTGTATTAAGTCCCGGGGTCGAATCCCGGTACGGGCAAACTTTGTATGATCAGCATGAATGTATGTTCCCTAGTTATGACATTTAATATATTAGAATTGCCACCAGTCCATTGTATATTGCATAATACAAGCGTTGCTTAGTTTGGTACCGTACAGTTGGTGTGTTCGTCCGACGACGTTTATTTATTTATTTATCTGACCTTGACATACCTTCTCTAGAGTTATATCAAAATTCAAAAGCTCTAATTTCGCTTCGCCCACAAACTGTCGGCCATCCGGTCATCAATATCAAACGATAAAAACGGGCGCATTATTTTATCTTCACACTTCAACGCACGCGCCTCGCAGCTGTTGTTACACACACAGACACAATAAGCCACAGACAAAATAATATCGCCTTCATTCTTCGAATAAAAGTGACAGTAGCACTATACCATACGTTTTAACTTTTTCATTCTGTGGCCTGATGTTTTACATCTGTTGAACTTAAGGCATTACACATGCAATCATAACTCCGTTAAGTTTGGTACCAAAAGACGCAGTGTTCTAATATTTATTTACAGTGTGTGTCTACTCTGTGGTTGACGTTTAACGGTCCCACGCCCCACCTGTTGTAAGTCAGGTGCATAAACTGAAATGTGAATACGTTTGTCTCTTTCTCACATAGGGTAACTGCAATAATATTATACTCCAGCCTAGCCGAAAACAGCCTAGCGAGTCGCTGCTGGGTTCGATCCCAGAAGACCATTATATCTACTTTTTGGTTGTAGCTACTTGCAATATTATAAATAATAGTCTGGAGTAGGGCCCCCAAATTTATAAATGTATTAATAATTTCAACCGGGCATTCGGCATGATTTATTTTTTTTAAATAATTTTGTATCTATACTTAATATTATAAATGTGAAAGTTTGGATGGATGGATGGATGGATGTTTGTTACTCTTTCACGCCCGAACGGCAGAACGGATCTGGATGAAATTTGGCACAAAGATAGATTATAGTCTGGAATAGCACATAGGCTACTTTTTATCCCGGTAAAATGTATGATTCCCGTGGGATAGATGTTTTAATTTTTCATACTTTTTATCGCGGGTAACACCGCCCGGGCGCAGCTAGTTGTAATATAAATTGATTGTACACAATTAATAATATTAGAACTATACGGTCCCAAACTAAGCAAGGCTTGTATTATGGGTGCCGTACAATAGGCTAAGGGCGAACGCAGTATATAATACTTATAAACATATTAAACATCCATGAGTCGGTACTAACATTCGTATTCATCATCCAAAGGTTGCCCCTACCAGAATTCGAACCTTGGCACCACGGCACAGGAAGTAGGGTCACTACCAACTGCGCTAATTAATATAGATACTACGGACTTCGGCGCGATGGTTCTGCAGATATTTACGATTGTTAGCGAACTCTGAACCCAATATAAATTGGGAATACGCTAGGGATGTGATTAAAATAAGTGTCTGTTTATTTAGAAACTCCATTCATAACTTAACCAATCTAAAAGTGTTGCTAGTTAAAAATGCACGCTGCATTTCAAGGGAGCTCGCTTGTAAATTCAATTCAATTTGCAACTCGACTGTGAAAGATTATTTCTATCACAGTGGAGTTAGCAATAATTATAATATCGCCAAACGCGCACACCAACTGTACCGTACCAAACAGAAACGCTTGCATTATGGGTACCGTACACTGGAGTGAGAACGAATTAAGTATATGATTAATATTAAACATTCGTGTATCGAGAACAAACATTCATGCTCCAATTACTTTTTTTTATCTAATCATTGAAATAAAACTAATCTTACGGATTTTATCGCGTTTATTATACTTTTTTCTCTTCCTTACATGGTCCTCCCGTAACCATGGTTACTGTAAAGCAGCCGAAACGTCGGGAACGTAAAAAAACGTATAATAAACGCGATAAAATTCGTAAGATTAGTTTTATTTCAATGTGTAGTATTCGCGTAAATATTAAGAAATCAATATTATGTAATCATGTTATTTGTAAAGTAATCACATCAAGAGTTTAACTAACAATTTCATTATTCTAATGAGTTTCTGAATATTGTAATGTAGGTATCTTAATTAAAAAATTATGAAGTTCCACCAAAAAGTTATTTATAATCTGGAAAATACGTAGGTAGACTAGAACGCCCGCAGAATACCAAATTAAAAGCATAAACAATTTCAAAAATAATCCTGTTTAAGTTAATAATTTCGACAGAGCCCTTTCCGTTCTTGAATAAAAAAAAAACTGCTGATAACCACAGATTCAAGGTAACTCGTAGTTACATTGAATTAAAACTATTTTTTAAGGATTTTACCGCGATTATTTTTACGTTCCCGACGTTTCGGCTGCTTTACAGCAATCATGATCACGGGAGGACTAAGTGGTTGTCGTTCTAGTGCCATACTTTGACGGGGGTACCCTCATATTTAGTTGTTACTTGCGGTCCGAACTCGTCTGTAACTCGTAGTTAGTTTTTCAAAACGTCACCCATGAATAACTAGTGACGATACAATACAAGGTACTATCTACAACAGCGAGGTTACGTCACTCCGACGTCGACCGCGTCGTCCGCGTCGGTCGGCGGTCGCTGTGATTGGCAGATCCATTTGTACGCGACTGTATTTGATGTCCTGGTGGTTATAGAGATAAACTTGGCTTTTGTGTACTACAAACTACAATGTTTACGTAGTCGCACGTTAGTGGAAGCGAGTCGGAACTAAATCTGTGATAAATAAATAAATATCGCCATACGAACACACCAACTATACGGTTCCCCAATAAGCTGAACGCTTGTGTTATGGGTACCGTACAATGGACTGGACGTGAACTTAGTATATAATACTTATATACTTATTAAACATCCATGACTCGGGTACAAACATTCGTGCTCATCACACAAAGCTTGTGTCCCTACCAGGATTCGAACCGGGGACCCTCGGCGCAGAAAGCAGTCACTACCACTGCGCTAATCAGGCCGTTAATACCAGTCAATACGTCGGGCCGTGATGTATGCATCCTTCTATAATTATAGATTTCGTAATGAGGAACAGCATACTATTTTGATAACAGAAAAAATAGATCGTCACGCCTCCCCAAAATGACTTTCATACTTCAGGGTCCCCCCCCCCCCCATTGGCATCCACCGGTTTCCTGGTGCGCGTCTAATATCATCTGTTCTCCTTTTGGGGACAGTCCCACACTACGTGGTCACTCTAAGTCACCATTCCACCTTTTAGGCAAAAAATCATATGCACCATTAGCACTCTAACCATTTTTCTTTATTGTGACACTATACAGGCTGATTCATAAAGTGTATCACTAAGCTTGGAACCTGGGCTTCTTTAGCGCATTTATGTGAAGTCAGATTTTTTTTAAAGTTGACATATCCTATTTCTTCCTTCACATAGTGTTTTGAATTTCGCTAAGGCAGCCCAGGGGCCATGCTGAGTATACCCTTTCTGAATCATTCTGTATATATAACTAATCCTCATTGAATAATCTAATGTTAACCTTATAATATTCACTAAGGGCTATAAAGGCTATTAACGAGGGGCAAGCACTAATTGAGGTGCAAGTTAAGACGTGGTTTAGTGCCGAATGACGTCAGGTTGGGCTGTTATCTACAATTTATGGATGTACTTAAAGGTTACCTTTTTAAAGTACGTACCTTCACGCCCCCAACGTGGGGTAGCCAGAGGTTCTTTGTGCCCACACCGATAGTATGAAGTACTATCAATACAGGTGAATTTTGGTCCTTAGATAAAGCTTCGTCCGACTCGAGATATTTTTTTATCACATTATAGGCAAGTATTTGATCTCGATCTCACCTGATGGTAAGTAACGATGAGATCTACGATGAAGCATACTTGCCTAGAAGGTACCTGTTCACTGGCGACTTAAAAACACCCAGATTGTAGTCAACGGAGAACAATGGGATGGAACCTACTTAATAAGTCCTCATGATTGACAGAATCTGTCTTATCAGCTTTAACGTATTTGCTCAGATAAAAGTGACGATAAATTAGTTATAATTCTGTGGCCTAACCGGTAACCTAAAAAAATGTTTCTTGATACAAACGTTGACTCCGCATTTCACATTTATTTCCTAAATCTCCTTTCTAGTGCACCTCTATGTTACTTAAGGAATATATCCCCTAAATCCAGTGTTAAGAATGTTCTAATAAATATAAAACAATACACGAGAACTACATGTTTTTGATTAACTTAATTAAATTCCTAGCTTAACTCTAAAACAATATGCCCACTCAGTATATAAAATTATTACCGAAATTATTTCTGACTTTGTACAGACAAGCGAGCGTACGTAAGTACTTGAAGATATGAAATATGAAGCCTCATTTTATCCTGTATTTCTTATCCTTTTTTAGCTTATCCTTTTTTAGCGTAGCCTTTTTAGCTTAGCCTTTTTTGCTTAGCCTTGTTTAGCTTAGCCTTTTTAACTTCCAGCAAAGAACTATTAATTAATCTGTGCTTTCAGCTAAACATGCACATTCAAAATATTGCTACAACTTTGAGCCGTCAAGGCATATCTAGATTTTTACCGTTTGCCTAGTCTGTCCTCGGCGTTATAGATTGGAATTATCTATCTGCGTAGATGTAGGATGCCTAGGCCGACACGGTACCATACTGTGGTCTTGTTAATTATTCATACGAAATATGGTACAACCAGCACGGGTTGGAATTAGACTGCAATGGGCGAATACTAATTTGACTTAGGGCTAGACATTTTCATAACATTATGACCTTAATCCGGGTTGGTCAGATTGCACAAGGGAACGCCAGTTATAATCTAAATTAGGTTATGTATACAGGATGATGATGATTCAGAAAGGTATAATACTAGGTTTTGTGGCTGTGCTTCTTTAGAATAAAAAAAATACTTTAACATATTTATAATAATTCCAGCCCTTTTTTAATGTCCCACTGCTGGGCACGGACTTCACACTTCTTTCGAGGGGTTCCCTCAGACATGCAGGTTTCCTCACGATGTGTTCCTTCAACGTTTAGCAAGTTATGATCATAGTTGAAAATTTGATTCGCACATGAAATCACAGAGGTGCGAGCCGGGGTTTGAACCTGCAATCCTCGTTACCAAGGCAAGCGTTCTACCAACTTGGCTCTGACTGCTTCTTCTACCAACTTAGCAGTGCTTCAATTCAACTTGCTAAAATATTTACCTTACTTTAAAATAAAAGTATACTCAAAACTATCTAGGATTTTAAAACTCGATTACTGATTCGATCACTGATCAAAAGCTATTTCAAGAACTACGTAAAAAGGGACGGGCCGACTCTACAGCCCTGTCAAACTTCTGAATATCTATACATCTATACTACAAATAAATAAAATTGGAGTGTCTGTTTGTAATATTAAAATAACCGCTTTTTACTGAGTGCATTTGGATGTATACAAGGTACATACACCAAAACAACATTTTTTAAATTTTTTGTCTGTTTGTTCCGGCTAATCTCCGAAATGGCTGGACCGATTTTGACAGTACTTTCACTGGCAGGTAGTTGATGAAACAAGGAGTTACTTAGGCTACTTTTATTTTAGACTAGCTGTTACGCGCGACTTCGTCCTCTTTTTGTTAAATACCACGCGGACGAAGTCGCGGGTAAAAGCTAGTATGAAATAATCGGACAACGAAAATCAAGGGTTTAGGTCGTTGAAATATTACTTTGATTAGGAACTTTTTTGAGTTATACCACATTTCTAGGATCAGTTAACACGCCTGTATAATGTGAGCACGCTGAAAAGCCGTGTATTGACTGACAGCGCAGCTTCACGACATCATTTTATAACTCCTAATTTTACCGTAACGTCATCGGGAAAGCATGCTGTCACTATCGTACTTATGTAAAAAATCTGCCGTGTGAGCGGGACGCTTACTTTGCTAACGATACGTAATAAGATTGTGTTGGGGCTAATGTTAATGCTGTTGATGCAACAGTCGGGTGAAAGAAAGGCAAACGACGGATGACAGCAAAGCAGCGCAAGCGATGGATCTTTATTGCTTTCGTCATGTTTTCGACGACTCGTCAAAAAAAAAGTGAAATTAGCTCTACATTAAATATCGAAACACTTCTTTATTTAAATTTCATATTTTTTTAACACATTGTATGCTTAAATACCAACTCACCACCTCATAATTGCGACCTGTTAACCCTCACTTTATCTTTTGTTTTTTGCTCTCGAAAGCCCCGACAAAGCACAGAATAAGGACAAAAGGCCCGCTAATGTAAAACCGCAAATATTTTAAGCCCGAACCTAACCCACTACTCATTCTAAGCGCGAGAGGAATCCATGTAATTAAACTCAAAGCTTCCAGAACAATTCCAATTCGTTTGAAAAACGCTTTAATTCAGTGTTTTAAACCTTTTGCCGCCCGAACTTGTACGCTTTGTTAGTGAATCAGTTGTTGATTTGTAACATCTGTGCTTTGATAGGTTCCTGAAGGATTTCAGGGTCATGTTGTGACTACTATGTTTCGAATTCATTGCGATTCCTCACTGTCGCCCTTTTTTTTTAATTCTATACGTTATCCTACTTAATTCAAGTAGTGACTACTGTACGCCTTTTAAGACCGAATTGTGAGACTCCCAAAGCTTAGGCCACTAAAGTGTGTACTTAGAATTAACAGATCCCATTGTCATGGAAATCACTAATGCACTCCAACTGAACTACACTCTATCGCGCCCTAAAAGAGTCACTCGAAATAGGCCACACTTCACAAAGCTTGTCTTCACCGAATTCTGGTGACCTGAAGAGCACCCACACACCTGCAAAACCACCCCTGTGTGTATACAGCACCCACACAGAGGGAAACCACCCCTGCAAGCCCTGGCCTCATCAGTATCGGTGTTGGCCCCTCGCGGAGCGCACGTGCCGCGCCCACTCGAACGACCGAACGCGCCGAATGTTTTCGATCCCGGATTAACAAACCTGTATGCCGTGTGTAGATACGTATTTAAAAAGAATATATATCACAGCGCGGGAAATGATTGTGAGTGACATGTGATTTATTTTTCGTTGTTGTGGATTTGTGTGTGACGTTTGAAGGAAGTGTCAAATTTGTGATTTTTCCACCCGATAGGCGCACGTCTGTAAGCTATTTTGAATGATTTATATTATATGATTCGTCGTACGGATTCGTCCCGGAATACTGTAATATTTTCAGCGAATGTTTAACCAGTTTAGATTGATGATGTATACGCTGTGTCGACCTATTATTTTTTGGGCACATTCATCAAAGTTGTCTAAATAGACAAGCCCAAAAATTCGTCGGTGCGGAAATAGATTGATTAGGTTACAACAGGGGGTAACAAATTAATTATGTTTTGTTACCTAATGTTACAATTAAATATTTACCATATCCATTTACATAGATGTTACATACAGATTCTATTTATATATTCACGCCAGAAGGAAAGTCGTGTGCGTCTTTGGTTTCAATTAATTGAATGCGGGGAATTTCAAAATAATAATATACAAAATTATGTGCCCAGTTACCGACATCCTAACTAAAAAAAATCTTGGTTCTACATAAAAACTTGACGAAGCTTCGCGAACAACATACCAAGCCGATAAATCCGCCAAATCGGCTTAGTTTCTTGTGCTTCAATATGTTGTTCCCAACACTCTGTCTGTATTATTTCTTCGTTTAAACTTCAAACGTATATTAGTAGTAAATAATCCACCCAAAAAACTACCATCTTTAACAATTATTTTTAAGGAATGCAAACACCTACATGTTCTACTACCTATTCACATACAAGGTAATACAACTGTAATGATTCCATCTTCATTCAATGATATAATAAGCAGGGATTCCTAATGACCCGGTACCTGGAAATGAAATCTATATCTTGCTGACCGAACCGCACCTGCCTACAATCACTTAATTGTAATTAAATATGCAAAAGTCAAAGTTAAGGTCATGCCCTCAACACTTAGATATTATTTTACTCAAAAATCTTATCTTAAATTTTCCCACAATGGGTTCGCAGTTGTGGTTAAAAACTTACGTTATAATTATCCGCTAACTATTCTTATGGTCTAATGATTTTCACATGACCATTATAAAATAAATATGTACCTAGGGGTAGTAGCGATAGCCATGTTAGTTAAACGCTCGTCTTGGAAACGACGGTGGCAGGTTCACATACCGGCTCGCAAAGTCTGGGTGTTGTTGGATTTCATTTGTGAATCTCATTTTCAACCATAATTATTTCTTGGTCGGGCCTCGGAGAATGCGTAAAAATATTGATTTCTTATATTTACGCGAATACTACACATTGAAATAAAACTATTTTTAAGGATTCTATCGCGTTTTTTTTGTGTTTTTACGTTCCCGACGTTTCGGCTGCTTAACAGCAACCATGGTCACGGGGGGACTGAGGTGGTTGACGTCCTAGTGTCATAGTTTGACGGGGGTACCCCCGTCAAACTATAGTTTTATTTCAAAACGCGTCAAAAGTTCTGTTCTGCGCCTGATCCCTCTCCGGTCGTGTCGGATTACAGTCCCATTGGAGTATGAGAGTGAGGGGAGAGAGAGTGCCACTGTGCTTGCTCACACATTTGTGCACTATAATAATATCTCCTGCGTAGTTGGCTAGAGTCGGATGAGTTTGGCCGCCGTGACCGGATTTTAGTCAGGGGACTATTCATATTATTACCATAACACCTGTAAATGAGACGATTAATATGATCGACTACGCTATAAGTTTACCTATTTGTCTTACTATATATAACAGAATACTGCCCGAAAATTCTGATACAAACAAAATGCCGTTGACGATATTCCAATGGTAGCTATAACAAAATATAGAAGCAAGACATCAAATTAGATTGAAAGATGAATCGCGTGTTTAGGTAATGGCCCAGAAGAAATGGTTGTAGCTGATATACGTATGGCAATGGGTATTAGTTCGACGAATTCTCCATTTCATTTTTTTTTCAGATTTTTTGTATCGGGGTCTACTGTCAGTCTTCCAGAATTCTTAGGCTAAGAGATAAACGTCTCGGAGAGTAAAGATTCTTAGGCTACGAGTATCCTTCGGTTAACGTCTCGCAGAGTAGATGACAGCGGCATTGTGTAAATTGTATTTTCTTTATCGCCAGACCAACCAGACACCAATTGTATGGTTCCATCACCATAGTTCTCATTATCCATACACTTAGCCAAGGCTCGAGTGTTAGTTACTTTACCCTATAAACAGCGAGAAGGAAGCAAAAATAAGAGTAATAATAATAATATCGCCAGACGATCACACCAACTATACGGTGCCACACTAAGCAACGCTTGTATTATGAGTATTCTACAAATGGACTGAGGGCGAACTCAATATATTTATACAGATATTAGACATCCATGACTTGAGTACAAACATTCGTGCTCATCACACAATATCCCTCCCAGGATTCGAACCCGGGACCCTCGGCAGAGAAAGCAGGATCACTACCAACTGTGCTAATCTGGTCGTCAACTGTTTGGATTAAACTGACTCCGAGTCCTTTGGGATTGGTTATTGATAACCTGTTAACTTGTAATGATATACTTAGAGTTAGTAATTTTTTTTGACCAGCTGCTAAAACCTGCCTAGCCGTTCCTACATTGTTCTCACACACCCATAACAATGTACTGCTCAAAAATGTTAATTATCTTTTTAAAAACAGCAACCATGGAGTTTCTTGCCCGTTCTTCTCCATAGGAACGGCATTCCGAACGGATGGTAAAGTTGTAGCTTAGCATTTAGTAACTATTTTGACGATTCATAAGTACTCTACCTAATGGATTACATTAATAAAAAAATATCCTGATTCTGATTCTATAGGTTACTTTTCAGATTTTCAGGTTTCTGACTGCGTGTAAAGACGGATGTTAGAATGACAACAGGAACTGTTAGCTTAACGCTTCAGTGGGCTTTCATGTAAATCATTTTATGTTGTGATCAAACACAGTTATCGCTCGTAGATCGCGGATATCGGCGTGGGGTGCTGGGGGGCGGCCGACATTATGAATTATATTAGCATAATGTGTATCTACCAGCCATCGGCCCGTCGAGCATGATGTATTGTATGTGAACTTGTTGTTTGAATACTAGCTCGTGTTTGCGTATTCGCTTGCCTTTTGGCAAAATAAATAAGTTTCCTACCTGCTGAGATAATTGAGACGAAAACTCTGGCGCTAGGATATTTTTATTTGTTATATAATATCGCCAGACTAACACACTAACTAGACGTATAAAGCCGTGTGAAGTCCGCCAACCCGCACTGGGCCTGCGTGGTGGAATATAGCCTAATACTCCTCGCATCGAGGTGAGGTGGGACATTAAAAAGACCTGGTATTATTATGCTATAAGCCTTATCCACTGCTGGACAAAAGCCTCTTTCCTTCTCCACAGGACCCAGGCTTGATGTGACCACGTTGTACCGGCAAAGTTGTCCAAATCGCGGCTTCATCTTCGCCTTGATCTGCCATCACATCGGCAACCATTTGATATGTTATTTGATTCCAAAAACAAAATCTTACTTGCCCATGGCACTCATACAAATTTTGCATTCTTTGACAGAAAGGCAGGCGTGGAGTTGCAAAGTATAATTATTCAGGATGTCACTGAACATTAATCATTAATTTGCCGAACCATGCGAGCCTTCCGAACTTTTCATCCTGGAGCCTTTGGGGTTCCGTGAGGTTGATACAAAATTAGGAGTCGCTGGGTGGCTCTGTGTATGACAAACCAAGCGATTGTACCGTCTTGCAAAGACCAGACTGTATGCAGCTGTCTGGTATTTTTGTTCTTGCATTGTATTTGCAATAATAATAATTTCCTTGTTACAATGTAATTATTGTACAATATAAACATAATATTGTAAAAATAAAATTGCATTGCGAGAAAAAAAATGGTATCCATTGTATATAGGTAATATATATTTCAAACATAATTTATATTGTTAAATTCAAAAGACAAGTGATCAAAAAAGGGTTATACTAATAAACCTTTGAATCTCTTTTATTTTGAAGTGACAACTTCGATGTAGCGCTTTTTTATTGACATATCTAACAATTATTTCACGTGATGATTACAAGCGCAGTTTCAAAGGTTGGTATACCTTTTCTGAATCACCTAGTATTTAAAGCTTTTTTAACATTACATTCCTATATATACAAAGAAACGATAGCTATATTACGTACCTTTCTGCATCGGTTATTTTCACGCCATGCCTCTATTTCTGTTGTAAATATATTTTTATAGAAAACACCCTCAGAAGTTTATTTATTTAATTTATTTACTTATTTCTCACTTACTCTATAATTACAGGTGTAACTTAATTGAATAGTGCAGCTTATATTAGATTAATTTAAAGTTAACAAACGTGACACATCCCTAGTGCTCCAGCCTGACCGTTATTTTTTCCGTATTATGTTGATCACAAATCCGTATGGAAAGGATTTTGTTTACGGATATGTTATAACGCAAAACCGCGACCTTTGTTATTTGTTATTTTAAAAGTTAAATTAACTCCGAGGATCGGACTGTTCGGAATATGATAAAGTTTGTGTTAGGATTTTTGTACGAAATATAATGGCTTGGTCATATAGAGTTTCGAGCACAGATTATAGAAGCAAATTATTTTATAGCTATTGGGTCAGTAGCATAGACACATTTTAAACAGATAAATTTAATTGCTTATAGGCATTATAGTTACATTTTGAAGGTGAAAAAAATAAAAACAATTCTCCAGTGCCTTATGATGTTCCTAGCTTTAGACCTTAAAATATTACTGTAGAAGAAGAAAGTGAGTAACATAATATTTCGTAAGTAGGAGGTACTAAATTCGATTGTATTTTTTTTTATGCGTCATTTACGAACCGATTTGGAATTTTCTTTTTTATTTGTTCATATTATAATGTTGAAGTAAAGATGTCAGTCATAAGTTGGTATAACATAATAAGAATAACTATACAGTACAGTATTTTTGTATTATAACATGAATATACAAAAAACTGAAAATAAATGCAAAGTCGTCACACAAAAATATATATTTTCGAAATCATTTTCCCGTCCACAAATTATTCTTTCACACCACAATGGATGTTTTGTCAATTGTCGAAAGGAATCGTTCAAAGATTTGTATCGCGGTGATTCGGTGTCAAACAAAATATTTTGACATCGGGCGCGCGTTTAATATAGCGACGGAATCGGGTCAGACGCACCGCGCACGCCGCGCCGCGCGCCGCCAAATATTTCCATAATTTCTATTAACGATTTGTGTATTGACACGAGGCCATTCCAATCACACATAGAATGTGATTTATTCATGCAAACCGATTATAAGCACTGTACGTGCTTATGAATCATCCAAAATGTCACAAAATACTAAGCTCTCACTTTACCACCTATTCGGAATGCTGTCGCTATAGAAAAGAACGGGCGAGAAACTCATGGTTGCTTTGTAATAAAACTCATTTTACAGATTTTATCGCGTTTATTTTATGTTTTTACGTTCCCGACGTTTCGGCTGCTTTACAGCAACCGTGGTCACCGGAGAACTGAGGCGTTTGACGTCCTAGTGTCATAGTTTGTACTGGGGGTAAAAAATCGTACTCTGTTGTAGCAAAATCATAGACACACACGATCGAAGCCAACAGAAGCCATGTTTAAAAAACTGAAGTGAAGTGAATTTACAGTGACAGATGAGTCCGTTGGAGGCAGAATATAAAAAAAGGTATCTAGTTGGTATTTTCGCCTGAAATTGCCTCACTCACAGATTAGTGGGTATATATATAATAATACCAGCCCTTTTAATGTTCCACTGTTGGGCACGGGCCTCTCCTCAATATAAAGGGGATTGGGCCAAAGTCCACCACGCTGGCCCAGTGCGGGTTGGCGGACTTCACACGTCTTTCGAGGGGTTGTCTCAGACATGCAGGTTTCCTCGCGATGTTTTCTTTATTTTATAGCGACAAAATTTATGCACATAGCATCTTTTCGAACTGAAAGTCAGAAACACCTGGCTCAATTCTCATTTAAGTGTCATTGGTGGTAATGTTGCTATCACTCAAGCATATCATGGGTGTTGCTACTCGCACCAACTTTCTGGATGCGACTAAAAAGCTTTCTATTTTAGTACTCATTACAGTTGTTCCTCGTTCCGATCACTTGTCGAGTTTACGCGACACATTAATACTGGGTAGGTACCATAAATAGATAATTAACGCCGGCTAGAATACAACAACTACCACGCGGGCTGACACTTTCAGTATTTAAAAAAAAAGTAAGTTAATTATAAATGTCTTGTGGTACTGTCCTAGCAGTGGCCAGAATTAGGAATGAGCAGAATATTTTATATTAAAAGAAATGTACAAAAATAATTCGCTATTAAAAATTAGCAAAAGCTGGATCCGTGTGCATAGATTCATATTTAACATGGGCAGGTCCTTCGGCCCACTAGGTACAGCTTTTTTAATGAATATGGTACGTAAAGCCTCAATCGCACTTATTCAAAAAGATCTTATTTATTCCAAAAGCTCGTTTTTATTCAAAAAGCTTGTCTTTATTCCAAGAGCTCGACTTTATTCAAAAAGCAAGATTTTATTCAGAAAGCTGGACTATATTCAAAAAATTCGTCTTTATTCAAAAAGGTCGTCTTTATTTCAAACTATCGTCTTTATTCAAAAAGGTCGGCTTTATTTCAAAGTCTCGTCTTTATTCAAAAAGCTCGTTTAAAGCTCTATATTTATGCAGTGATTCGTCAGTATCCGTGTAATTACGAACGAGTGTACCCGCGGTCAGATGGCTTCGGATAGAGTTAAAGCTTACATCGGTGGCGCAGTATGTAGGTCAAGTAGGATGGTGCGTGCCGCGGGCGCGATGTGTAGCGCTAGCGGCGCTAGGGACGTTCGTTTATAATTTATATGAAGTTATGTAGTACTGGCGCCTGTCCGCTGCTCCGCCTGCGGTACCTCGATTTTGATTTTCAATAGGTATATTTTATATTATAATTAAATACTTATAATAAAGTCTTTATACGAGTATAGTCGCATCAACGATCTTATTAAAGTAAGAAAAAATGAAAATGTTCAACATAAAAAAGTAAGCAATTTAAAAAATTCAAAAAACCCGACTGCGTAAGGAATAAACATTAAATAAAAAAAAACTTGAGAGGTATCAAGGGACACCCGGATGGAACGAAGTTCCTTTATTATTTATTATGTACAAAAAATCAATAATTTTGGGAAACAAAAATATATCGCCGTCGGGTGGGCTCGAACCACAAACATTTATGTACAAAAAATCAATAATTTTGGGAAACAAAAATATATAGCCCCCGGGTGGGCTCGAACCACCACCATTTCGGTTAACAGCCGAACACGCTAGCCAATTGCGCCACGGATGCACATGTGCAATGTCTCGAAAATACTGACCATTATGTAAATGCAAACGACAAAGATAGCAAAAAGTGTCGTTACAACTTTTCGTCCGATTTTTTTCCGTCTAGGCCCCTTTCGTAACGCGCGATAAGGAACGTCGTTCCAAAACGTGAAAAGGAAAAACAAGTCTAGTAGAGACTTCAACAGTCGAGGCACATTAAAAATCTAGAGAGCCTCACATTTAATCAATAATGGGCCCGACTGTTTCAGTCGCAACTGGACTTTTTTTCGGTATTATTCATAGTTATTTTCTGACACAGTCCAGATTTTAGATTTTCATAAATAACAATTAATTTATTGAAATCAGTTCTTTATTTACGGAGCAACGTTTTACAGGCTGCTAGATGAGGTTTTAACTTATAATACGGCTTTTTGTATCCTCTTTGGAACACGATTGAAAGTTATTTGTCATTGTCATTGTACGGGGATGCCCGTACTACTTTGACTGATAGGGGTTGGGCTGATGGAAACACTGATAACTGATAAAGTTTGTTATATTATAAAACTGTACTTATACGTAAGTAATGAGAGTGGATTTGATGAAGGGTGAGAACGTGCGGTTTGCTTGATGACCGATGACGAACTGATTTTGGTAACAATATAATTTGCGTAAATGTGAACATTTAGGTCAAAGTGATTGCTGATTCGGCAAATGTACGTGCATGCTCGTACAGTCATTACAAAGTAATATTTTTCTGAAAAATCCCTTTGTAATACTCTCGAAAATGAATTAAAATATTATAGATATTTTAATTAATTTTCGATGCTATAAAATAAAAAACAAGAGTAATAAAAGTAATGTACAATTTTGTTTTCAGCCATTAGGGAGCGTAAAACAAATTTAAATAAGTCCAATAATTTAAAATTATTTTGATAATAGCCCTTAAGCCCAAAGGGACGCATTAAAGCAGAAGAGTTAGCTGTACCAACAATTTAAGATAACATTTGTATATAAATACCCCAAATTCATAGAAATGTATTAATTAATTTCATATGTATCAAAGCACGTATTTTAGAACAAAAGGTGTTTTGTAATGATAAGGTAAAAGTGTTGTAAATAAATATGTGTATAAGTAATTTGTAAGAATCTATGTAAGTACATACTTAATGGTTTTGTGCAGATGGCGCGACCGAGCAAGAGCTTGTGAGTGTATTAAGATAACTTTTCCTTGTATATGAAACCACAGTCCTGTTACCCCACACGCGCTTCCCCTTATGACAAGGGGGAGTCATAATCCACCGGCCTACTTACCCAATTCTGTATAGAGTGATCACAAAACTAACTCGTGACATTGTAACATGATAGTTTTAAATTTAAACCTGAGCATACAATATTGAACTCTATGTTTATACCGAAAAAGCTGAAACTATAACTTATCAGGTTGATAAATTATTTCAAACACACCTCAGTTAATCTAAAAGCGTTATAATCAGCTTTGAACTCTACTTTCAGAGCAATAACATTGATAATTCGCAATTTCCGGGTTGACATGTTATTTCGTATCATTTTCCGTTCGTTTCCAACGGTAGTGTTCAATTTAGACCCTATGCTGATGTTTAAAAGGTTGACAATTATCATTTCACGTATAGATACGTGATGGCTGAAATTGCCCAGTTAATAGATCCGTGTTGTTATTAGAAGATAATTATAATTGATGGAACTAGGCGACACTTTGCGGAAATCCATTGTTAAACAAATGGGGGAAGAGGAACCCACCACTGACCCTCGGCTTGTCAACTTTTCCAATTATAAACCAAAAAACTTGATCGATAATTAAAGAGACCAACAAAACCGAACTCCTCTAAGATGTCAGTCGAGCAACTGACTGTCATGGGTTTAATATGACAGACAGATTCTCCACTGAAATCTTAGAGGAAGTCGAAGTCGAAGTGCAAACACGGCTAAGGTACAGTCTTATACAGGGTCATTCAGAGAAAGAATACTATACCTGCGTTTCTATAGCGCATTTGTAATCCTCTCTGAAAATTTCATAATTTTGAGAGTAAATTTTTATATGGAAATTTAGAGAGAGAGAGAGAGAGAGATTATTGCTGAAAACATATTGAAATTCTGACTACAAATCATGACAACAAATGCACTAGAGAATCACAGGTTTAAATGTTAGTATATCTTTTCTGAATCATCTGTATCCACATGCATAGATATATTCTATGTCTAGATTTATTGTTGTATCTATTAATCTAAAATTAATTATCTTGCTCATTCTAATTACCTCATAATGCGGCATTACAAGGCGAATGTGAGTCGTGGTTTCTATTTCGTGCCACTACTTTTACTGGTGACATCATCATCAGGGCTGGCACACGAATAGATCTCATTCACTGGATCATTTCAACGTGTATGAGATCAGTTGTGTGGTAGTCATCCAAGGTTGTCGATTTGATTCTATGAATTTTGTATTTTTTTTGATGATGTATAGGTTTCGGAATGTTATAAATACCCGTATATCTATCTGTTTGAATGATTGGTCGAAATGTGACAGTATGTAATAATTTAATAACAATATTAGCCCTTTTTAATGTCCCAATGTTGGGCACAGGCCTCCCCTTAATGCAAGGGGGGTCTATCGCGCTGGCCCAGTGCGACTTGGCGGACTACACATGCCTTTCAAGAGGATTTCTCAGATATGAAGATTTCCTCATAATGTTTTTCTTTACTTTTTTTTAATTTTTTTTTTATTCATTATAGGCAAGTATTTGATCTCGATCTCACCTGATGGTAAGTGACGATGAGATCTACGATGGAGCATACTTGCCTAGATAGGAAGGCGGCAGTAGATCGAGACGTTACATTCACTAGGCACATGCAGCGCAACTGATCTGACCCGCCATCCATGAATGGCAACACCGAACATCATGCCGGAACACGGCTAGGCCGCTTGGCGACATGGCTTTGTTCAGTGGGTGGTGACTAACCACGGCCGAAGCCTACCACCAGTAGAGTTGTCACCTGGTTGGCACCACCCAGGGTCACGTGTAGGGTATCTTGAGGGTACTTAATTCTCCTACGGACGAAGGTGACTCGACCCCAAGAATATATATACTGTTTAGCAAGTGATAATCATGGTGGAAAATGAGATTAGCACATGATATCCAGAACTCTCTGAGGTGCGAGTCAGGGTCCTCGTTACCAAGCCGTGTGACTTGTGTTCCCCCAACTATTGGAAATAAGTTATGTTACGTAATTTAAATGTTACGTAAACTTAGTAGTATTGATGTTTGCAGCATGTGAGTAATCCATCACGTATTGTATTTTGTTATGACACCACAAGGACTTGCTCTGTTGAACTCGGTCCAACTAGTGCAACTAACGATAGTAAATATTACAACTGTACCCTGCAACTGTTTACTAAGAACATCGGTACAGACCAAACATTTAAACGTACAGCTAGTATTCCTGTAATTATATTAATAACTAGCTGTTGCCCGCGACTTCGTCCGCGTGGTATTTAACAAAGACTCAGCCGTTGGCAACAGCCTGCTCGCGTTCTGATCCCGCGGGACGCATTGCAGATTGTTGCTATCAAACTTTAATCAGGCGCAGCGCTGCAACATTGGTTTTAATTTTTTTTCGAGAGATCCAATTTTTTTTTCTAAAATAAAAGTAGCCTATGTTACTCCTTGTTACATCAGCTATCTGCCAGTGAAATTCCCGTCAAAATCAGTCCAGCCATTTCAGAGAATACCCGGAACAAACAGACAGACAGACAGACAGACAGACATACAGACAGACAGACAGACATACAGACAGACAGACAGACGGACAGACAAAAATTGTAAAAAATGTTGTTTCGGTATAGGTAACGTGTATGAATCCAAATGCACTTAGTAAAAAGCGTTTATTTTAATATTACAAACAGACACTCCAATTTTATTTATATGTATAGATATCGCCAGACTAACATGCCAACGGTACGGTCCCAAACTAAACAACTCTTGGATTATAGGTAGCGTAGAATGGACTGGGGGCGATCTGAGTATATAATCCCACTAATATTATAAATGTGAAAGTTTGGATGGATGGATGTTTGTTACTCAATCAAGCCACAACGGCTCAACGGATCTGGATGAAATTTGGCACAAAGATAGATTATAGTCTGCAATAGCACATAGGCTACTTTGTGTCCCGGTAAAAAGCACATGCCTTTTAATCGCGGGTAACACCGCAGGGCGCAGCTAGTACTTGTATATATATTCAACATCCATGACTCTGGTCGGGTTCGTGATCATCACACAAAGCTTTTCCCTACCAGGGTTCAAACCCGGGACCAAAGGCGCAGAAAGCAGGGTCACTCCCAACTGCGCTAATCAGGCCGTCAATGCCTTATGTTCTTATTTGACATCTCACATCGTGTCCAGAATCCTTCAAACTTCTATGCATTTGGAAACTGTTCATTACATTTGCAATAAAGACCCGACTCCGATACGAACCCGCACCGAAATACTCATGACTAATTAATGGACCAAAGAAACTGAATGTTGGGAATCGGGAACGACCGCGACGGTCACTTGGCGAATGGCCAATATGTTGAGGAACACGCCACGAGAAATGAGATTCGTGGATGCTGGAGGATTAGTTTTTTAGGTGCTTCCAAGACCGAGACAATGATAGTCAATGACATCAGTCAAGACTTATGGTGCAAAAACATTTGAGATGTATAGTCACTTGGTAGTGACATTGATTTCTATGCCGAGGGTTCTGGATGTTGTTTAGTGTGGGACCGTATGGTTTGTGTGTTCGTCTGGAGATATTTATTGATTAAATTAATAAGACAAAATAACATGAGTAGAAAAGTCAAGAATGCATTTCACGATGATACATCAACAGCAGAAAATTAGGTATTCAAGGTTGTTGACCTCTATGATACCTGTGCCAAAAGCTTCCTGCTTGAAAATAGCTTATACCAGCTTATACCTAAAAACATGTGTAGATACCTATATGAACTAGATGCTTTATAATACCAGCCCTTTTATATGTCCAACTGCTGGGCACGGGCCTCCCCACAATGCGAGGGGGATTAGGAAATAGTCCACCACGCTGGCCCAGTGCGGGTTGGCGGACTTCACACATCTTTCGAGGGGTTCTCTCAGACATGCAGGTTTCCTCACGATGTTTTCCTACACCGTTTAGCAAGTGATAATTGTGGCTGAAAATGAGATTCGCACATGAAACCCAGAAATCCCAGAGGTGCGATCCGGGGTTTAAGCCTGCAATCCTCGTAACCAAGGCAAGCGTTCAACCAATTTGGCTATCACTGCTACCTCTTCTTCTACCCACTTGGATTTAACTCCCAATAAACCCAATCAAAATACAACGTAAAATGATTTTGATTCAGCTTCGAAGTAGCTATCCTACCTCCAGTGTCACTTCGTTAAGCGTATAGAACCTTACTATCAATATTTCGTGTTCAGTACCTTCATCAACTGATTTTGGAGAGTCGCCAACATCAATATGACTTGTGACTGCATTTTTAAGAAGTAAGCTTAGGAAGCACTGTTCATTTGTCTCGGAACCTCCTTCTTTGTAGATACTATGTAGACATGTAAATAGGAATTGTATAAATATGTAAGTAGATGACCGGAATTGGCTTAGGCCGCAGTGGACAGAGGTCCTTTGAAGATTTTTATGGAATTCATTCATCAAGTATTCAAGGGGTTTATAAATTGATCTAAACAATGTTATCTCCGAACTTATTTAAGGGGTTTCTTTTGTCTACTATCTGAATGTGATATTGTTAGAAGAATTATCTCTGGGCGCTCAATGTCTCTAAATCATAAGTATTTGTACACTTCATGTAATGCTAAAGAAAAAACAAAGCTTAAACATGTATGTTGTTAATTGCAGTAGAATAATAATACAGCTGATACTAAAACACAGTCCTCTTAAAATACCATTTGACCTTAACATGAGAACATTTTTCAAAAGGTTTCCTTTTATATAAGTTCTACTATTGAAATCGTATTGCCAATGACTTTTGAAGCAGTCTCAATAAAATACACTTATTCATCAATTCTCGAAGGCAAAGAAAATGAAAGAAAAATAAGGGATGGCAAGAGAAGAAGAAGAAGAGGAAGAAAAATAAGTCACATTCATACTAAACGTACCCCAACGCAAACGTGCACCCAAAAGAAATATTGACCCACTAACGAGGGTGGAACCACCAGGAATCTTGCGAACACTAACTGGTGACAAACAGTTTGAATTTGGCGCATTTCCAAGAAGCTAAATCATCACGAAAAGGACCAAATCATAAGAGGTGTATAGGATTGGGGCTGCTCTTGAAGATATTAAGAATAAGGTCCTAACATTATAGGCACACGATCACAAGATTGAGAAAATTTGGTTAATTGAAAAGTCAATCGAGGAATGGAATTGACGAATTCCATATTTTATGAGTAGTTACCAATATTTTTTATTCAATTTGAGATATTCAAATTCGTTTATGAAAATTCTGGTATAACAAAAAATACAAGTCTAGACTGTAGTTATTTTCGGTGATCTCAATAATAACGCTAACGATATAAACCGTTGAAAATTCTGAACGCCTATCAAAGGCAGAATCCCGAATCTTTAAAGAATTGTGGAAACAAATAATTCCGCGCTATGTGCGAGTTGCCACTGGACTGGTTGGTAAACATTTTAATACAAATTTTGGATAACCGCCAACATTTTTAACTGGAACAATAATTTTGTTTGCTGATTAAGCTTGTTAAAATGTTTTAGTTTGCTAACACACTAATGGTGGATGGATATTATGGTGAAATCGTATTTAGAAATTAATTAAAAGATGCTGCAAGACATAACGATGGTTTAAAATGTGAATTAGGAGTGCTGTAAATAATTGCTGGCTTTCAATAACATTTCTTACGTAAAAATTGACTTGTGGCATACGTTTCCAAACAATATCAAAACGAATAGAAGTGCATAATGGCCATATTTTGAATGTAAAATTACAACAAGGTAAGACAAAGAATAATTTAAAATGTAAATCGATTTAAAGAAAAAACCTGTGCCACCCTCATCTCAACTTATTCTCTGTTCTACCATTTGACAAAGCGAATAAAAAGTTTTCAACAAAATGATAATTGAACAGATTTATCTGATCAATTCTAGCTTAAACATTAATTTATTTGCGAATTCTTTAAAGATTGTGTCAAATATCAATCAAATTATAGAATTGATTACCCATCAATTTGTTATATGACCACAATTTTCTAATCTAATATTTAAAATTAATCAAACTTAGACGACAACCTTAATTGTGATGAATAACTAAAATTCTAATGGTTGTCGTTCAGAATTAGTTATATTTTCATTTTAATAGTGTTGTTGATTGTCAGTGGCTGTTGGTCTTAAATTAGTCAGAATCTTGGCTTGCCTCAGATTAATCTGTTTTAGGCTTTTAAGCTAATATCATCTTACAGCATCAGGTGTATGGTTTCTTTATGGTTGTATTCTTATTTCCCTGATCATACTTTGTGGTTATTTTATTTTTTATTTTATTACATTATAGGCAAGTATTTGATCTCGATCTCACCTGATGGTAAGTGATGATGAGATCTACGATGGAGCATACTTGCCTAGGTAGGAAGGCGGCAGTAGATCGAGACGCTACATTCACTAGGCACATGCAGCGCAACTGATCTGACCCGCCGTCCATGAATGGCAACACCGAACATCATGCCGGAACACGGCTAGGCCGCTTGGCGACATGGCTACATGGCTATTGGTGGTTACTAGAACCTACTTCGTTTATAAAAAGTTCTTTATCTTAATTTTAAAAATATTCATGTTATTTTTACGCTGGTTCTATCTTTATATTAATAGTAATTGAAAAAACTACTTGTATCACTTGTATTTCCTACTTTCACTAATATACTTCTCAAACGTTTTATGAAATATATTTTAATGCTTTAATGGGCATAAAGTCACCGTTCCTATAACTCGGGCCGCAATATAAAACAAACGTGCCACTAGAATGAATCTAGAGGAGTAATGAAAATTTTTCCAACGATAAAATTGAGACAATTATAGCTTTTATCAACAAAGTAATAGAGACGAATATCGTCTCCGCCGCCGAGTGGTCACGCAGCCAATTTTTCTTTCAATAAAGCAAGATGATACTTTTATTTGATTCCGACCGGTCTCCTTTGAAATGTTTTGTGCGTTTGAAGTATTTACGGATTGATATCGGATTGCTAATTGCTTTCGTTCATTTTAATGGCTAGGTATTCAGGAAAATATTGAGAATTTGCTGTCTTTCGAAGTATTTGTTTTGTTAATAAATACCCTCCAGGAAATACTGGCATTTTAATAATAGGAATTGTATTTAAGTGGTAAACAACTTAGAGATTGCAAAAAATACGTTTTGTTTGTAGTAATTAGTTTTATTGGCTACGAACTGAGCCGACAGACGTTGTGCTATCCTAAAACCATATTAGGACTGATGAAAATTTTAAAAAGAAATGCTAAACTGGTCCGGCCGTTCTAAAGTGATGCGCTTACCAGTGATGATGATGATGATTATGGTTTTTGAATGGGTGATCATATTATAACTTCTGACTTCCTCGGCCACGTTACTGGAAGATGACCCTAATATGAAGTGGGAAAGTCTAGGAATAAACAATATAATTCCATAGCAGAGTCAATCACTCTTAAATATGCAACTTGTGGTTCGCCACGTGCATCAGTTTCCGTGGTCCATGGTACAAGGTCGCCGCCGTTGGCAGGTCTCATACTCGCCACTGAACTTTTTTATGTTTCCGGCATCGTTACGGTAACAAGGTTGAGTATACAATAACAAAGATGTGATGCATCAACCGATAACGACTTGCGCGTGGTGTGTACATACACATTTAGTGTTTATGAAAATCTAGATTTAGAAAACATAGCGTGTTGTATCGTTAAGGTGGCCGCGCTTGTTGTCACCCTCTTGTCCGAGGGGATGAAGAGAAATTGTTTATCAATCTTATTTTATGCAGCTTTGTTAAATTATCACAATTAACTAGAGTTTAGTTTCATATTGATGGGGTTAATTGTACTTAGGCCTGTTATAATGTATCAATTAACAATATATAATACAGGAATATTTACATTAAGAAAACAAAAATTCTTGTTGAATATTAGATACTCAATCAGTGATAGAACAACAAATTAAAATAAGGTGATAGTCTATAAACTCGATTGTACCATTCTTTTTAAGTTAATTACATTACCATCGAAGCAAGTTTTCAACACCAAAAGTACGATGTCTCTCTCAGGTCAATATCAGAATCTCCAGCAGAATATTCGCAGCCATGCATAGCAGTTGAATTCTTTAAATCTCATAACGATCGTATATGCAACAGCTGTCTACCTACCCCTTTGGGAAATACACATGTAACAGTAACAATAACTTCCTAAGACAGAAAGCAGTCCAACCTACAACACAAGTACAGCAGTTATTCTTTCCGTCGTGCCCAATAACAATGGCATTGAACAGAAGCAAGATAAATTCTAACTTCATTACTTATCATCTGTTTTGTATCAAGTGTTTTATGTTAATTGTTTAGACAATAACTTTCGCCCTGCGGGGAGACTTTATGTGTATGACAGTTACCGTTTGTGTTAGCTTTTGTACCAAGAAAAGTCCCTCGAAACTTGCACATCAAATTTGAATTTAACAAGCTTTTGCGCATCACTTCGTACATGTTTATAAAATATAAAAAAAAATATTTATGAATATTATTCCAGAATATATTCACGGCTATGAGCAATTTAATTCTAATCCGTTTAGTTGTTTTAGCGTGATTCTTAGTCAAACTTATAAACTAACCGTAGCGCTGTTAAAATAGAGTTAATTGCTTCGAAAGATCGCGTTTGACGAATATAAAATACGCTAAAACAGAAATTGTGTTATTTAATACAAATCTGAAACGCGCAATTAAAGTTTAGACGCAGTATAAGAAATATTTAATTAGTATTTGGTCCGACAAAGTATGTTGTAACTGTACAACTCTGCTGTCTCTACTGTTACCTCGCTACAAGAAACATATTCTCCGCGCTGATACACAGATGGCGTTGCATGGGACGTTCAGTACAAATGACGATTCTCCATACAATCCTGAAACGCAATATGAAAGTTTTCAGAGAACTTAAGATATATAAGGTTTATATAATTATGAAGAGGGCCAACAGTAGGTTATAAAGATAACATGTCCAAAGAAATAAATTATTTTTTTGAAATTAAAAAAGATCAATTTGTACCGAGTGCAAGGCCAAACGCTTGTTCGGTCCGCCTTGTTTAAAAAAAACTACATCGTTTTCACATTTATTTTATACACCAACTTGAACCACATAACTTACATATTCCTCTGTTAAAATATTGTTCACTATATTTGTTACATCTTGTATATAAGGCCCCAACAATAATCATCGGGGCATAGTAGCCTGCGTTGCCAGGCATACCACCCGCCTGTCCGGAAGGTCTTCCCTTTTCTGCAAAACTGTACAAGTAACAAGATTACACAACAGTCACGAATTTAATTCAAAGTTAAGAAAGTTCGCAACAAAACTAATGGTTACTGTTAACAGCAGTTTGAAGTCGAGAAGGCATCAGATAATTAAGCCACCTGCCCTTATTTATCTGTTGAACAATTATCCCGTACACAATAACTCCCGGGAACCCTCGATGTGTACACACTAAGCCAACGAGGGTTAGGCTGAGGTCACGTTGGCGGATTGTTTATTCTTTATTGGCCATTGAGTAAATTGAGTACTAACGCAATTAAAAGCAAATCGAAATTGAACATAATTGTGCAAACATCCTTTGATATGTTGACTTATAATTAATGAATTATATGAGAACTTGCTGGAAACCCATTTTTGAGCAAAAGGCGGTGGCCCTCTTCCCCCATTTGTTTAATAATAATGTTTGTAACATTTATACTCGTAGGGAAAGCTCGTACATATTAGTCCAGCGCATTGGACCAATCCATGGAGCAAACTTGTATTGGAGCTTCAAGAGGTTGTTGGTAAAAATCTACCATGAAGATTGCTTTATAATCGTGTCATCAGTTTAAGCGCGCCTTGCATCGCTATATTTATTTAAAGTGTTGCTCAAACACAATTCAACTTTCAGAGCTAAATAGTTTTGACAAAAAAAAACTATTAAATATTTAAGTAACGTTTGAGTACTTTTGGCCTGCGAGTCGCAAAGTTCGTTCAGTCTGTACGACGCGTTAATATAAACTTCCAAAATTCACGAGTTAATTTATTTAAGGCAAGTGTTGTTGAATTTTGTATTAACCAAAGGCTTTGAACGATGTGTGATGTTGTTTTAATCTTGGTAATAGACTCGGTTTTAGTCAATGGGGCAGGTGGGGTGGGGGTTGGTCAGGAGGGAGGGGGTTGTGTTATGGCGCGTGATTTGCATTGAAGATTTTTTAAGAAAAGTTTATAGTAGTAGTACACTGATCTATAAAAAATGTTTTGCAGTTTTTGTAGACAGCGCCATCTAGTTAAGTGTTCTAAGGGTTAAAATGTATATTTGATAAAATCCGCTAGCCCTATATTTTTCTACAGGATCAACAAAATAACCATTTAAATATATTAACACCACTGTTGACGAAGGAACATAATATGCTGCTCCCATATGTGGATGGATGGATGAAACGTAAAACTAAAAACCCATCAAAATGTCATGTAACGTTCTGCCATACCCTCGGGTACCACGCACCCTACTAGCACGCTCCACTGGCGCGGAGGTGATCAGTTCCTGTGACAAAGACGGTCGCAACACCTGCCGTAAGTCACGGTATAGTAGTTATAAAGTACAAGTTATAAGAGGAACCGTTTGCTGAAGGTGGTAGAGCTTTTATTTTTTCAAATTTTAAAGCGTTGGTCGTACTCCACATTGTCAGATTTTTATAAACGTATAATGGTATTATAAATAATATTTCTGAAAAAAGGTGCATTGCAATCCCTTTGTAAGTGGACCAAAACATTCTATAAATTTGGGATTCGCCTTCTTGTTTCTTTACGAAATATACGATATCGAAAAAAAATGCAATCAGTCGTGGTGCTCTGTTTACTCAATAGATCAGATCCAGAGCGGTGGCGTAGCTTCGCGAAAATGGCTCGGACATGTCACGTGCAAAATGACAGACGGTAGCGCTTGGCAACTCAAGCGTTTGTCACTAGACCCGGCCAATCGCTTATAACTTGCACCACACACTTGATGAAACCACAAAAGGAGTTAATATCTAGATATTTGTCTCTCTCGTCACACGTGGCTGTCTCGCCGTGTGTTTGCAGCGCGATCCCCCCATCGATAGGGGGCAACCATAATTAAAAAAAAGTACATTATTCAACCTATATTTATTAATTTCGATTAAATTCCGGGCGGTTCGAAGACAATGAGCTTTCCTCGGGATTCACCGAGAGTCAAGCCTCAACGTTTTCAGTGGTCACCGCTATGGATCTTGGCTCACAGGGGTAACAGTGGTGGGAGTGTGTGGTGGGATATGCCCAAACCAAAATCCCCTGTAGTATCAATAAAATTACCTAAAATCTATTAAAACCGCAACAATGACCAAGAAAAATTAACAAACAACACCTTCAAAACAAATAGATTGATTTATCTTAGTTTAGTTATCTCGAAATTAGAATCACCAATATCAATTACAACACAAAATATGCATAAAAAAACATATTTTCTATATTCCCGCGTATCTTGTCCCACTTAGTGCACTTAAAGGCTCTTAATCTCATTTCGGTCCAAACAATTTGGTCCGAAACAGATAGATCTTTATCCAAAGACACAACGGCAGCCACAATTCTGTGGATTAAGCGATCATCCACATACATCGGTGAAATAAATTCCGCCCTGGGAAATCAATTTTAGTGGGATTTTTCATTGAACCACGTGTGGGCTTGAGATAAGCGTAGTTTTATTGCCACTAGTGTATGTGGGTCACCGTGCTGGGACATCACGTGATTGGTTATGACGTCAAGACTTTAACTCATGTGCAGTGATCTATATATGAATAGTAGCAATATCACCAGACGAACACACGAGCTATTCTGTCCCATACTAAGCAACGCTTTCATTATAGGTACCGTACAATAGACTGAGGGTGAACTCAGTGGATAATACTTATATAGATATTAAACAACCGAGACTCAGGTACAAACATGATCGTCACACAAAGTTTGTCCCTGCCAGGATTTGAACCCGGGACCCTCGGCACAGAAAGCAAGGTCACTATGACTGCGCTAAACAGATCAGAGGGAAGAGAACCGTGCTTTCTGTCCGGAGGGTCCCGGGTTAAATACTGGTAGGGACAAACTTAGTATAATGAGCATAATACAAGCGTTGTTTAGTTGTGTACGTCTACATAAATGTAATTGTTTACCGATTGCTATGATAGCAATAGAGATAGTATTCGTATATTGATATATAACTAAACTAGGCTACTTGTGATCGCAGAACGACCGCATGCAAATAACCAAAAATAACCGCAAGTATGGTTCCGCCAACCAAAATAAATCGGCGGCGCGTCGGCGTCCGCGCACACTAGGTATTTTCGTATCGCCAGATACGATCATACGCAAATATGTGCGGTGGAAATTTGAATTAGGCCATAGCCATTTCAGTTATTTTTTATAAGTAGACGTTTGTCCGTGGTTGTTCATTTTTGAGACAAATTATTGCATAAACATTTTAGCATTTTTTTAATATACCTGTTTCGGTGAACTCCGAACCGCCTCAGAATGTATGACAATATGAACTACCTATCTTTATTATTATTTTTTTGTGAATTGTATCCATTTTTTAATAGTTATTCTGCTATTCGGGTCGGAGACTAATTTAAAAAAATCATAGATCACATAATTCGGTCCAGTCGTTCTTGAGTTATAAATGGTGTAACTAACGCGTCTTTGTGTTTTATATATATAGATAGATTACCCGTTGTAAGTGGATATATGTTGCCATGTTTTACTGATTATAAATTTTCTCAAGTAACTTGTAAGTCCTATATTTAACTTGTCCAAACGACTGTAACTATGCCTACCTACGAAAACCAAAGAAAATGAAATAACTTTTTAAATATTCTACTAGTCTGTACCCGCGGCTCCGCCTGAGGTACCTCGATGAAACATAACCTTTGGCTATAATGTAGCGTTTTATTAGTGAAACATTTTTTATAGTCGCATCAGTAGGTCTGATGTTTTACCCCCTACAACCTCATGACTCACTGACTATCAAACTAAACGAATAATATTAAAAAAAAAACAAGATAAAACAATCAAAGACATGCAGTATTTCGGACGAATCCAGGGAATTTTAATTTCATAAACTTATACAGATGTCTAACTGTGAAATCGACCGAATTAACCCATATGTTTTCTTTGTTACAGGCCGTAATCCGAACGAAAATCGACTGATAGAAAATGTTTTAGCAAAATATAGTGTAGTGTGTTCAAATAAAACTGGTCTATTACAGTGAGTTTCATGTGTAACGGTGTAATGTTGTGATTAGTGTCGGGAATTGATACGAGATGGCGTTGAAAGCGGTCCTGTTCATTCTCGTGCTGGCCGTCATCGGCGACAGGTGTGCGACGGCTGAAAGAGGTAAAATATTTTTATATTTTTTTTAAGTAAAGAAATTCAAAGACAGGCCGTTGTCAAGAGACTCTCTGCTACAGAAAGGTAGCTACATTCAACTAAAAAAAAGCATTTATGTGGACAACCAAAACGAAAATAATGGTATATGAAAATTAACTCAAGTAACGCGTTTTGAAGTGCTTTTGCCTTATGTCACACTGACAGATAGTTTATAAAAATTGCGCAAATAAATTGACAGACATTTTGACACACGCATTCTCAAAAGGTGCGGTCTTGATCCGCGAAAAGAATGTTATCCTATGAGCATAAATTGCTTCTAGTTTCTTTTAACTTTGCCAAGTTTCTATAAAAGCTACACCCTATTACGTCGAAAGGAATAATGTTTAACTACCCGTCGTCTCGATGACAATTCAAGATTATCTTTACTCGGTATTTGCTTTGATTCTTTATTCAGTATAAAAGGTCGAAGTACTCCACCAAAAGTATCTACTTCGTTTTTCACTTGAACCAATTTAGGGGCTGTTTTCCTTCCACGAAGTCAACTCTTTGTAAGAACTAACAAGAAAATTGTATATAGTTTTTCGCTTACGAAACAATTCAGTCGAATATTATTAATAATAAAAAAAACTTGCTCAGAAATAATGAAAGCTTTGCAAAGTTTGTTTTGTTATGTGTTCGGAATGAGGCGAAGTTATTAGAAAATTGAAAGCTATTATATTGTTCGTATTACTTATTATTTTGTTCCATTTTTTTTATCAAGTTTTGACAAAGGAATAATGATGGCGCAAAATGTGTGGGTCATCATCCTTTATTGTGTTGTGTGTGACTCATGTTCTTAAATTAATACAATTTAGAGGTTTTAACCAATATGACGCCATACACTCACCGCAAAGCAATATACTGGCCCATATTGCAACTTTACAAAAAAAAAACCATAAAAAATGCGATTCTATTGTTAGTTTTACTTCCATCGGTGGCTTCATGGTGATAAAACAACGAGTAGTTCCGTAAATGTGACGACGTGTATGGAAACTAATGTAGGTAGGCAGACGAACGGGTTCATTGATGTGTTTGCTACGGTCTATTTTCACTAAAAGTACTTTACTTACTTAACATGGTCGAGAAGATTGAAGTATATTTTGTAAAGCCAATGGGACTAACCTTTAGGTTATCTGTGAGTAATCCAATTACTTCGATCTCAACTATCATCAGACTATTAAAAAAAACAATAAACATACTTACCATAAATGTTGTGATTTTATAATTATGTTATCTAATATAGATATCGGGACCATAGTTTTCTACTTCAAAAAAGAACTTCTCTATTTGACTATAAGAACTGGAAATTTCTCGAAATTCCCCTTCTTATATTACAGGATTAACCACAGCTATCAATACTCTATACCTTTTAATAATAATACAAAAAAAACCTTTATATGCTGGCTTCGAGCGGTTCAACCGCCCGTCTACGTGAACAGAATCGGTTCTCGAGTGAAACCGTAGTGACATGGGCTTAAAAGCTTTTGCAGATTTTTTTAGTGTCGCCATCTCGTATCGCTATCTGAAAACCACTAGTGCTGCTATGGTATTGGCATATTTCAGACCGCTAGTTTTATTTATAAGTACTTTTTGTAATGTCCTTTTTAGAACTTTTTAATGGGGAGGTTTTACTGATGCATGAGCGCAATGATTTTGACCATTTATTTAAGACTCGTTCCCATTAAAAATATTTATGAAAGTTATTCAAAGTGTTTTTGTGTTCATATTCTAACGGCTGAGATTTTTTTTAGATCTTAACAAGCATTTGAATCTTAAAATGTAACTGTTTATTTTTTAATATGACACGACGGGAAATCAATTTGCATAATTATTGTCTTCACACAAAATTGGTATTATCAAAAGCGTTAGATTAGAAAAACGTCCCAATTCTAAAGCTAGCCACTACTGCAGTGGTACAAGCGTGATGTATGGGGGTATATACGACCGGTGGTCGCGTGCGATATTCAATTTCGCCTACGTGCAGTGGAGAGTTGGAAAAAATAGCATCGCAGTGTTGGGGTACCGCAAGGGACCGTGGTTGGCCCGCACTTAAATGTTTTATTTGAAGTGACACTAACGTTCACAGTGCTATAGAGAGATAAATAGCTTAGTTACAGAATTAAAACTCCATAATTTTTTTTTGTATACTCATATAAGTACATAACGATGACCGTATTTCTAAAGTTTTGGTCAAAACGTAACTGATATATTTTCAATGAAAAAAATAACGATGCGCTCTGTGGCTGATAGACAGCGCACATGCTAAGCTAGAAGACCTAGATATTTCAAAATTGCAGAATATATTCATTGAGTATCCTTGACGTGGACTAAGGAAGGATATTTGGAAATTCGACCCCTGAGAAGGTCAAATGGGGGGTGAAAATTTGTATGAAGACACTTTGCTTAAGTTACTATTGGGCTCATGGCTAGTGCTTACAGTCAAATTTAAACATCGACTTTTCAATAGAGAGATATCTACATAGAAATTTAGGAGACCCACAGAAACATACGGAACTTTGAATGGATAACATTCTCCAATAAAACCTGTTAGTAAAACCTTTTGAAGATAACCGCGACATTTGTTAGTGCGTTCTGTAACACTGACATCCGGTTAATTAAAGTTTCGGGTGGGGTCTAGATTAGTCTAGCCTACCGAGGTCTGGTCTAGCTTTTAGTTTCGTATTTCGGTGACAAAAGGTTCCAGACTTATTAATGTTTTCAGTTGCGCGCTCGTTAAAATGTTGGGAATGTTATGTTCCCAAACATATAAAGTTACAGCATTGTTATATGACAGTGTAGCCAGTGATATTTGAGTTAGTTGTTCGTTATATAGCAAAAAGAGTATTAATTTTTGGTGTCTAACTAGTCGCTATAGTTTTGGATAGTGCCAAAACGGTGACTGGCAACAGACCATTTTGATATAACAAAGTAGTTACTTTTCTAATGAAATTTATGGTCACTAGAGTAGCTTTTCTAATAATAATATAATATCGCCAGACGAACACACCAACTATATGGTCCCACACTAAGCAACGCTTGTATTATGGGTACCGTACAATTGGACTGAGGGCGAACTCAGTATATAATACTTATATAGATACTAAACATCCATGACTCGGGTACAAGCATTCGTGCTCACCACACAAAGTTTGTCCGTACCAGGATTCGAGCCCGGGACCCTCGGCACTGGAAGCAGGTTCACTACCAACTGCGCTAATCAGGTCGTTCTGCACTCCTGTTAAAATTACTCATCATGTTTCAAATATCAATTTAATAACTTATTCAATTAGTAAATTTATCAGGAAAAAATCCATTTCGGAAATTTGAAACCGGGAGCCATATTTAAATGGTATGAAATAGGCCAGGATTAAACTCGCCAAATATTCGCAGATTGAATATTATAAGGGGAGCGGCGACCGGGGGTAGGTCAAATGCAATTTATAAAATTACTACCCAATCTTACTTTACAATATCCGAGAGTGGTACGCATGTAGGGATAGCAAAATATATAAACAATTAATTGCTTAAACAAATAAAATATAACATTTTAATGATACAATGTATGTTTAATATCTATATAAAAACACAGCTATACAATATACTAACTTATTAACTAAAATAAAAATTAGGCTGATTTCAAAATGCACTCAACAAATGCCTACCACCATCGGTCGGCAGGGTACCCAAAACGCTGGCAACATTGCCACGTTGCATGGCAATGCTGATGTGTTGGCCAAAATATGTGCCAGCGTTCTGGTCACCAGATTTCTCCACCAGACGTTATGAGAGCTCACAATTAATTGCTTCAACAAAAATATTATTAGTACTAGCTGTTGCCCGCGACTTCGTCCGCGTGGTATTTAACAAAGACTCAGCCGTTGGCAACAGCCTGCTCGCGTTCTGATCCCGCGGGACGCATTGCGGATTGTTGCTATCAAACTTTAATCAGGCGCAGCGCTGCAACATTGGTTTTAATTTTTTTTCGAGAGATCCTATTTTTTTTTCTAAAATAAAAGTAGCCTAAGTTACTCCTTGTTACATCAGCTATCTGCTAGTGAAAGTCCCGTCAAAATCGGTCCAGCCATTTCCGAGATTACCCGGAACAAACAGACAGACAGACAGACAGACAGACAGACAGACAGACAGACAGACGGACAGACAGACAGACAGACAGACAGACAGACAGACAGACAAAATTTTAAAAAAATGTTGTTTCGGTATAGGTAACGTGTATACATCCAAATGCACTTAGTAAAAAGCGGTTATTTTAATATTACAAACAGACACTCCAATTTTGTTTATATGTATAGATTAAAACAAATATTTAATTCGAATTATAAATACCTTATGAAAAAAAAAATTACTTATGATGTTTTAAAACTCTCAACGTTCTTTGATCAACCATTCGGTACGCAGCTTCAATACTTTAAGTGATGAGATCAAAGATCGCTCTGAAAGATTGTTATTAATGTTTTAATCTTGCCGAGATTGAAGTTACCCACTATCTCTTCTGTCAAGGACAATATGAAGGTTAAAGTAAAGTAATAAAACAGTTTTATTCGTTTGCTCAAAGTAATTACTTTAAATAAACGCTTTGTGTTGACTTGTAATGTTTGTTGGCTTATTGCTTTGCTATTGTAGTTGTTAATTGATCTTTTAATTCCGAGGTTTGAATCTCTGGACTGGTTTTTGTTTTTATAATGTCTTTTTGATATAAGTAGGACTTATGTAATGGATAACAATTGTTATTATTTTTGAGCGCGCAATGTATCGTAAGCAAAGCGATCAGAACACAGCGCTCCTTATCTAGTTCTAATTGATATCGCAGTAAAGGTGTTTATTGGTTATTAGAATATTTTTATTTAAAATCGCGTTGAGATAGACTTCTATTCCGATATCAAATCAATTAAAAATAAAAAAAAAATACCTGACATCTTTCATGTCTGCCAGCTATGTCCACGTTTGAATAAGTATAAATAATAATAATTAAACTAAGGAGGTATCTACTATAAGTCGGATTCTCGTTTTTTAAAGTTTTTCTGGAACTTCAAAATATAATTAGAGATATATGAATATTTTTCTGCTATCGCTCCGACTACATCTTTTTATGTTATTACGCGGAACCCGCGAGGTGGCACCACCTTTGAATGTAACGCATGTTTTATATACATATATATATATATTTTTTTTATTACATTATAGGCAAGTATTTGATCTCGATCTCACCTGATGGTAAGTGACGATGAGATCTACGATGGAGCATACTTGCCTAGGTAGGAAGGCGGCAGTAGATCGAGACGCTACATTCACTAGGCACATGCAGCGCAGCTGATCTGACCCGCCATCCATGAATGGCAACACCGAACATCATGCCGGAACACGGCTAGGCCGCTTGGCGACATGGCTTTGTTCAGTGGGTGGTGACTAGCCACGGCCGAAGACTACCACCAGTAGAGTTGTCACCTGGTTGGCACCACCCAGGGTCACGTGTAGGGTATCTCGAGGGTACTTAATTCTCCTACGGACGAAGGTGACTTGACCCCATATGTTACATTTACCAAATATTCCGGTCGATTCACGATATATACTTATATGTTATCTGTATTATAATTTGTGACATAATAATATGTTATATCCTCGCCATTACCTGTGTAAAAGCGTGATAGCCAAGTTGGTAGAACGCTTGCCTCGGTAAGGAGGATCGCAGGTTCAAACCCCGGCTCGCAGCTCTGGGATGTCTCGATTTTATGTGCGAATATCATTTTCAACCATGACCATCACTTGCTAAAAGGAGAAGGAAAACGGCCGATAGATTAGACCTATATTATCGCTCTAATGAAGATATTTATTAGTAAGGTGTGATGGTATTGCATTGAGTAGGTAAATATATATCATTAACTTATGTATTAAAAAATCATCTATTTCACACAAAAATAATATCTAAGTAGCTCCCATTAAAGTTCCTCAATGTCACCTCCAATTTGTGTCAAACTATTATTACGCCAAACAAAACTTTGGAGACTTGCAAACCAAAACACAGAATACTGTACACCTCACAAACTCACCTTGTAACCTTATTACATCGAAGTAGAGTTCAATATCGAAGGGATAATGTTTGTGTATTGTTAATGTAAGGTTGTGTGAATGTTCCCAAGTTGGTAAGACAAATTTTCCACATTACCTATAGCGGAATGGCGTTAAAGTTACATTTTAATGTTTCAGAACCGACATGAAGTTCGTTTGTACTGATTTGAACTTTGGTTCACCATTCGTTTTTCTGTAATGAAACATTGTTTCAGAGAAAATTAAGGTAGGCAGTAATTAAATAAACAAAATTCAAAAACCCATCAAAATAGCAGCAACAAGTTCCCTCATAAAGCTTAGAGCCAACTCGATGATTTTATGAAATAAAGCGTGCTAGAAATGATCGCTTGGTCATGCCAAGTATTTGACCAAGTCTTGCGTCTTTTGCCTTCTGTATGTATATGGTATACAGATGAATACACATTGCTGCGTTAATGTATCTTTATTGCAGATGCAGAGTAGTTACAATCAAATGAAAAGTAATTTGATTCACCTTGTTAGCAGGTAACATTAAGCAAATAACTTGACTTTCCCTGTCTAGTTTAAAACTTTGTACACCTATTCGAATCTAGAATATTCCATACGACCTTTAACCCTTGTCGTAATAATGAATGAAGTTGTACGAAGCTAGACCTTTGAAGTGTTGGCAGTCTTGTTTGCGGCCGTTTTGACTCACCAGAGCGTGGGTAGGGTTAATAATGTGGTTTCCAATATCAATAATTTGATTTTAATTATTTGTAAAGTAAAGGTTAAATTAGTCGAAATTGTTGCTATACCAACTCATAGTCCGGAAAATAATTAACAGATTCTATTCCTGGTCTTCACAATTATTCAGTAGTCTTTAGAATTAAGAGTGAAAGTTGTAGAAATCTTAGGATGCAGTGCAGATACTGGCTCCACATGAGATCTCACAATTTTCTACCAAAGGGTCTTAGAACTTGGCTACATTTTTTAAACATTACAGTAGTGTTACCCATGTTAGCGGAATGCTCGCCTAGGAAAGAAGTTCTGCAGGTTCAAACCCCGGGTTGCATCTCTAAGATTTCCGGATTTTCATGTGCTAATCTCATTTTGATTTTTGTGGACCGATGATATCACACGCGTAGCAGGAAGCCGGTGGATGCGAGTGGCGGAGGACCGGGATGTGTGGTATTCATTGGGGGAGGCGTGTGTCCAGCAGTGGACGTCTTTCTGCTGATAAAATAGAATAGAAATCTCATTTTCTATCATCACTTGCAGTACGGCGAAGTCAATCATCGCGCGGAACCTGGATGATTGTAAAAAATCATGAGAACAGCGTGATGAGACTAAATTCCATCGGCGAAATGTGGGTTCACTGCAGTGCACCTCTGCCTACCCCTTTGGGGATTACGGGCGTGATGGTGTATAAAATATTGTTGATGGGATATTCGCCAAAGTGGACCTACCCAATAAGGGCAAAATATTAAACATCGACCTTCTCAATGGGGCGGGACGCTGACCGCCCGCGCCAGCTCGCCGATCGAGGTTAGCCCACAATAGACTTAACCCCTCATTGTTTATATTTACCCCCGTACTTTACGCCACAGGGGCTGACATTTAGTCGATTACAGATGCGAAATCTGTACTGCGATCCGGAGATCCGGGCTGCTTTCAAATAATAATAATCTCCATAGGAACGGCATTTCGAACGGGTGGTAAAGTAGTAGCATACTATGTTTGTAACTTGTGACGATTCATAAGTACTGTACATAATGGTCTACGTGAATAAAAAATATTCTGATTCTGATTCTGAATCGTCTGACAACAGAACCGGCAACATTGCTCAGCAACATTAACTAAAATGCCAGCTCTAAGCTATTGTAGTTATTAAAACGGCAACAATACGCAGTTAATGCTATGTCATTGTCCCGAGATCGATCCCGGACTATTGCGGTCGCCGGGATCCCGGGGAAAGGTCAGGACTGCTTTATTTTAGGAATATTGTCCTGGTAACGGTATTTTTATGGAAAACATTACGTTATCGGTATAAATTAAAGGTAATTTTTACTGGTGGTAGGCTTCGGCCGTGGCTAGTCACCACCCACTGAACAAAGCCATGTCGCCAAGCGGCCTAGCCGTGTTCCGGCATGATGTTAGGTGTTGCCATTCATGGATGGCGGGTCAGATCAGCTGCGCTGCATGTGCCTAGTGAATGTAGCGTCTCGATCTACTGCCGCCTTCCTACCTAGGCAAGTATGCTCCATCGTAGATCTCATCATCACTTACCATCAGGTGAGATCGAGATCAAATACTTGCCTATAATGTAATAAAAAAATAATAATAATAATATCGCCAGACGAACATACTAATTAAACGGTCCCATACTAAGCAACGCTTGTACCGTACAATGGACTGAGGACGAACTAAGTATGTAATACCTATATAAACATTAAACATCCATGACTCTGGTACAAATATTCATGTTCATCACATAAAGTTTTTGCCTACCAGGATTCGAACCGAGGACCCTCGGCGCAGAAAGCAGGGTCACTACCAACTGCGCTAATTAGGCCGTAACTACATTTGGCTTGTTACTTTATTGTTTTGTTATGTTATATATTTTCGCAGGTGGAGCCACGTGAAGTAGCTAGTATCTGATATTTTGAAGATATATCCAAACATCGACTATTAAATACACGTTTAAATTACCTTTGAAATGGGTGAAGTTAGCTAAGGGCTGGGATTTCATCGCCTAAAGCCCGCCATATATGTACACGTCGCCATTATTCAGTTTTGAGCCCCAATTTATGATATCATTAGCATAACAAACAACTGTAATGGCAGTGTGTGGTCAATTGTTTTCGGTTTGCTTAACGATTTGTAACGCGGGGCGAGTCAGCGGAGTTGAGGATGTATGCTATGAATGTGACGAAAGCATTATTCGGTACCTATATGTACCCTCTGTAACATGGCTACCCATATGGTACCGAGACGTGGTCGCTTACCATGGGCCTCATAAGAAGGCTCAAGGTCGCTCAACGCGCAATGGAGAGAGCTATGCTCGGGGTTTCGTTACACGATAGAATCAGAAATGAGGAGATCCGTAGACGAACTAAAGTAACCGACATAGTTCAAACAATTTTAAAGTTGAAGTGGCAGTTGGGAGGGCACATAGCTTGCAGAACTGATGACCGTTGGGGCAGAAAGGTTCTAGAATGGTGACCACGAATCGGAAGACGTAGTGTGGGACGGCCCCCACAAGGTGGAGCGATGATATCACACGCGTCGCAGGAAGCCGGTGGATGCGAGTGGCGGAGGACCGGGATGTGTGGAAGTCATTGGGGGAGGCCTATATCCAGCAGTGGACGTCTATCGGCTGATAGTAACACGGCTTAAAAATATTTTATGCCTTCTCATCTTCTAAACCATCCAGAGTCTGCAATTCTTGACCCAACAAAGCCCGTCCCGCGCCGGGTAATTAGCCGATCCCCGGATAACCGTTAAATAAATTTAATTCGCGATTCCGGATATTATTTGCTGTGGAATTACGCTAACAACAGCGGCTACATTAAGCCTTATGACTTGGCCGTAGAAGGGTCATATTGTCTATACAGGTTGTAAGTGGTTTCTGAGCAAAAACTGATAGCATGGATTTAGCTCATGATTCTGAACAACCAGAGTGGAAATTTCTCGTCAATCTTTTCATGAATATACGCATTTCTTTAATTATATTGAAATTAATTTTACAAGTCTATCTTCACGTGATTTAAAAAAAAAACATAATTACTAATTTAGATCTAAAGCTGCAATGTAAATAAAAACTAGATACGATTTAGCGCACTCGTCTCACACGCGTGTCGGGTATCGCGCAGAGCGTTGCGTTGTGATCGTGTGGTTTATAATACATTGTGCGCTTAAAACTACAGCAAGTGTGAACCATTACTTTCGACATAAATTCATTCTATAATGTTATTATAGGCATTATGTGCAACCTTTACCCAAAGTTTTTGTTACCATGCTCATTACATCCTGTATTATATTTGTGTTACATAAATATTTTATAAAGCGCCCTAAGGCATTCACAAAAGTAGGTACACCTCGACCTGTACGTATAAGCTACATTGAGTTACTGCACAGTGATTTGAAAATCAGACCCGAAGCCGGGGCCTACAGTTAGGGCTGAATTCTTTGAAATACAATCTCTAAACTTTCTTGATGATACTTTCACCCAGGAGATTCTACCGGAATTCAAAATGTGTGGTGGATTTGAACGTTTTATTTTTGTCAATAAGACATGGTCATACTAGGTAATCATTTTCAAGCAGTATTCAAGTATAATGTCGCATTCTTATCTGCCAGGCATATTATTATACTGACCAGCCGAGGCAGGGTGTCGCTTCTATTCGTACTTTTACGCTTCTTTGCCATATTTACAAGTATCGTTTCGGATCTAAGTTTAGTGTCTGGCGATAACCCCTGAAAGGTCCTTCGTATCAATAGCTGACCACAATTTGATCCCTTATAATCCTTAAGAGGGCAACCAACATTCCCGGTATTTATCTGCCATACTATACCTAATGGAGGGCCTTTAATCTGGGGGATATTGATGGGAGGCTCCGAAGAAACGAGGGGTGATAGTTTGGACAGATTTTTTTTCCTGTCAGATAACGAGAATAGACCTAAGTTGATGGTATTCTTGTCCAAGGAAATATAGATCTTAAAGTGCAGAATATTTACGCTAATTTGAATTATTTACTACTAGCTGCGCCCGGCGGTGTTACCCGCGATAAAAAGTATGAAAAATTAAAACATCTATCCCACGGGAACCATACATTTTACCGGGATAAAAAGTAGCCTATGTGTGATTCCAGACTATAATCTAACTCTATGCCAAATTTCATCCAGATCCGTTCAGCCGTTCGGGCGTGAAAGAGGAACAAACATCCATCCATCCATCCATCCATCCATCCATCCAAACTTTCACATTTATAAAATTATATATAATATATATAGTAAGTATAGTATAGTATATATAGTATAGATGTTAGGAAAGATTTGAATTATGTTATATTTTCTCTTAGTTACTGAGTCTACCATGTCGACGATTGATCTATAAAACAAGTAAATCCATAATGTCGCCAGACGAATACTCGTCACAACAGAATACAAAGTAGACCAACTATAGACTAAGGTCGTTCCTAGTGTAATATTAAAATTAATTTTAAACATCCAGGCCTCTGGTACAAATATTCGTGCCCATCACACAAAGTTTGTTCCTACCGGAGATCGAACCCGGGAGCCTCGGCACACAAAGCAGAGCTTAGTGACTGCGCCGAGCATGCCCGGAGCAAAGGAGGTACGCACGTAGATAACTTTAATACGCTGAATGCTGAAGCTGAAAACATCTCTCTACTATTTTATTAGCCCGCTATTACCAAACCCCACAGTAAGACATTATATCCTTAATACCTAACACGCACGCTACACATTTTCCCCACATTTTCTGAGAATAAAAACGTAAAGATGAGGTACATTAGCGACCAGCCGATTGCATTTAACGACCATGCGAAAACGGAGCCCTCCGACCTCCCCGTTCGACGCCCACAAATCACTCGCTAACTAAATGGGCCTGGACAGGGTAGTAGCACATGTAAAGCGAAAGATATACGAGGCGATATTAAAAAGAATTATATGCAAAACTAAGCAACGCGTCGATCTTAACTTTAAAACATTTTTCTTCTAAACAAACTTCGTTGCTATTAGGGGTCAAATATTCAAAAAACCCTTGTGAGTGCACCTCCGGGGTACTCAAGATTAATATCTTTAAAATTTCAAATCTAAGTCAAACGGTTTTGGTTGTGCGTTGTCTGACAGGCAGCCAGTGTTAAGGATATTCTTAAATATATATGATAGAACTAGGCAATACTTAGCGCAAATACATTGTTAAACAAATGGGGGAAGAGGAGCCCACCACTGACCCTCGGCTTGTAAAATTTTCCAATTATAAAGCAAAGAAGTTGATGGATAACTACAGAAGCCAGGAGCACCGAACTCCTCTAAAATATTAGAAACTGTCTGTCACGAGTGTTGGGACCCCAATGAATGTGTCGTAGTGGGTTCCTCTTCCTCTTTCCCAGTGGTTGGTTCCGCTTCCCCCATTTGTTTGATGGGTTGAGTTCTATAAAGACAATGGGTTGAATTTATAGATGTCGATGTCATCAGCAAGTTGATAGTAGCTCCCGTAGATGGTGTCAGAATAGTAAAAATGCACTCAATCCTTAATATTGTCTTATTGGGGCCATATTAAATTAGATTTGGGAAGACACCAAAAGTTATACTGTTAATAAAATTTCCAATCTCGTATGTCTGTGTCGCTCAGGATTTTATTTTCCGTTTCGATGAAATATTAATATTTTATGCATGTTATACACCACTTTAGATTTCTGATAATATTTGTGAATGTTTGAAATATTGATGATGTTTTTCTTTTATTTTAGAAGTCTTTTTTGTATTAAACTCCAAAGCGATATTTTATAGCGTCTCGTTTCAGTGTGTGCCTACTTAAATCCGCCGCCTAAATAGTGGGGTATTCGTTCTATTTTGTTAAATTAGACCGTTCGTTGCTGAATCCTGAATCGCACTAACGAAGTTTTATTATCGACTTATATAGATGGGGAATCGACTCGTTAGGATTTATTTTATTGTGATTGGATTGTGTTAACATTAGACATTTGCGGGTGAATCTGTTTTACGTTGATTTAATCCGTTTAGTTAGCGAATTAATAAGATAGTAAAAATATAATAGTAGGTATTATAGCATAGTTAAGACATATTTACATAGACCTAGATGAGATTTCACGTTTCACAGTAAGCCGTTGCGATTCTTGAGGGAGGGGAGCTATGATTTTGATAACGATGATCAACTCCCAGGGCAATTTTAGCTGCTTAGAATTTACTAAACCAAATTAAAAAACAGTGCATTCCAAGATACATTTCAAAATGAATGTCTGTGAGCCCGCGCATGCGCGAATCCTCTTAAAGTTTTATTGTCAATCTCACGAAGACTTGAACGATAAAACTTCAATTTTCTTGAAAACCGTTCACATACACTCCACTAGAGTGACGAGGATAGCACCATCCCCTCACAGTATAGTGAGAAAAAAGAACATTTATCACAGATGCGGATCCTGGTATATCACGCCATGACAGTTCTCATAGTACATTGCGGAGTTTATACCGAACTAATAACATTCATTGAGACTTTGAGCAGTAATGTAATTGGAGGATTATGCCGTATCGTTGTGGTTCCTTGGTAGCGGTTCAGAAGTAGGGATGTGTCGTAGCATTTTCGCGTTTTGTAGACGATAATATCTCTTAGACGACTTTCCCTTTACAAGAGTAACCGTTGTGTAAACTTTATTTGTGTTTACTTATTGAACTGCTGTTAAAAGTTGAACGCGAAATAGGTTAGGACGATTACTACATCTAGCATGTTCATGAGCGAATCTCAGTATCTATAACGATTATCACTGAGAACGGTGAAGGCAACATCGTGAGGAAATCTGCATGTCCGTCGAAAGTCGTGTGAAGTTCACCAAACGGTACAGGGCCAAGAGTTTGCATGCTTTGTTATTCCGCCAATTTCGGTAAGTATATGTCTTCATTCTTGCGACATTTATTGTGAATGATAATGATTCAATGAAACCTTGAAAACAGTGCTTGCAATTTCCTGCAGTTATTTGCCAAAATTTCTTGCCATAATTTTCCCCATCCAGGATACCCAGAACCTATCGGCTAGAAAGCAAGGTCACTACCAGCTTTGCGAAGGAAGGAATCGTATAGTTCTAAATCCATATTGTATAACTGTTATGAATATCCCAGGTCGGATCCTTAGGGAATGACGATCGGATCTTATAACATAGCTACCACTTGCTCGTCAGTTATTTGCTGGTCATTCAATCTGACTTTTAAAGACGATAACCATGAAAACGTCACCACCATTCCCCTCCTAACGATATTACATATTCCGCTTCAATCGATTTGTGCCGGTATACTTCACGATTCGAACCCCACACCCTTCGTTACTGTGCCCTCAGTGTCGATAATGTCCACTTGACTAAGTCTGCCTGTGCGAGTTTGGTTTGAAAACAACTTAGCATGTTTCGATGCAGTGCTGTGTTGGGAGCCTAATATTCCTATCGGTCTTTTGAAAAGAAGTGTTTTGATTGGAGACAACGGTTCGTTTATGAGTCAGTCGCGGTAGCAAATAGGGCATTGGGATTTTGATGGCATTTTCCTAAAGGGCGTCTCTAAAACAAAACCTCTCAGTGCTACTCCTCCCAATTCAGCGTGAGTATTAAGTCTTTATACACACAAATCGTATCGCGTGTAATAAAACACAACGTCGGTACCCCAGCATCCCTCTCAATGGCGCCCCTACAGGGGTGGGATAATAATCTCCGTCAGCTTATCTTTATTGCTTTCACTAACACCTACGTTTGTGCAGTATGCGTCTTCATCCATTGCATTTGGGGTGAACATAAAGCGTGGAAGGGAAGACGTTTTTATTTCTTATATTTACGCGAATACTACACACTGAAATAAAACTAATTTTACGAATTTTATCGCGGTTATTTTATGTTTTTTACGTTCGCGACGTTTCGGCTGCTTTACAGCAACCATGGTCGCGGCAGGACTGAGGTGTTTGACGTCTAACGTCTAAGGATTTTTTTCAATATTCATAACTAAGATATTACAATGTTACAATGTATTATGCTCGCAGAAAGGCATAATAATGTAATCATGGCAACTTCGCTGATTTTCAGCTAGCCCCTATTTTTCACTGTAATGTTTCCTTCACAACATGTAAGGCATTTCGAAGTGAGACCGCAGTCATATATTAGTATACTTACCAATAATCGTTAACTGTACAAATAACGAAATGATTATAATTATTGTATCACAGTTTAGCCTGCCCGGGCTAAACCCGGTCCATTGGAAGGCCTGCGGACATGGGCCCAACACGTAAAGGACTATTTTGAGTATTTTAATGATTTGTCAGGCATCTGGCTGGGGTCAAATTATGAAAGTTATTGACAGCTTGTTCATGAGATGTTGATGATTGACAGCAGTACTTACCCGTCCCTGGAATCGCGTGTTCTTTCATTTATAATCTCCGTTTTTCATGTCATCATGTCACATTCATTATTTTATTTATAATGTGTATATATTGAATGTGTTATTGCTATTAATTATTTGACAATGGCAACATACCCGCTATTTTGTGGGTGAGGCCGTATTCATATACATTTTATTTCATCGCATCTCATTTCGTAAAGAAAGATGAAGAAGTACCCGTGCCCGTGGGGTATGTACATTACAAGAATGATTTAATGTCACAGTATTAAGTGAATTACAATAAAGATTACATTGTCATCCCCATCCCTTATTTCTGAGCAATTATTTTGATTACAACCCCCGGGGCGGATCGAAGGGAGCATTAATTGCGCTTAAGGCATGTGGCGGAGGATTAAAATATGAACATGGCTATATCCCAAACTCTTAACATGGTTACGGCAATGTTGGTCTAGTGGTCACAAACGCCATTTGCTATGAGGTACTGGGTTTAATTCCCGGGCTGTTAAATAAGTTCACAGTCTTGAATTGTTACCGGTAAATAATAATAATCTTTCCTCCTATTTATATTGGGACCTTTTTACAGTGACGATAAATTATTTTTAGGTTGGAATTTGATGCACGTATAAGACTATTCTTTCCTTATTAACTAGCTATGATCACGAATTCGAACGCGTGAAGTTTTGTGTTTGGTCTATCCCGGGAGAAACTGTCCATTCCCTGGAATGTAGAGTATCCTATATCGATTTGGCTTCTGTATCGAGAAATAAAGTCTCAAATCGTAAAACGCCCCCTGGTATCATAATAAATAACATCAAAAATATATCTAAACATCTTTAACGACATCTTTTATCCAACCCCCGACCCCTACCATAAGAACTCGCTGACGCGGCTTCTATCGAGTTTATCTGAACGACAATGATTCATTTCGACACGTTGGAGCCCTAATCTCTTTATCCCCTGCCTGTCTCCTATTGCTGCCGCTACTATTGAAACTCGATTCGAAACTTTCTTTTATACTCGATACTGCTTGCGATCAATCAAAATGCAGTAAGGTGTATAACTATAGATAATTCAGTTTAGCAGTTTTGTTATAACTATTCTAAAAAAATATTTTAATATTTTACATACTTTATATTACAAAAATAATGTTTTTTTAATGGTACGTGAGAGTATCGTTAAGAGTTTTACTCTGCCGTGTAATGAAATTGGTCTTGTTAGTGGTACTAGCTTTTTGAGTTTAGTAAGCCGTTGTGCTAGGGCAAAGTATTGCCATGTAAAAACGACTTTAAGGTGTCCAGGCAGTAGGCAGTAATTTCCTCGACAGTACATGATTTGAAAACAAAACAATCAACAAATTATAATTAGCAGATCAGCTCAGCTAGTTCAAGCTAATACCGTACGTAATAAAATTATATGATTTTGAATACATTAATATTTCTCACTCGATACTCACTGGATACTCGCTCGATATAATCTCAAGTTATACAACATAGGACCCATGGTATGATGATTTATACAGTGTTTATTTGCAGCATCTATAAGCGGGCACAGATTATATAGGGTTCAAAGTGCCGTGGGTGGCCTCTGTTTTTGTAAAGGTTTTTCTTATTTATGCTCCACTAGTTGTCCTGGCGAACTTAGTACCGCCTCACAATAACATAAATTGCCTTTCTTTATTTGTTTTCCATGTTTTAGTAGTTATTCTGTTAATTAGTGTGGACACAATTTTTTAAAATCAAAGATCATAATAATCGGCCCATTCATTCTTGAGTTATAATTACTAGCAGGACTTTGCTATATACATATATACTTACAAATAAAATTCTCGTGTCACAATGTTAGTTACCATACGCCTCCGAAACGGCTTGACCATTTTTATGAAATTTTATATGCATATTCAGTAGGTCTGAGAATGGGCTACTATCTATTTTTCATACCCCTAAGTGATAAGGGTTGTCCACCCATATATTTTTTATGGACAATTTTTTTTATAATGTGGCATTGAAAAATACATACAACTCTAAATTTTCACCCTTCTATCACCAACCCCTATTTTTTTATAGTCATTTCAGTAATCAGAACGCGCGAGCGGGATATTGCTAACGGTTGTGACTGTGTTAAATACCACGCGGACGAAGTCGCGGGTAGCAGCTAGTACTCATATATATACATTGATAATTAAAAATATATATACTCGTATTGCTGAAACAGATTTTGTGGGACGCGCATAGCCGGCAGGTTACTTCGAGTTTTATAACAACAAGGAACAACTATAAATACGTCATCTACCTTAGATAAGTATACAGGTTGATTCAGAAAGGGTGTACTAAGCCTGTATCTTTAGCACATTTGTAATCAATACGTGAAGTCAACATTAAGTTGTCAATTTAAAAAAATCCCAAAAATTTCAATAAAAATCAGAATATGTTTTTTTTCATTTAAACCATTAACAGTACTTATGAATCGTCGAAATAGCTACTTAATGCAAATATAATAAAATGGCATTGACATATCGAAATGTTGGCTTCATATACATAGTGTTCACTAATGTGTTAGAGTAATCTGGGTACCGGGCTTCGTTATACCCTTTTCTGAATCATCCTGAATACTGAAAAAAAGTTACAGTCATGCTGACCTCAAAAGGCGTTTAGCTCGGCATATCGTTTCGTTTTATTTTCTCAATTCACAGGTATCTATTGCAACTAAAAAAAAAATTAGCACTGAAAAACTTATTATACCATGTAATATTGCAAACGTTTCCGATATGACTGCCTGATTAGCGCAGTTGGTAGTGCTTTCTGTGCGAGGGTTCGAATCCTGGTAGGCACACATTTTGTGTGATGAGCACGAATGTTTGTACCCAAGTCATGGATGTTTAATATCTACATAAGTAATATATACTGGATTCGCCTTCAGTCTATTGTACGTTACCCATAATACAAGCGTTGCTTAGTGTGGCACCGTATAATTGGTGTGTTCGTCTGGCGATAAAAAAATATAGAGAGTAGTGATTGATAGGAGCCCCAACATTCTTACCTTACATTGGAGGCACCGTTCACAGTCAAGTAAAACACAAGGAAACATAAATAAATCAACCCTAACTTACTGTATTAGGGGTGAAACTTAAACAACGAGTCAATATTGGACTAATAAATGTATTACAGCAGTTCAAACGCTGCATGCATCCTGCCCCCGCCTACGTGACCTAATTTAGAAGAAACAAAGCGATTCTCAACGACAAAATTAATTTAAAACTCCAAACAAACAGAAATAAAACTTACCATTGAATACTTAAAGTCCTTTTTAACCGAAATACCTCGATTCGTTCAATTTCGCAAAACAAACATTAAATACAGCTGACGCAATCAAAAACAACACTTATCCTAATGCAATAAAGTGTATTTGAACGGGAGATAAAAAAAATGTCGGCAAATTTCCGTGCAATGTTATTCGAGTATGGGATTAAAGGAATTTAGACTCTGTGCTATTGTGATATGGGTGAGTGAGGTAGTACAATAGCATTGTAGCTGAGACGGGCGATTCGATAAGGCCCTTGGTTTCAATCATTGGCGGAATAAAATTCGGCACCTTCTATTCCGTTTCGTATTTCGCCGATTTTGAGCTCGAATTGTGTTTTGGAACACATTTTTTACAACGGACAATACTAGCAACGTTGTAATTAAATCTGAAAATCATTTACTAAACGAGATCAAATTAATGGAACCGTTGGTAAAGGAAAAATACATTTCGGAATTCATGGTTATAACACTGGTTATTTAAAAAAATACTTACTATACAACCAAATTATTAAGATGGTCTAGAAGACAATGAAACTAAGTACTTACAGGATTTTCGAATGTTATTATCTATAGATAAATGACTGGCCTTTGTGTGTTTGTTTGTCAAAGCACTTATAATATATGTGCCGATATGATTTGGGTAGAAAGAGACGAAAAATTGCCACTCTGTTGAGCGCAAATGGTGCAGAATGATCAAGTAGTACATTTGGCATTCAAATTTCAAAAATCCAATATTGTGCAATTAACATCATTATCTTCTAGACCCGGGGTTCCCAAACTTATTATGTCTTCTGCCCACTTTGAGAATTATTTTTTTTTTAGCGCCTCCATTTTTTCACCTACTTAAACACCACTATAACTTCAAATTAAATTAATTATTGTAAGCCTCTAACACAACGCCCCCATTTTTTTCTGGGTCTCTTACCGCCCTACCCTTTAGGCCTGCAGCGCCCACGTGGGGGCGTTATCGCCCACTTTGGCAAAGGCTGTTCTAGACCATCGATTAGGTACCTACTTAGTGAAAAAGTATATATGTAGTTAATACTTCGACGTGTAAATACCTACCTAAGTAATTTACTTTGTAATTTTGTTTCAGGTAATATTCAACAACGAAAGTATCAGGATCGCATGTCGGTGGAAGAGTTTCAGTTGCAAGTCAGCACGTTCGTTCGACTGCACTCGAAATAAAGACGAATTTGCTGAAATTGCAATTTGTGTAAGTCTAAGTTAGGAGCTTAGTTGAGTTGTGTTGTGTGGTCCAGGGTTTTCAAATACTTACTTAGATTCTTGGAAGTTTGTTCCCGAAATTATCTGTGGTTAGTTTATGAGATGTGCACGAAGTATGAACATGCTCTGTGATCGTGTCTAGTATATATGACGTAATTTTTTTTTGTATACTTTAGGTTTATAGATAACATTTCAAAATACATAAATCAAATTATTAGTAATTAAAAAAATGACACCATGGTCAGAGCGCATGGCCAATCGCTACTGAGTCGCTTTGTTTTATAAAAACTTAAACATAAATTAATACAATTATTTTATACATGAACGTAATCCATATAACTTACTGATTCATCGGTTAAAATGTTTTACACTATTTTTTACACCTTATAAGTTGGTGTGTGTTGGGTGCGGCTGGCGATATTATTATTTATTATTTATGACGATATGTATGAAAAAAAAAACCGAAATGAGAACCTCCTCCTTTTTGAAGTCGGTTAAAAATAGCAAGATATATGAGTAAAAGCTTCTACGAATGGCAAGCCTTGCGGCACCCAATCCGTAGAGTCTTGCCAACTGGTATCTATGACAGCGACTAGCCAATTTGACTACTCAACAAATCGGTCCCACAGATTGGGTGCCAAGTTGATCCATTCGTAGAGGCGTTAAGTATGCTTCTATCGACCTTTTTAGGGATACAATCGCCATGATATTCTAATGATAATCATACCGATTGGGTTTTAAACAGCAAAAAATCCATCTAAAATAAACATAGTTTTATTTCAGAGTACCAGGATCTCATGACTCAATAAGAGTTACTTTGGAAATGCAATTCAGTAGATTGCCAGACTGAGGACGTATTCAACACTGACCTGACTTGGTTATTTAGAATTCCGCACGAAACTGAGAAAATGCTTATGCTGCTATATTTCGTACGAAATCATTTAGAGTAGAATAAAGCAAGTATCAAGACCTACATAATCACGCCTGTAATGTTTTACTGATTTACAAGATTTTTTTTTTTTTTTCGAATTGATAGGTAACTGTTGGTCGCATGTGACCTTTACAGCATCACCGGACGAGAGAGTGAGCGCTAAAGGCGCTTCAGCCAAAAGGGTAGGGGGGGGGGATTTTGATTGTATGGTGCGTTGTCCAAATGTATCATTTTGAAAACACAAGTTTTTGGGTTATAATTATATTTAAGCAACTATATTCCATGTCACCATTACTGCAAACTTGATTGTTACGTGTTTTGTGTTAAAAAAAAAAACAATATTGACGATAGGGAATTTGTTTTCAATCAAAATAACGTCATGCTCGTATGATCTCTTAGTACTGGTACCCTGTGGTGCTGAGACGTTAGGTGCCATATTCATAGCCCTCATGGGATCCCACAATAGTTGCATACCAACCAAGCTGACTGTAATACATTCAGGATCGTATCTCAAACTCGCACGTACCAACTATAACGTCTAAATTTTATCCAATAACTAAAATATTGCTTCTACGTGACCGTTTTTCAGCTTTTTTATTACGTTTCTCTCTGTAGAAGTTATCTTGAAATGTTTTTTTTGGGTAAGGTATTCAAGGTTTAGTGTAACCTTTCTGAACCACTCTAAACAAAGGTATATTTAAGTCTGCCTTGTAATTACATCAAATGTATTTTATTAACTCTTTGTTTTTTATATTTCCCGTGTATCGTATTGTTTTTACCTGTCAATCGATGCTCAACGTTGCGTAAAGCCGTAAATTACAGTAATGACGTTACAAACACGTTACAACGGTCATAAATAAGCAAATAATGTGTCTAAACTTGAGTTGTTTGCCACAAATAAATCAAGTAAATTTTGTGGCAATATTAGTAAGTACTCTCAGAAAATGGATACTCTGAGCGAGACAAACAATACTATGAAAATACATCAAGGTCGGCTACCCTTTCGAAATTAAACTTTGGCTACCTAATTGCCTAAACATTTTGATTGCCCAAACCTAAAACTAAATTGTAATGGGAGACCTAGACCACATTGAGTATGAAAGGTTTTTTTATGTTTTTATGAGCTCCCGGGTAGGTTCCTTTTTCGGGTTTCATTGTGCGAATATTTACCTTCGCCACTAATGCATACGAGTATACCTAGCTATCCGCAGCTGTTATAATCTTGACTTTGTCTAAAGTCCTGGCTTTGCTTTAAAATATAACACTTCTAAGACCTATTGAAAAAATATTTATAACTAGCTGTCCCGGTGAACTTCGTACCGCCACAGAATCAAATGTGTGCGAAAATCAATTATCGTTATTATTATTTTTTGTAATTTTTTGTCCCGCTTTAAAAGTTCTTCTGCTATTCGGTGCGGAGACAAACTCCAAAAGCAAAGATCACACAAATCGTCCAACCTGTTCTTAAGTTATAAATGGTGTAACTAACACGACTTTGTTTTTAAATATAGATGATATTCTGAGTTGATAAAAGATTCAGTGATTTCGGAGACTGGTCGAATCTAAAAAAGTAATTAACTTCACGGCATCAATTACAACTGTATGCTGATGACAATAAACTTCACACCGAAAACGCTTCGCAAAGCAAGCGAAATTTGGTTTGAAAATTTAAAACCTACCGTTCGAATGTTTATTCTTCGTGATTGTGGCAGTGTATCAAGGGTTGATAATATTAGGGGTTGGGGCTGAAGTACACGGTATTGGGGGTTTCATTAATATCCTTTTTCAGTGGAAAACGGGTTCAGAAACGAGTGTTTTTGTTGTAGCCTGTTGTAAAACGCACATTAAGTTTAAAATTCAAATTCGGAGATTTCATTAGATATACATATACAACAATACGTCTTTAACCCCTGAACGGATAGGCAGAGACATTCCAAACAATTAAACAGATGTAGAGAGTTACTTTGAACGGAATAGGTGATAAATGAGTGAGAATCAGAATATTTTTATTAATGTTAACCATTAGGTACAGTACTTATGAAAAAAGTTACAAAATGCTAAGTCCATGGTGAGTCTATTGTGAGTCCGTATTGGTCCATAGCATCACACCTGTAGTCCCCGAGGGAGTAGGCAGAGTTGCACTTTTAAACCATTAGCTATTATATAGGTTACACCCCCCTGCATGCAAGGGGGCTCCAGGCCAGTCCACCACGCTGGCTCAGTGCCAGTTAGCTAACTTCACAAGTCCTTGGAAGGACGTTCGAGTCGGCTCACGATGTTTAGTCTTTGAAGTAAGAGTAAGATAATCATGATTGAATGTGAGGTTCGCAGCTGAAGTCAGAAAATTCCTTAGGGGTAAACTAAGGTTTGAACCTGCACACGAAGTTTCCAAAGCGATTGTTGAACCGGTTATGCTACCGCTGCTTGTGCCATGGCAATAATTTTTGTATTCACATGAGGTGCATTTACAACGCCATTACAATCATGCATCTATTTGAACTTACTACGAACAACTTACAAGCACAGTCAAAGAGCCAACCTGTGAGTTTACACAAGGCGTCGTGTGCATTTGACGGCCTTTACAAACGGTGTGTGCAAACTGGCCCAAAGCTTAGTTCCGGCCCGGATAATCCGGCATCACTGTACCTGGTTATGCTAAACCCGAACCGGATTTCGTTTACGATTCATTCGCAGATCTGTGAGGTCGGTAACTTGTCACGTTTTTACCGACAGGTATGACGTGTCGGTAAAAGTAGCGATTTGATGGAATACGGCAGTGAGACGTAGTTGCTTGCTAAGACCTTATGACCTTAGGACCTTATATGTTGGCTCAGGGTTAAACGTGTAAACGAGGGCTAGGACTGATAGGTCAACCTTTTACTGCATACTTACATGACTAGTTGTGATCCCTTTGTCCCAAATATACAGTTGTTGAAGGTTCGTTGCGTTCATTCCTTTATTCGGCTTTCACGCCAGCCACATGAAGTCTGTTTAGTGTAGGTGCAATACAAGGTTGTATGGGATCAGACTAAGATTCAGACATAAACATATGATTAAATTTTATTGTCTAGAGATAGTCCAAATGGTAACCATCCAAAATATAAAATAGCCATCCTATGATTTGCAAATGATATACGATCTTAAGACAATAATTTCATGGTGGACTTTACTTAGTACGTATAGGTATATATTTCTAATTTATTGGTATTGCCTCTTTCGTGCTATGTATATTTCTCTGCTCACACCATTTTTACACTTCTCTTTGAATGCGAGACTTTTTAACAATCTAGTACATAATGATTATGAGAACGCGGTAACCTGTTTACCACTGAACATACCATCAAAAGAAAACTACTCATATCTCTACAGACATACAGTTAAAAATCCTTTGCACTTTTTTAAATGATTGACATTTAAACATAGACTCAATCATATATGAGGTAGAGTTCAAAGTTGATCCGTCGTGTATTTAAACAATCGTGGGAAAATCTTAACTATTGTCTTACGAGCTCTCCATGTAACCTTCGGTTCAGTGAACTGGAAGCAGTCGGCTGTGACGGCAAAGGTGATGTTTCTGCTAAACGATAGTACTCAAGTTGGAGGTCAATTGTGACGTATTAATAGGCGGAGTATAATACTTAAGGTGGATGCACACCTGTCCACGCAGAACGCACCCACAGAGCCGTACGAAACGAATTCGTTATATGAAGTCCTATACGATCGGCGAAATAGGAATCGCAGATTGTGGCTTCTCCTTATTATAAAGCCAAACAGGTGCCTAATGGACCCACAATGTTAGGCTAAGCAAGGCCGGCCTTAGGGCTTAGTCTTACAGATCAGACCTTACTCACATAGCACACTCACAAGGCCTCGTTTCCATCAAAGCGAAAGCAAAGCAGAAAGCAAAGACCAATCCTCCGCGCGAATTGATTGAAATCCTCCGCGATTTCTAACAATCTGATTGGTCTTTTCTTTCTGCTCAACTTCTGAACTTTGGTGGAAACCGGGCCTGATGCTCGGTCCCGAAGATTGACCTTATAGAACGGCCCTAGTGGAGACATAGCTTTACATAATCAAAGTCAAATCATTAATTAAGTATGGGCCTACGAGGGCATTACAAATTGTCATTTTACATTTTTTCTTAATTCTACAACCGGATCGGAACGCTGCCTCATCTGAGAAGAACCGCCAATAAACTAACCAGACATGTCTTTCTTACACATTTTTTAATCACCGCTTAATATCATGCAATATGCAAAAGATAAATTGTTATCTTTAGCTCCAGTGCGTTGCCTCGCGAGGCGCACACACGGTATACTCTGACATGTCATTGACACTAAATATATGAGTATTCCGTCCCAAACTGCTCTATCATCATAATAAAGCCGCGTATATATTTTGCTAGCCATTTTTGCATCTTCTATTTTCTTCAACATGTTGTAATCATCACAATCAGTCTCAACCACATGATACACGTCCGAGGACTCAAACGTACGTGCATCATGTGGCTGAGGGCGATTCCTTACACAAAACACAGTATCAATATTATAACCTTATAATTAACGGCGTCGTGAAGGAAAAGACTATCGGTCTCATCGTAATTGAAAACTAGATGCAACGACCATACGGTTTATATTATATAGGCACCCTTACAAACAAACTATTTCAATTTCTAAAGAATATAAAACGAATAATCGAATTTACTACTCTATTACGAATCAATAAGGTAAGCATACTTGGGGACACTGGTTTAGTCCAGCAATAGTCTAAGCCAGGGATCCCCAAACTATTTTGGGCAAGAGACCTTTTCCAAAATGAACTGATCCTCAGACCCCCATACCCAAATTACTTTAAAAATCTCTAGTTTTTTTTCCTATTGATACAAAATAATAATTTCATCTTGTACGAACTTTTGCACGCTTATCGACCTGTTGAGTGTTTTTAAAAAAATAACAATGATACTTCCCACTAAAATATTAGTAATTCCTACAACAAGTTGGTACACTTAACACAACTTATACAGTATCTTGAAAGTTTCAAATAAGAATTTGTGGTAATCAATAGGGGTCGATTTTTAGACCTCGTCGACCCCCAAAATCAGTATTTGTTTATGTCGATCCCTGGGAATCCGATATAGACCCCAAGGGGTCGATATCGACCACTTTGGGAATCCCTGGTCTAAGGTTTAATTTGTTCGTACTACTCTCCCCTACGAGATGTGGTACCAGTGCTCTTGGGTTACACCTACGACCTATAGTGCGCCGCCAGCGGAATTCGGAATTCGGAATCTTCGTTTCATTGGCCAGGGGCTTCCATGTCGCAGTCATCACATCATTACCAACCACATGATACACGTGCGATGATGGAAACGTCCGTGCATCATGTGGCTGGCAGCGATCGTGATTGACATGATGATATTCTTCTTTATTCTGACATCTAACAATTTATTTGACTACCTGATTAGCTCAGTTGGTAGTGACCCTGCTTTATGTGCTGCGTGTGACGGGTTTCAATCCAGGCAGGGACAAACTTTTTGTGATTAGCACGAATATTTGTATCCAAGTCATGGATGTTTATCTATACATATAAATAAAATTGGAGTGTCTGTTTGTAATATTAAAATAACCGCTTTTTACTAAGTGCATTTGGATGTATACACGTTACCTATACCGAAACAACATTTTTTACAATTTTTGTCTGTCTGTCTGTCTGTCTGTCTGTCCGTCTGTCTGTCTGTCTGTCTGTCTGTCTGTCTGTCTGTTTGTTCCGGGTAATCTCTGAAATGGCTGGACCGATTTTGACGGGACTTTCACTGGCAGATAGCTGATATAACAAGGAGTAACTTAGGCTACATTTATTTTAGAAAAAAAAATAGGATCTCACTAAAAAAAATTAAAACCAATGTTGCAGCGCTGCGCCTGATTAAAGTTTGATAGCAACAATCTGCAATGCGTCCTGCGGGATCAGAATGCGAGCAGGATGTTGTCAACGGTTGTCTTTGTTAAATACCACGCGGACGAAGTCGCGGGCAACAGCTAGTTATCTATATAAGTATTATATACTGAGTTCGCCCTCAGGCCATTGTACGGTACCCATAAAACACGCATTGCTTAGTGGGACCGTATAGTTTGTGTGTTCGTCTAGCAATATTTAAATTAGCCATGTTCCCGATCGTTGCTTTATTGAGTACTGTTTCTTCATACATACTTTGACCTCCCATTTTATCCCATTAGGGGTCGAATTACCAAAAATCTCTTATTTGAGCACCTGGAGGATATACTACGTGGGTTAGGGCACTCAAGAAATATATCCTGCAGGAGCAACAAGGAGGGAATTTTGGTAATTCGACCCCTAATGGGGTAACCTGGAGGATATATTCCTTGAGTACCCTATCTCAAGGTATATATCCTCCAGATTTCAAATGCCTTGGTCCACGAGTTTAGGCTGTGCGTTGTCAGTCAGTCAGTCAGTGTTGAGACTTTTATGAAACAGATGGGTTAGGGATATCGATTTCCCTTTTTCTCTCCTATAAACCATGGTACTATAATGTGCTATACCAGGTATTCTCATACCACGATGTCCAGAGACTACGACACGACCATTGTTGCCATTGATTAACATCTTCCACAAAATTAATAACGCAACACAGCCATGGATATTTTATACTAATAACCACAGCAAATGACCTCTTGGGTCAATTATGTCACCAGTATTTATTGAATTAAAATTTGCAATTACAGTTAAACTAAATAGGAAAATAAAAACACTTAAAAATAGTATGACAACAAACTATGTATCAAAAAGACCTTGTCCGAGTGGAATGGTGGCAAGAATGCTGGCTGCATTTCCTCGCTGCATTATCAATTTTTTTTTTGAGAGAGGAAAGAACCAGCCCTCCTACACATTGATATCAATGGAGAGACTTGTCACGAGACAATACCAGGCGTGGCATACCATTATAGAATTCTAACAATTCCACAGCTCTAGTAACACAATTATGTAAATATTTTACACATTTTCTATGTATAAAGAAAGCAATATACAATTAAAAAGATAAATAGAATTATAACTTACTCCAGTGACGTCCATGTTCAGTATGTAGGACAGCCACCTCCTCGTACGACTTTATAGTCCATAATGTTTTTTCTTATGTAAATTTTGTCGTTCAAGTAATTATAACCAATGTGTTTCAAATTGATCAAATATTGTTTCACGTACTTCAATGACGCATTTCAGTAGCAAATATGGTAAATACATTGAGTTCAGGAAATAATTGTTTTATGTATAATTTTATTCTTCGAATCGTGGTGGAATACGGGATATAATAGCCAGGCGGGCATCATGCTATGGTAGTGATATGTAGACGTGCACAGTTGTAAAAAACACCAGCAAATACTTTACAAACACTGTTTTAATGTGGCACTTAACGATTCATAAAATAAATAGTTTTATCTATTTAAATCGGATTTTAGAGCCGATGGTTTTGTCTGTGTGCACCTAGCCACGTCAGAAGAGCTGTCATAGAGCATTTTTCTGTTTGCAAGCCGATGTTTGTTGCAATGACACGAAAACCTCTAGTCCGAACACAAAAGAGGATGGACTACAAAAATAAACAGTCAACGGGGACTTGGGGAACCCCAGGATTCTACAAGCGGTACGTAGACGGCTCGGGATAAAATCCGTAAGATTAGTTAGTTCATTTTTAGTCTAAAAACTGAAATTAAAATTAAAATTCCATACGCTCGAGTGCGCTCGTCACTCGCTTGTGGCGGTTATCGCGCCGCAGAACGATGTTGTGATCGCGTGTTTACGATACATTGCGCGCTTTTTTTTTTATTACATTATAGGCAAGTATTTGATCTCGATCTCACCTGATGGTAAGTGACGATGAGATCTACGATGGAGGTTACTTGCCTAGAAGGTACCTGTTCACTCTCGAATTGACATATTGTGTGAGTGTGAACAGGTAGGAAGGCGGCATTAGATCGAGACGCTACATTCACTAGGCACATGCAGCGCAACTGATCTGACTCGCCTTCCATGAATGGCAACACCGAACATCATGCCGGAACACGGCTAGGCCGCTTGGCGACATGGCTTTGTTCAGTGGGTGGTGACTAACCACGGCCGAAGCCTACCACCAGTAGAGTTGTCACCTAGTTGGCACCACCCAGGGTCACGTGTAGGGTATCTCGAGGGTATTTAATTCTCCTACGGCCGAAGGTGACTCGACCCCAAAAAATGACAACATTTTTATCCCATGACATTCGACATAAATGATTTTCTATTATTGTATTGTAGGCATTAAGTATAACCTTTACCGAATATAATTACAATAGTGGTTTACAGTGTTAAAAATGATATTACCTAACCTAACACTGATCGCTTGGTAACAAAACGACTGCGGGCTCAAGCCCCGCCTGCCCCATCTAGCTTATTTATACAAGTGTGTTTTGCCAATACTCGGATGAATGTAAATATGAATATTTATTGTATAGTGGTAATACATTTCAATATTTAATAATAGCTATGTTCTGCCCGCGACTCTGCCCGCGGGGCGAAGCGCGATGATATCTACACTTACCTATTGAGTTTAACCATAGGATAAGTCAAAAATAACTGAACTGCTGTAATAGTTTAGTTCCGCGATACTCGAAGAGATAGAATGACAGACTACGTACAACAATTTATTGATAACTGTTGTGAATAGTACCTCTGATGATGAATTATGATGTCAATGATGTTGTTAATGATGTAATGAATCCTCCTCTATCAGAAAAGCTGTGGACAGTTTACTGAAAATTTACCGGACATCATGGCTCAACTTGAAAAGTCAAGCCTATTTCATTTTAATTTCCTTTGCTTGTGTTTCGACTCTTATGAACACATAATGAAATGTTTATAAACCAAAATGTTTATAAACCAAAAAGAGATTTACAGGTATTCTTTACATTGCGGTTACAATTGTTGGTTGATTCACCTTTTTCTTGCAAATAAAGAAAGAACTGCGTCTTTCTGACATTTGAAGAAAGAAAGACGAAGTTCCCTCCCACCCACAGATATATGAGAGGAGATATGTTATGAAAGCGGTGGGCTTGCGCTCACATTTAGCCAAAATTACGCTAACATTGAGTTTTCGCCGTCAGTCGACTGCAACTGCACGTCGGTATCGGAGCTCTAACTTTTTTTTTAAATGCCGTGTTATTCCGTAGTTGTGTGCAAAAATACTAGCAGCAAAGTGAACTACGCGAAAGATGGAATCTCATTTCACCAGCCAGTATTAAGTATTTTATTTATTCGTCATTAAAATCATTAAAAACAACAAATCAAAAAATATTTAATGCCTTTATTATGTTATTTTAGGTTTCATGTAGCACAACGACTTTTTTATTTTTGTACAAAATACATGGCTCTTTAAGTACCACCTATGTTCGCTACTGAGTGAATGTACGAGGCAATGTATAGATCGTCTAACGATACTTTGAATAAACTGGTGCGTCGCGTGGTACGGCCGCTGTATACGGCGACGACGCAGCACGCACCGAGGAGACTTCGTATTGGTTGGTTTTAGCGAGTGGTTGGGAACAAAACGGAGACAGCGAGTTCCCATACATTTTGAACCGCACGGCATATCTCTCGTGATCTGTGCTCCCACCCCTCACCTCACCCTTGGTAAATAGCCAGCTGATTGACTTACACAGTGTTTAATATCCCATTAATATTACACATTATCAAACATGATCCAAATATTTTGAAAAGCAGTGATAGCCAAGTTGGTAGAACGCTTGCCTCGGTAACGAGGATTGCAGGTTCAAACCACGGCTCGCACCTCTGGGCTTTCTGGATTTCATGTGCGAATCTCATTTTCAACCACGATTATCACTTGCTAAATGGTGATGGAAAACATCGTGAGGTAACCTGCATATCTGAGAGAACCCCTCGAAAGATGTGTGAAGTCCACCGTCCCGCACTGGGCCAGCGTGGTGGACTATGGCCTAATCCCCCTCGAATCGAGGGGAGGCTCGTGCCCAGCAGTGGGACATTAAAAAGGGCTGGTATTATGATTATTATAAAAATTGACTTCACTGATCAACTTCCTACCAAAAAGTCCGTTTAATCTCAAAGTTGGAGAGATTTTTTAAAATAAAAAAATGTAGGAAGAGCAGGTCCCTTTTCCCTCTCCTCCCCTGTCTACGTCTCGAAAATGTAAATTGACACAAGTGAGATTCAACAAAAGAGCGAAATTTAATAACATGCTCTTGTCCGAGTAACAAGGTCATTCTTTATTTAATGTCTGTGAAATTTGATACTTGTTGATTTATTATATTTGTTTTTTATGTAGATATTACCAGTCTTACTTACCTACGTAATATTACATAATACCTCCAATTGCAATTCAGCAATTCCAACAAAACACTTTTATTGTGAAATAAAAAAAGGCTCCAATGCAATTATGAATTGAGGCAGTCTTGTATAAATTAGTGGATTATTGTTATCATTGCGCTTTATATACAGGTATCTCCTGAAGTACCACGAAGGTATAAAGTACTACACAATACATTTATTTCATAAAGTAAGTATATCTATTATTTTATATGAAATTCACAAATATCCAACTATAACCTAGCATTATAGGTAGGTAATTTAATGCCTGTCTCATAACTTTTTGGTACCTACCTTCTACAGCACCAAAGTAACAATACGTCAGTACTTTTTTTTTATACCTTATAGGCAAGTATTTGATCTCGATCTCACCTGATGGTAAGTGACGATGAGATCTACGATGGAGCATACTTGCCTAGGTAGGAAGGCGGCAGTAGATCGAGACGCTATATTCACTAGGCACATGCAGCGCAGCTGATCTGACCCGCCATCCATGAATGGCAACACCGAACATCATGCCGGAACACGGCTCGGCCGCTTGGCGACATGGCTTTGTCCAGTGGGTGGTGACTAACCACGGCCGAAGCCTACCACCAATAGAGTTGTCACCTGGTTGGCACCACCCAGGGTCACGTGTAGCATATCTCGAGGGTACTTAATTCTCCTAAGGACGAAGGTGACTCGACCCCGAACGAATCAAAGGACAAAGCTCATACATCATATCAATTTTGTTTCAGGCGTCGAGATGAAAATGTTATCGTATGTTTTAACATCAATTTGTAAAGTTAATCATTAGCTACCTTACTTTGTTACGTCCGCAGTCGTATTACTCAAACAATAAAGTTGATTTTAATTTGCATTTACGTCAATAACCGTCGTTCATGGCAAAATGGCGGAGCTCGGAGTTCGGTTTTATTAAAATAATAATCTCTTGGGTAGCTTACAGGATAGGTGTAGTTTATGAAATTTAAACATTTATATTAATGTAACTTGATACTAGGGTCCATAGTTTTTTGCCAACCAACAACATTTGACCTTTTCAACTTCGTCACAAGATACACAGATGGCGCTGCAACCGACATTCAGAACAACTGACGAATTTCTATACAATCCTGAAACGCGCTATGAGAGTTCTCGGAGAACGTAACATATACTCGTATACGAGACCTGACAATTTTTTTTTTATATACATTATAGGCAAGTATTTGATCTCGATCTCACCTGATGGTAAGTGACGATGAGATCTACGATGGAGCATACTTGCCTAGGTAGGAAGGCGGCAGTAGATAAGAGACGCTACATGCACTAGGCACATGCAGCGCAACTGATCTGACCCGCCATCCATGAATGGCAACACCGAACATCATGCCGGAACACGGCTAGGCCGCTTGGCGACATGGCTTTGTTCAGTGGGTGGTGACTAGCCACGGCGGAAGCCTACCACCAGTAAACTGTCGGGGCATAGCTTCCATTAACACCCGCCTGGATGGAAGATCTTCCCTTTCCCAGTATAGTAACAAGAGCTATTAACGAATATTCCAACATTGACGTTATTTTTACTTAGATTAAGATAATTTTATAAGTAGGTAATATATTTTATAATTTTATAAGTAGGTAATATATTTTATAAGTAGGTAATATATTATATATTTTGTTTGATTCGACATTCACAAATGTAGGTAAAGGCTAGGCAGAAGGATGAAGAGGATGAAGGGAGGCACAGTATGGCTGGGATATTTCATAGGAGGAGACCCAGTAATAATCATAATCTAAAATACAAATTGGATGTCCCGCGTTAGGTATATAATTACATCAATGTACGAACTTCCAGGATGGATTCTCTTTATGGGTTTTCACAAAGTTTACTTGTGAGTTTTTCACAAAGTAACTCCTGATAGAATACCAATAGCTGTCATCTGCCGAACGATGATATCAATTTTTTATTGCTATAATAATTTATGATTACGCCTGGCATTAATAGTCGAGCAATAAATATCAATGTTACATAATAGTGCTACTTGATAGTTTGGGACGGCACTTTCGTCTTGAGTCAAAATTCTGTACTTGCATCTATCCAATTGTGATGATTATATATAAATAAACACCAACAATACAAAATATAATTTAATAAAAAACAACAATAAAGATTTCCACTTTATGTCTCAAACAGAAATAGATTATAATAACAAATTGCATGAACGCCTTCACCCATACATTAAGAATGATGATAGCGTTCATAGCTTAAACATCAATAGCTTAAAGAATATAATGAGTGCCCATACCCACAAGCGGCAACCCGCTAACCGCTAACCGCTCAGTTACCTACTCCAAACTAATGCCTTGACGACACATAACGAGTGCAATGACGAGACAGTATACTCGGTCGAGTGCTCAGTATCTGTAAGCAGTGCTCGGTACGCAATAATCTTCTTTACTCGTCCGAGCACTCGCCTGAGAGTACTGCCTCGCAACTTTTTTTTTTTTATTACATTATAGGCAAGTATTTGATCTCGATGTCACCTGATGGTAAGTGACGATGAGATCTACGATGGAGCATACTTGCCTAGGTAGGAAGGCGGCAGTAGATAGAGACGCTACATTCACTAGGCACATGCAGCGCAACTGATCTGACCCGCCATCCATGAATGGCAACACCGAACATCATGCCGGAACACGGCTAGGCCGCTTGGCGACATGGCTTTGTTCAGGGGGTGGTGACTAGCCACGGCCGAAGCCTACCTCCAGTAGAGTTGTCACTTTACTCGGTACGTGTAGTGAGTGTATATATTCACACGCGTGACTACGCGGCTAGCTCGAGAGTATAAATACCGTAGCTATCCAAGCAACCGCATTAGTTTACAAGGAGCCGTATGCAGTGCGTATATATTTAAGGCATTACAATGTATATACAACGGCATTATGTACTATACGATTATAGATAGGTTGTACATTACAAAACCTGAGGTCGCGGCTAGCCACATGTATGTATGGGCAATTAACCTGCTTGTCCACCAAAGTATTTAAGCGAATCATTGATCTGGCGTAATTCTGGTCCACATACATAATACCTATTAAAAACATTTAAATATCCGTCAGTGAGGATATTTAGAATATCAGTGGCAGAGGTCTAAGCCTCTGAAACTTTCGGTCTTTCAGTCTGACATCAATTTAAACAGAACAATGAACCATACTGACGACAGATTGACCATGCAACACTGGACTTAAAATTGACAGTAAAGTTTGGTATGTACCTCATGTTATGACAAGCTTGTTGCGCGAGCGATGTATCAAAATGATTGGCTTAGGGATAACACACCAATAAAGAGGTTAATTTTATTTTACTATCGCTGTCTTGTAAAATATCCGCTTGTATTTAGCTTAATCGCTCGCCTTTGGTGGACATGCAGACTAAATCCGGGCACAATTCAAGAGTACAATTTCCTTCCGATCCGATTATCGGTCCGATAATCGTACATGCAATCATAGCACCCGGGTTTGGTTAACCGCACACGTCAGACTATCGATGACCGATTTTACATTGGCATTATTATGTTATCGTCTGTCCTACACAGTAGAACATCGAAATGACCGATGAAATATGAACAATAATCGGACTAAGATATCTGACGTGAGTGATTTACCTTTATAAAACACGCCCGGCCTAACATCGTTAGGTTTAGTTTTTTGTTCAATATTTTAGAGCAAGCTGTAAATGTTTGCTGTGCTGTGGTCTCGCTCGCTCGCTCGTGATTCGCTTATCGCGCTCAATAGCACAGCTTACCACAGCTCATTTAGCCATCATCGCCAGCTTCATATCATTCAGCCTTTTCCGAATAAGGAAAGAGCAACGAACGTTACAAGAAAGATACAAAAAACAACCCTCGAGAATTCTTGGAGTAAATTAAGTACATTATTCATGCATGACTACGTTATGAAGAAATGCTTTTTGTTGTATATCTATGTGGTTGATTATACTTATTACAAGCAACCCATTGCCAAGAAGTTTCAATAATGACTTCTCGTCACACTACTTACTAGAAAGCCGAGCGCACTTTAGTAAAAACCCAAAGTACCTAAAGTGCGCTGGGCTTTAGGCGCAGAGTCCGCTTAGAGTACCTGATTCCTGTAAGAAACCTGATCCTGGCATTTATTTTGTTTCAACAAGGATATTTTTCGAGACGTGTGATGCCTCTGCTTTCTCCGCCTGGGTAGGCAAGGTTCAACCAAAGGTTCAACACACTATAAACTCAATCGATAGTCGCCTTTGGCTATATCTAACGTTTTTAAAATATCTATTAGAATTACAACAGTGCTCCTCATTTGAACAGAATTTATAAGACTATGTAGCAGAAGAATTAGAAGAGGAAGATGAAACGTCTCAGCAATGGGATTCTTAGAATTCTCGAAAAGGGTAAACCCAGATAAAGGCGAGATCGTGCGACCCAACTCCAGCGAGTCTTAACGGTGGCATACCGCATCAGACAGGGCCGGAATAGCCATATAGCAAGAGCTAGCAAATGCTGCGGGACCCACGCCTTGGCCTCGCGCCTGTGCGCAAGAACATGTATCAAGTACCATAGGTATAGTATTACCACCCAAAATACCTAGTTATACAAGCCCGCGTATTGGCTATAGGCCCCGCGAATTCGCTACAGGCCCCGCGCTGGCTTAATCCGGCACTGGCATCAGACTACTGAAGAAAGGAACATTTTACGTGTATCATGTGCAGTACAGCGCTAGGAACATCCTCACACTAACGTACTGTCGACAATTACAAAAAGAGTGTTGACATGTTCAGATAGACATTGTAAGGGCCTCGTAAACCGACTATTAATTTGCAAAAGATACCAACGATATAACATTTAGCTTTTGGCGATAGGTGGCGATACCGTAGCATTCATTTTAGACTATATAGTAGACATATTGCTCAGTGATGTGGACAAATTGGGTATATAATATAAAAGGTCTATAAAAGTTGCATCATATTGAACAATATAGCTCAGCAATATTGCCAGAAATACTCACATCCTGATCTTTTTATTGCCAACACCTTTAGCATAGATTAAGCCTGGTGTTGCCCGAATTAAAGGGAACTTGACGTATATACAACTACGGCAAAAAATTGCCACAGAAACCGTTTACGAGCGCCTTTACTATCAAATAAACCCTAATGCAACAGTGATACAGGAATGTATATAGTCTGTTTAAATGTAGGTTTACCCAGGTTTACGCATGGTACACAGCCATACGTTAATGATTGTAACTCTGAGTGGGAGTGAATAACGCCCTTATCTGAACATGTAAACTAGGCCATAGAGCTCTTGTCAACAAAAGAGTTATACAAGAAAATGATCCTTAAAAGCATCAACCATACAAGTTCTATTATAAATGGAATGGGAAATTATGATGTCGCTACAAGTTACTACTTTCCAAGGTTGCTTTACGGCAACTACATACACTAACTATGGAAGTGGCAAGTTGATGTACTATGTTGTAGGTGATGTAAGGCCAATATTTGTGACAAACGTTTTGTGCAAGGCCAGCCTGGTGAGGCCGCGCGCTGTTTGATTGGCGTCAGTCATGCTGACAATTTGCTCCGACCGTGGCCATATCACGAACCTTGAAGCTGAAAGAAAGGAGAAGATAATAAAGATTCGAATTTGATATTAGAAGAAATTTCTTAATTAGCAGAAATTATATTATGCTAATTAAGAAATTTCTTCTTCTAAAAAAATATATTTATGTAAACCTTTAAGTACAGTAGTCATGAATCGTCAAAAAAGCTAAGCTATTACTTTACCACCCGTTCGAAATCCCATTCCTATGGAGAAGAACAAGCAAGAAACTCAAAGGTTGCTTATACATTTTTAGTACTACATTGTTATGGGTATGTAAGAATAATGTAGGAAAGGCTAAGCAGGCCATTCTCGCTCGTTAAAAAAGTAATAACCCTAATTAATAAATGAAATACGTGATAAGCCTTTTCTTATGTCTTTCTGACTGGCATCGGTTTCCCGTCAATGCATAGTTCAAAAAGCAGAGCAAGGGCGGGTTGGCGGACTTCACACACTTTTCGGGAACTGCCTATCTTCTCTCAGACATACAGGTTTCCTCAAAATTCTTAGCAAATGATAATAATACCGGCATTTTAATGTTCCACTGTTGGGCACGAGCCTCCCCTCATTGCGAGGGGGATTAGGCCATATTCCACTAGGAGGTCTTGTCTTTCAAGGAGGTTCCCTCAGACATGCAGATTTCCTTGCGATGTTTTCCTTCACCGTTTAGCAAGTGATAATCGTGGTTGAAAATGAGATTCGCACATGAAATCCAGAAATCCCAGAGGTGCGAGCCGGAGTTTGATCCTACGGTCCTCGTTACCGAGGCAAGCGTTCTGCCAACATGGCCTATCACTGCTACCGCTACTAGCAAGTGATAATGATAATTATATTGTTCTTGCGTAGAACTCTCTAACATCATCAGATTCCCTGACACTCTTGACGGATTAGGATAATTGTCAGTACCTTGCTCTGTGTTTAAACCTATATCTACTTGATTACACTTACTTCTGACACTAGCCAAGTGCAGTCCATATCAGAGAGTCACTGGTGCCACATCTCTGGCAGGGCCTAATCGCGTCGTTAGCTTTAGAGACGCCACCCAGGCCGAAGAGAACGTAGCTGCCATCTGAAATTATGAAACATATGTTTAGTTAAAAAGTAAAGGGGCAGGAGTTCCGTACTTAAAAATTGGAAGGCTTAGACTTTGTACTGATAAGAAAATCTGCCTGGTATTTGGTATATCCAGTGAGGCACAACGAGACAGACACATAGAAATAGCTTTGTCACTTCTCATGCTTGTAAAGTCCCTGGTTTTGCTGGGTGTAAGTTGACTGAAACTGCATTTCATGCTCTAGTGCATAAAAGTGTTTACTTCTTCTGAAACTAAAACACTTACTTCATGAAGCCGAAAACGATAAAACTCTATTCTTAATATACACATTTAAAAAAGATAATATTTCATTAAAGTTACTGTAAGTTAATTGACTGTCTGTGTTCTCGATTGTCGAATAAAAAAGTAATACCAGAAATTAAAAAATTAAGGCGGGTAAGCGAGATAGAAGCTTTTTTATTAGGTCCGTGTGTGTAGCTAGGATACAAAATTATTCAAATTTTAGTTAAAATTTTTATCACTGTTTCACTTCCTCGCAATCGAAGGGAAAAGCAGAGCAGAGTGTATAACTCGTTCATACAATCAGCACTTTTATCCTCGACTTCAATATCTAGATCAACGTCTCGGATAAAATTACCTACTTTATGCACTTGTTGTATAATCTGCAATTTATACTTTTTCAACCTCTGAATCGAAAGTAATGTAAACATTATTTTTCATAAATATCTATGTTCAGATACAGTCAAGGTACATTCTTATTATCTGTACTACATATAACAAGTACTTATTTAATTAAAATCATATAATGTAAGTAATCTGTGTAAAGAATAAAAGAAAAACAGGAAAATATGTTTACCGATCGGAGTATTATGGTGAGACGCTTCCATTACGCACCCTCCCTTCGACTTGTAAAGTGCAAGTCGAAATCGTGGTTTAATTTAATTTCCACAGCCGAGGGGGTAGCAGCCATTACTGAAAAATATGATATAAAAAATATTCAGTGTGATTCAGAGTGAGTATATAAGTCTGTAATCCGGGTTTATTAAGCGGATTTACGAGTATAAATGTTATGTGAAGTCAGAATATCGATATTTCATATTGATTTCTTATATTTACGCTAATACTACACATTGAAATAAACTATCAATAGGGAAGATGGCTGGGGTGCTACCACCGACTTGGGATCCAGTCATTAATATTATTAAATCCAAGACCAAGCGCACCTTTGCAACACCTCAAGACACTGTGAGCACTTTTTGCGTAGATCGGACCGCGAGCAACAATTAAATATGAGGGTACCCCGTCTCAAACTATGACACCAGGACGTCAACACCTCAGTCCTCCCGTGACCATGGTTGCTGTAAAGCAGCCGAAACGTCGGGAACGTAACATCAAAATATAAACGCTATAAAATCTTTAAAATTAGTTTTATTTCAACCTACCAGGATTCGAACCCCGGACCCGCAGCACAGAAAACAGAGTCACAACCCACTGAGCAAATCAGGTCAATTTGGATAGTAGCTTCCTTTTATGCCGTAAGCATCCACTAAGAAGGGATTTTTGGAAATTCGCACCCTAAGAGCTCCACACAGGGGATCTAAAATTGTATGGAAAATTGGGTCGATAAGCTGAAACTTGGTGAAAAGACTACATAAGAACTACTCAAAGCCTGTTTTGAGGTTTTCCTAAAAGAAGACCCGACGGGTTCGTAATGGGATCCTACAGTTTGTATGGAGAAAATCTATTGATTTCTTATATTTACGCGAATACTACACATTGAAATAAAACAAATTTTAAGGAATTGGAGAAAATCTATAAAATAAGGCCACAGAGCTAAAAACCAGTATATATGTTCCGAAACCTATATCATTGCACATGTTATTTTATGTTTATTAGACATCTATTTCTTCGGGGGTCCAAAGTTGGTATTTAAATAATTCAGTGAGGGCGTGCAGTAGACTTATCGAGTTTCATTTAATTGGAATTTATGAGGACTTTTTTTATTCATGGTGACCAGGGTCTGATGATGAAGTCGATGGGCTGTCATTGTAAAGACCCACTGATTTTGGGTTTATTAAATTGGTCTTGAGGAGTGCTTTCCTCACACATAGTTGCAAGGATCTGAAGATGAAGCCGGGAGATATTAATTGGATTTGAAATACGAAATCCAATAGAACCCTCGAGTTTGGGTTCATTTAAACAGTCTTAACAAGTACGCACAACGTCAAGTACAAATTACTTTTAAATATGAGAGATTCTCCAAATGAACTTATACCCCCAAAAGTCGCCATTCTTGTAAAAGCGAAAACATTTCGGACGCTGGCCACACTTAAATGGGCCGAATATAATAAGCTCACACCAAAAGGTAAGGATAAATTGTTACTCACCACATGTTGTGTCGGCCAAAGAGCAAATACATACCATTGGGCGCGTGCGTCGCTTTTATACACATCTCACAGAATTCGGTACGCAGGCATAGGAGGATGCTAGGGTTAAATGGAACATACGTCTATCCTTAATCATTTTTGTAATAAAATAAAAGCTGGTGTAGGGCAGGTGTTTGCAATCCCCCTCGGGGTCGAGGACGACTGGGCTGTGGGCCCCGGACGTCCGGCGACGATGACAACCCCTAAGGAGGACGACGGCGGGCGTGGCTCCCCGCGCGCCGCCGTGCGCAGCGAGAGCGCAGGGGGAGCGAACATCTGCTCCCCCGAGACGGGCCCCGTAAGGGGACGAGGTACAAGAGGGTCACCGGTGCGTTCCGTTTGGAGATCCCAGAGCCCCTCCAACATGTGTCGAAGGCGGCTACCGGGGCGGTTTTAGTGGGTAAGAATCCCACATAGATACATTCCCCCCCGTCAACAAAAAAAGGTGTCCGCAACACTTCCAATATTCCCATCCCATATACATCCAATCCTCAATCCATACTCCCAGTTATCTTTCTATATTCCTGCAATAGTTCCTCCACCTGGTGAGGTCAATTCGCTGTTTATGCTATCATTTTCAGCAGGTGGCTAACATTACATTAAAATTCTCAAAAAGGGCCTCTACGTGTTGGACCAATACCACCGCGCAAGCTTTCCAAAGATCCGGATATAGCCCGTGTGGAGAGACCTCTATAAGTGTATACTTAGTTAGTATTTTTTTTGACCAGCTCTTAAAGTCTGCTTAGCCGCTTATAGGTATGTGAGAACAATGTAGGAATTTTTTCTCACATACCTATAACAATGTACTGCTCAAAAATGTAAAAGATCCTTTAAAAATAGCAACTAAGGAGTTTCTAGCCCGTTCTTCTCCATAGGAACGGCATTCCGAACGGGCGGTAAAGTAGTAGCTTAGCATTTTGTAACTTTTGACGATTCATAAGTACTATACTTAATGGTTTACATGAATAAAAAATATTCCGATTCTGATGCTAATGTTACAAAGATGTAAAGTTTGCAAGTTTGGATATCAGGGTTAAACCCCGGAACTACTGATCGAAATTATTTCACATGGAAGATAGTTCTTGAGGCGTGGATTCGTTCATTTCAAATTCATGTGTCTGAATGTAATGTAGTAGGCTCTAATTACCCTGGTTCACCCTATATTAATACAATATCGTAATAACATCTGTTAGCACAGACGACTTTCAATGTGTACCTAAGTACAAACATATATTAAATAATAAATTGGCTATATTTTTAAACCCAACCATATGAAGAAAACTATTGTTCACTTTTTCTTGTTGTACTCGTATATGTACAAGACAAATGGGTCACATATTGTTTTCTTATTTTTACGCGAATACTACACATTGAAATAAAACAAATTTTAAGGATTTTATCGCGTTTTTATTTTGATCTATGTTCCCGGCGTTTCGGCTGCTTTACAGCAACCATCCTCCTCATAACATAAATCAAAATAAAAACGCGATAAAATCCTTAAAATTTGTTTTATTTCAACAAGACAAGTGGGTTTCCTCGCCATGTTTTGTTCAGCGTTTAGCAATTACTTTACTACTATATTAGATTTGGACACTTTAAACAAATTGGGGAAGAGGAACCCACCACTGACCCTCGGCTTGTCAACTTTTCCAATTATAAACCAAACAAGTGGATCGATAATTGAAGAAGTCAGCAACACCGAACTCCTCTACGATGTTAGTCGAGAAACTATCTGTCACGAGTATCGGGACCCCAAATAAAATGCAATTCTCCGCGAAACGATGTGAATCTAAAACAAGTACACACTTTTTTTCTAGAGCAAGCGTTCCACCAACTGGGCTTTTACTGCTACTTATTTTGATTGTAATAAATAAAATAATATTACAACTGTATACAATGTATCGTATTCCATCATTGTCGCATTTGGACTGGTATTACAGAGATCTGGGGGGCATTTTAATCATTTCCGAACTCAGCTGTGCACTGACTAAAAGCATCATGTCCAGGCTAACTGAGCGAGGCTGCGCGCTCAGCTATTACGTGTCTCGCCTGATTCTTGCACCGTACGTAACTGAAAAAGAATTTGTAGAATTGAATAATTCGTATCCTTGTAGATCTTTCAGGGGTTTATAAGCAATTGAAAAATGTAGAGCGGTCATTACATGATCTGACGGAATGGTCTTTATAATATCGCAAAGCTCAGTCAGATTCAGTTCAGTTAACATTCAGAATTAAGTTTAAGGATTAGACAGAGCCGTTGTACATGACGAGCCGACGCAATCTTTTAAAAGTTTTTGTTTTGGTAAAGGTGTTCAAATAATCAACACCGTCGTCTCCTCGGTCGGCCTCCGCGCCAGCGATCGCCAATGTCTCGTAAACTGTTGTGTAAATAATAATTTTTACTTTTCCTTTATTTAATTAGTCTGTTTAAAAAAAAAAATGTAAACTCCATACAATTTTTGTATTCAACTGGCATCGAGATTGACATTGATTTGAGTGGGCGATACTACATGTACATTGCTTACTTGTATTTTCATGTAAATATCTATGTATATATTTCTACTACTAGTAAGCTAACCAATAACGTGTGGGTTAGACCACTTATTAGAGGAATTCAGTATCTTGAAAGTCAATAATGACTGTCTCTTGGAATAACAATCGGGAACGCGAGTTTAACATGCTATCCAAATCACGGATGTAGTCAACTGCTTCGCTGATAATGTGGTCACCCATCCTAGGCCCGACCTAGCAACGCTCCAATTCATGAGCCGTTTAAAGAAGCAAGGCTACGTTGATATTTCAAGTTTAATTACTATATACTTAATTAAAACATAACATTACCAGGACTACTATAGGGCATGTTTGTCGGAGCGCTCATAAACCCTATCCAAAACAAATTTTAAACATGATCCACACAAATTTCATACTATAATATTTGTTGATAGGTTTTATCAGCACATCTTGAATTCAATTTAATTTCATTCATAAAATCAGATTACAAAAGATGTCACATTTTATGTTCCTTTCACCATATTCAGTATTTAAGTATTCAACATTTATTTTAAGTATGCAAAATTTTAAACTATTCTAAAATTTAAGACATTTTATGAACTATAAATGATGTCCAATAGGTATATACAAAGATATAGCTAATAAATTTGTTTATTATATTTTATTTGTTAATTTTTCCTATTAATAAGTGTCTATTAGTTCTTATATTCATTATCCGGATGAAACAAGCTCTTAATATTTTTCCAGATTTAAACTCTTCAAAATCTCTTAAGAGCCTTAATGATGAAAATTATGAACAGGTTGGCAATTAATCATTATCAGAGATGATAAATAGGTATAATTTGGATCAGCTCGTATCATTTAGCATATGTATGTATATGCTTGTCATTGTGGGGTGTATATGATTAAAATATGTATGTGTGTTTAGTCTACGCCACAGTTAAAACAACTGATTAAATATCAGCCAATATCCGAACAACAATATGGTTTATATAATGAAATAATTTTCTAGAAGTTGTGACCATGGCTAATTTTATTATACCACTATCCTTTGCCTTTTGGTTCCGCCTGATAATTGTGCTGCATGGATTGATTCTTTCTGGATCTTGCTGCCATCTTAGTTTTAAGTACCTGATCCCTACCTAGCCGTTCCTACATTGTTCTCACATACCCATAACAATTTACTGCTCAAAAATGTAACGGATCTTTTTAAGAGCAACCATGGAGATTCTTGCCCGTTCTTCGCCATAGGAACGGCATTCCGAACGGGTGGTATAGTTTTAGCTTAGCTTTATCAGATGGTCTACCCAGACAGGTATATACCGTTTTGTATCTTTTCACTTATTGTGAGCGAACCAATTGTCATGAACCAAGAACGCTTCCACACGACATCGCGTATGCAAAGCATTTTCGATTCTATTTGAATTATCAATAATGCCATAACGTTTGTAAAAGTCGTCGTTACAAATGCGATAAAGCGATTTATTTGAGAGTCCAAAAGACTTTTTGAATGATGCTCATTTGGGTGTCGCTATATGGAGATGTTGGTATAAGTTATGAGATACTTACATTTGCGAAAATATTTTGTAAATCATCCCACGGTAAGTACGTCAAGTGTGAGATTATTCGTAAGCTAACCGTATACTTTATAGTCTACCGTATTTAGACATTTTTAGATACCGTCCGCTGGAGGCGCTTTACCATTCTCCCTACAAAACAACTTGTTGTATGGAGTTTTTCTTTTGCCATTTCTTCGCTATCGTATATTTTTATGATTTAAATTTGCAGAGTTAAAGGTAGTACCTTTAACAATTTAACTTAAACGTCTAAAGAGCGATTCGTGACCAATCACTTGCAATATTTAATTCAAACACAATCTGACAAACAATACATTTTATGTGTGTAATAAATATGTCTGTGTAAATACTTAATACTCGTACATGTACACAGCCACATATGTGCATATAAAAAGACACGTCAATGAAACATTTATTTTTGTACAACCACGTGTAATTCACACGTGAGTTTTATGCATGAATAATATGATTATATATAAAAAATGATGTCTTTACGATACACTTGAGCTATGTTGCTCATGTATTGTTGGCATATCTATATAAATAGTAATGAAATCCTGTTCGTTGCGAAGCGCATCACTTGAGAACGGCTTAAAGGGTGCTAGGGAAGGAAAAATATAAAAAGGTGTCTGGAAAATTCTGGAAAGTTCTGGAAAACTGAAACTCGTCAGAACAGTCCGCTCGTATCTGGGCTATTCGCTCATCAATTGCACCAATAAAGCAGTACGAAGCCGAATCGTCTCCGCTCCAGTATAAAGTCATTGATTTTGTATTGAGAGTCATTTGGCTCACAGAGCAGCCCCCCTCCAACATGGCGAGGGATTTCTTTCGGAATAATTTATATAAATGCCTCGTTCTCCGATTACCTGTCTTTGTTTTCGCTGATGTTTTTTTCTTGGGTTTGCAGGGATGGAAATTTATTTAAAAATCATATATTTAAGTTAGATATTGATTTATAACTGTTATAACACACATGGCGATTTATAAAATAAAAAGTAAAAGAGACAAGGCCGCTGAGTTTCTTGCCGGATCTTTTAGTTGAGGTCACAGATGTAGAGTTAAGAGAAAAAGTAACAAGACAGTAATTATTTGACTTTGACTTTGACTTTGATGCGCTGATAAACACTATCCACAACATATTTGACAGATGACACAAACTAATTCTATAAATAAGTTAAGATAACTTTAGTCACATCGAGACGACGAAAGTATCATTTATCCTCTTCAGTTCAATGTTTATTTTAATGATTGTTGAATGTGTATTAAAATTTGTTTTTATTATAACAAAATATTTTATTTGTTCGCAGGTAATAAACAAAATCAACGCGGAATTAGATTGCGTATAAAAAAACAATAAAAAAGGTAAAACATGATATCTCCTAACACACACACACACACACAGCAATTAAAATTCAATTTGGATGTAATGTTGAAATATGATGGGCACCCGACGGGTGTTCGAAATTTGATAAAAAAAAATATTGTTGGAGATTTTTTTTTTCAGTTATAATTGAGGAAAAACATCATACGATGTTTGCTGATTGGTGTTTATGAAATTATGAAGCGAACATTGGAAAAACAATGTGTGCCAGGAGCAATTTTCACAGAATCTACTACATGAAAAAATATTGTATAAACTGGCAACAATGTAGGAACGGCTAAGCAGACTTTAGCAGCTGGTCAAAAAAAAACTCTTGGCGGCGCAGAAAAAATCAAAGATCATCATAATCGGTTCACCCGTTCTTAAATTTTAAATAGTGTAACTAGCACAACTTTGTTGTATATAATATATAGATAGACAGATATACCAGAAACATAGTTTGTGACCATTGGTTAGTTTGGCATATTTTTTTTAAATCAAGAGCCGTTTTCCAGTACATATTTATTCCACAATATTAATAATTTAAAACAATAATATAATAAATAATAATAATAAAATTTTATTTTCCAAGTAACATTTCTATCAACAAAGTATTGGTGAGCTCCAAACTAGACAATGTCTGTATCTTGGAGCTCGGTACACTATTTAACAATATACTATTATACTGCACGATTGTGCGCAAGCACAGCTGCATTCCCCAATGGGACGGTAATCAGACACTCTTCAAGCCACGAGTAAGTTGAAAATGAAATTTACACATGAAATCCAGAAATGTCAGAGGTGCAAGTCGGGGTTTGAACCGGGGACACAGATTTTTCAGGCGATCGTTCTACCTACATAGCTATACCTGCCTAATATTAGCATCTAACAATATTAATAACAGCCCTTTTTTAATGTCCCACTGCTAGGCAAGGGCTTTCCTTCAATGCGAGGGGGATTAGGCCATAGTCCACCACGCTGGCCCAGTGCGGGTTGGCGGACTTCGCACATCTTTCGAGGGCTTCTCTCAGACATGCAAGTTTTCCTGCACCGTTTAGCAAGTGATAATCGTGGTCGTAAATCAGATTCGCACATGAAATCCAGAAAACCCAGAGGTGCGAGCCGGGGTTTAAACCTGCGATCCTCGTTACCGAGGCAAGCGTTCTACCAACTTGGCTATCACTGATTTGCTTAATATTAGCATTTAATAATATTAATTTTGTTACCATTGCACACATACAACAGTTATGTAAACAGCACAGGACCGGTATTAATGACCCCTCACTCGAGATAAAAGAAATCTTCTGGCTGGTGAAAAATATCGTTTAATTTCACAACGCGAGTGTTACGAACGTCGCGTCGTTACGGCCTCCCTCAATACTGAATGCATAATTTTCTCGCGATTTGTTGGAATTTTAAATGATTATGGATTTTGAAGACAAAATTAATGGGTGAAAGGAACACCGTACAAAATAATTCAGTAAGAATAAACTAAAGTCAGAATTTCCACACGTCCATAAAAATCATGCTGGTTTTTTTTTAAATCGACATCGTAATTCTAATCTCACATAATGACTATTCATACGCTATAGAAACGCACGTTCAAAGGATAGGTTACCATTTGGAAATCAACCTGTATATTTTGGTAGACAATTTAAAAAGACGCGCTCCACATAATTGTTTCGACACTGTCTCAAGTCTGGCAAATTTTAAGCTAGACATCTCAAATTAGACGCAAATTTATTGTTCATGATTTACATAAACGTCACAACAACTTAAGTTACAAAATGTTAGCGCAATGTCCTTCAGAGTCCTGAGAATGCCAGTAAATCAATCTGGAGAAAATCTTCAACAAAATGTCTGTATGAATTTGGCCAGACGAACAACCGATCTCTGGACATCCAACTAAGGCAAGACAGAGCTGAGATTCCTGCGGATTCCCGTCGGTTTCCACTCAGCCAACGAAGACACGCCAAAGTGGGGGCGCTGACCGATCTTCTGGGGCACTCGGGTCCGCGGTGTCGCTATATACTCACCCATACCTCGCCACAAACTGTCCTGCGTTTATTATTGTTTTACCTGCTCATTTCGATGATAACTTGGGTACGAACATTTGTGCTCATCTCACAAAGTTTGGCCCTGCCGGGTTTCAAACCTATGATCCTCGGTATAGAAAGCTATTTACCAACTGTGCCAATCGGGTAGGGTGTTCATTATTTTTAGTAGTGCAATGCACCTCTGCCTACCTTTTCAGAGACTACAGGCGTGATGATGATAAACACCCATTTCATAACATATCTATAATATTAAATCCAAGTCAAAACCCTTGGTCCCAAGGCCCCAAAATTACTTTGACACATGATTACATGCGAGTAATCTTAGATGGTTATAGCTTAATCTAATCAACCCTAAAATGATAACGCAAACAATAATTTCGACAGCACTTTGGGGGGTACGAAACAACCCCCATATACTTGCTGCGCGCACGAGAGGGTTGAATTTAAAGCTCGTAAATGTTTATTTTAGTGTTATGGGTGAGGCTTTGAAAATTTTCTAGAACAATGTCACTGCGTTATGGGTGATATAAATGTCGAGAGTTATGCTTGGGTTCATGTTCGCATGATATGATGGCTAAATAATATTTACATCGGACTCCCTGCTTTACTGAATCATTATATTGTTATATATCTATACATATAAATAAAATTGGAGTGTCTGTTTGTAATATTAAAATAACCGCTTTTTACTAAGTGCATTTGGATGTATACACGGTAGGTACCTATAACAAAACAACCTTTTTTAAATTTTTTGTCTGTCTGTCTGTCTGTCTGTTTGTTCCGGGTAATCTCTGAAATGGGTGGACCTATTTTGACGGGAATTTCACTGGCAGATAGCTTATGTAACAAGGAGTAACTTAGGCTACTTTTATTTTAGAAAAAATTAGGATCTCTCGAAAAAAAAAAACAATGTTGCAGCGCTGCGCCTGTTTAAGTTTGATAGCAACAATCTGCAATGCGTTCCGCGGGATCAGAACGCGAACAGGCTGTTGCCAACGGTTGAGTCTTTGTTAAATACCACGCGGACGAAGTTGCGGGAACAGCTAGTCTATACTAATATTATAAATGTGAAAGTTTGGATGGATGGATGGATGGATGTTTGTTACTCTTTCACGCCAGAACGGCTGAACGGATCTGGATGAAATTTGGCACAGAGATAGATTATAGTCTGGAATAGCACATAGGCTACTTTTTATCCCGGTAAAATGTATGGTTCCCGTGGGATAGATGTTTTAATTTTTCATACTTTTTATCGCGGGTAACACCGCCGGGCGCAGCTAGTGTTATATAAATGTTGTATGTGTGATTCCACATTATATAACCTACCTCTTTATACAATTTTATTTAAATTCGTTAAGCCGTTTCAGGGTACTCCTTATTCAAAGTACCATATTATTGACAGCCTGATTAGCTCAGTGGGTAGTGAGCTTGTTTTCTGTGCAGCGGGTCCCGGTTTCAAATCTTGGTAGGGACAAACATTATGTGATCTGCACGTTAGTACCCGAGTCATGGATGTTTAATATGTAAATAAGTATTATATACTGTGTTCGCCCTCAGTCCATTGTACGGTATCTATAATACAGGCGTTGCTTAGTGTGGGACCGTATGCTGATCGTCTGGCGATATTATTATTATAAAAATAACTAGCAAACCCGGCGAACTCCGTTTCGCCACCAGATGAATGAATTTTCTTTGCTATAAACCTCACGGAGCCCGAGACCTTTCCAACGAATGCAAAACCGTGGAAATCGGTTCGTGCGTTCTGGAGTTATAGCGTCAGGAAGGAAAACCCGACTTATTTTTATATAGTAGAAATATGACTATTGAACTTACCTTATTTCCCTCCGTATCGTATCACAGTTCATCGTGTCCATATCGCTTAATCGTATCGTGATCGCTAGGTATAAACGGACTATTATTCGCAGTTTAGTAACCATGTTTCTAGAATATTCTCAAAGATAACCTTTAGCTTCGCGTTATCTATATAAACCTATCACTGGGTTGCGTCTGTAGAATAGAAAATAAATGTTTGTACGCTATTTAAACGTTTCTAAATCCAATACAAGTGTTTTTAGAATTAGAATCTGTTTGCAATACTCGTAATCTGTAACAACTACTGCACCAATTTCAATGCGGTTTCACACGTCATATCAACACGATTTGTCTACTATGGTGCTGGTGGAGCCACGGGCGATTACTAGTTTTTAATAAAACTCCAATAACATAAATCCGAGCACAACCAACACATTCCTACAAACTCATATCTATAATGCAAAACATTTGTCCAACCGCTCCGGTCTTTTGGGAGTCATTTCGGAAGCAAAACTATGTTCTGATGTTACCCAAAATATTTAGATCCTCCCCACCCCATTAGGTCACTTGAACATCGGCGAAATACCGGACTGAACGCAGATTCTCGGGGCTCCTGTTATTTTGGACACGTTTAATAATATCCAGTGTATATTGAACTTTATTGCCCTCGAAAATGTTGTAGAATGCAGATCAAAAATAAAATAGTGACTGAATCAACCCACAAAAATGTTGGAGTTTAATATTTCAGTTGTATTTACGAGGAATGTTAAATTGTGGTTGGATTTTTATTTTAACCCCTTAATGGGTAAACGAGTTTTAATGGTGTTTTTTCCAATGTTTTATTTCTAACTCTTTAAGCCGTATTGCTAGGTAACCCTTTGAGCAAATGTGTTTCCTACATTAGCTCTGAGAAACCACAGATAAACCATTTAAAACTCGACCGAAAATATTGCTTCGACATTCATTGTCCGCTTCTTACCATACTTTCATAATTTGACGCCGTAAATAACATCGATGGATAGCAAATAATAATATTTCACCTCTTAACTTTCATGTTTCAGTAGTCCCTTTTACATACAGCGTCTGATAACATAGTTTTATGGGCCCTTCCAAACGGTTTATGGGTATTTTTATGGGAAATGTCATAAAGTACTATCTCTTAGCTGACTGATTTTAAGAGTATGTTTACAACGGAAGTCTGCGACACAGTTGTGTGGAGCTTCTTCCTGTCAAATTGTGATCAATATCAAGTTGTCATCAGGTTAATATACTTATTTTTTTCTATCTTGTGAAAGCCAAGTTACTAACTTAGCTATACGCTCGCCTTGAAACCTCTGCGATTTAAGAATTTTCGCTTTCAATGATTATCACTTGCTGTACGGTGAAGGCAAACATCGTGAGGAAACCTGGGCGCCAAGTCTGCTAACACAATCGATTCATAATCGAACAGCAACCGCATAGTATATGCCACTTTTGTATGGGATATCTGTCAAAAGTGACAGTTACTATGCGGTTGCTGTTTGATTATCAATCGATTGTGTTAGCAGACTTGGGGCCCAGTGTATCTGTCAAAAGGTATGTGTAGTTGACCAAACTGCATAAGATTAGATCAGCGTGGTGGACTATGACCTAATCTTCCTTATATTGAGGATAAATGTGCCGGGTATGATGGCAATAGGATTGCCCCCTATCAGATTTGGACCAAAATACCATTGAGATACTAGCAAAATATGGATGAACCTTCCTTTCGGGGATTACAGACATAATGATGAGTGTTTTTCTTTTTATTATAATCTTTTATATTTTGGCTGTGTTGCCAAGATGTAAATCTTAGCTCTGTGGTCTTCAGCCATGGGTGGTTAGAAAAAAGAGTTCTGGTAGCTGTTCTTCCTCCCTTTGTGGATTCATCTTAAGACTAAAATATACCAAAACAGCCTTTTAAACGATTTCAAAAGTAACTTCTAGATGGAATTCAAACATGTTTATCCCTTGAGGGCTGAACTATTTCTTAGTAACTGATAACTAATTTGTGCTATTTGAAAAACATAAAAAGGCGCTTGTTGTACTAAAACTTCGAACCAAATTCCGTGAGAGTTTTTTTTCAGTACAAGATTAATGGCTCGCTACCGAAGTTAGATAATTTTCTTTTCGGTTAATAATGAATCCCCTTTGGCGCTTGACGAGTCGCTTTAACTTGGTTTTATTTTAGTTTATCATCATTTTGGTTAAAGAATAATTGTGTTTAAGTTGTTTTTTTTGGATTTTAGTGTGAGACCGTATAGTTAGTGTGTTCGTCTAGCAATATTATTATTAAAGAACTGTGTCCATTGTGTTGTCAGCATAGCCAGGTTGTGCTGCCATAAAGTCTGCAAAATAGCGCCCTAAAACCACGGGGATAGCTATCGAATCGGTAGACCCATAGGCTCAAGGCCGCTTGTTTTATTTTCAGACGGTTTACGAGGCATTCGGGAGTTACGACCACCGGGCTGTGTTGCCATACTTGAATCACTAATACCCGTGTTGGCTAAAAATATGGGGTTTTATGATTTAATAAATTTGAGGATTTATGGAATATTGCTTTATTGGTAAACATATTTATGTTGTTTGAAAATATTATAACGGCTATATTCTCTGAAGGGGTAAACATTGGGGAGAGCCTATTGCCATTTGCCTTTTGCCGTTTCTAAGAAATATCCAGTGGTGTATTTCTTAGAAACAACTGAATCGAAATAACCCTTTTTAGGACCCGGTTATCGACCCTAGTAGCTTATGATAAGTAAGCAGCAATTGCAACTATCATGTGAACCAATCAGTCATTAGCCATTTTATCAATACCTTATTTATTACGTAGTTGTCAAAGTCAAATCATTTATTTCGTATAGGCCTACGGGGGCACTTACAAATTGTCATTACATTTTTTCCTTAATACTACAACCGGATCGGAACGCGACCTCAACTGAGAAGATCCGGCAAGAAACTCAGCGGGCTTGTCTTTTTTTTTTATCCATTATATTTACAAAAAAAATAATTATAAAAAGTAAGCTCCAGTGTGTTGCCATGCGAGGCGCACACACGCTACACTTTAACATTATAAATATTGATATTAGAGCGATCAGTCCCAGGCTGCTTTATCATCCAAATAATCCAAGATTCTGTAATAACCCTTACGACATAAATTACTTTTAACAGTTCTTTTAAACTTACTAATGGGCAAATCTCGGATTCCTTTGGGAAGTTTATTATAGAAGCGTATACATTGCCCCATAAAAGAATTATTTATTCTGTGGAGACGAGTGACATGCACGGATAGTTTGTCCTTATTACGAGTGTTAATAACATGAACATCACTCCTTTTTTCAAAATTATGAATATTTTTCTTAACATACATTAGATTTTCATAAATAAATTGAGACACAACAGTTAGAATATTTATTTCTTTGAATTTATCCTTAAGGGAATCTCTAGGACCCATGCCGTAAATTGCTCGTATTGCCCTTTTCTGCAAGATGAAGATAGTATTAAGATCTGCAGAGCAACCCCAGAGTAAGATGCCATAGGACATAACGCTATGGAAATAACTGAAATAAACAATTCTAGCTGTGTCTATATCCGTTAATAGTCGAATTTTTTTAACAGCATAAGCTGCCGAACTCAGCCTACCAGATAGTTTTTTAATATGTGGACCCCATTGCAATTTAGTATCTATGGTAATACCGAGAAACACTGTTGACTCCACAAGGTCCAAATCAGTTCCATTCAATTGTAAATTGGTTCCAACTTGTCTAACATTTGGTGTTGAGAACTTTACGCATTTAGTTTTCTTCTCATTAAGGAGAAGATTATTTATAGTGAACCAATCAACAACTTTAGCGAGTGCATTGTTCACATCGTCATAATTAACTAGCTGTCTCTTGAGTTTAAAAAGCAGTGAAGTGTCATCTGCAAACAATACAATCTCGTGATTATTCCCTACATAGTAAGGCAAGTCATTAATGTATATTAGGAATAAGAATGGCCCTAATATCGAACCCTGTGGAACGCCCATTGACACTAGAGAGCCGGGCGATTTTATACCATTAACATCGACCTTTTGAATCCTATTATTTAAATATGAAGTCAAGAGGTCAAGAGCCTTGTTCCTAATACCGTAGTGGTGCAGTTTCCGGATAAGTATTTCATGATGGACGCAGTCAAAGGCCTTCGACAGGTCACAGAACACACCTAAAGCATCCTGGGAGTTCTCCCAGGCACCATAGATGTTCTTTATTAACTCCACACCCGCGTCTATAGTTGAGCGATTCCTTGTAAAACCGAATTGATTTTTATGAAAAATCTTGTTGTCATTAAAATGACATAACAACTGGTTTAATATGATTTTTTCAAATATTTTGCTTAGTGTAGGTAGTATTGAAATAGGTCGAAAATTTGATGGATCAGTATTACTACCTGATTTGAACAAAGGAATCACTTTACTATGTTTCATGAGATCGGGAAATACACCACTAGCAACACAGCTATTAAATAAAGCTGCTAAGTTGGGTACAATAATATCTATAAACGCAGAAACGGTCTTTACTGAAAGCCCCCATAGGTCTGCTGTTTTTTTTACATCTAGACTTTTAAAGCTACTTACTATGTCTTTACAACTGACAACTGAGAATTTAAAAGCTGTGTTACATTCCGTTACGCTTTGTTTGAGTAGGTGCTCCGCAGAATTGGAAGACGATTCTAGTGTTTTGGTTGACAACATGGGTACATTTGTAAAAAAATTCTCAAACTCAGTCGCTACTTCCAAATCCGTTTTTACATCTTTATTATTTATTATTAGATGAAAGTCTCTGTCACGCACTGTATTTCTACCGGATTCACTGTTGATAATGTTCCATGTCATTTTTATTTTATTTACAGAATTTTCAATCTTGTTACGTAAATAGATCGATTTAGCGGAGGAACAGGCTCGTTTAAACAACTTTGAATATTTTTTAACATATTCGATAAACATCGGGTTATGATTATACGATTTTTCATGGTATAAATCATATAACATCTGTCTACTTTTATAGATACCTGGAGTCGCCCATTCACTAAACCTAGCACGCTCACCAATAGATATTGTTTTAGGTGCAAACACTTTGCCAAATTCATCACTGACAAGATGGAACAGTGAGTTATACAGTACATTCGGGTCTTCGTGAGTAGGCAACCCTGGCACTTTCTGTGTTAAATTGCTTTTTAAGAGTTCTAGGCGACTATTATTTATTGGAACAAAGCTAAACTTTTTTCTTTGGGGTTTGTTACTTTTACTAGGAAATACTGCTAGTTGTCCACAGTGGTCTGATTCTAAATTATTTATTATAAATTTTTTGATAGGTTTTAAATTGGTAAATATATTATCTATACATGTGGAACTAGTGGCAGTTATCCTAGTAGGTTCCAAGAAAATGTTGTACAAATTATAAGATTTTAAAAGTAACAAAAATTTGTCCACTACCGGATTATTATCTAATAAGTTAATATTAAAGTCTCCACAGATAAGCAAGGTTTTATTTGATTTAGAGATTTTAAATAAGATATCCTCCATGTACTTTTCAAAGTCATCATAGGGTGAACATGGAGGTCTGTATACGCAAACAACAAGGAACTGCTCAAGCTCAACACAGGAAATCTCAATGACTCGTTCAACAGAAAGGCTCACTATATCTCTACGTTCTTTTGATTTTATATTCTTATTTGTAATAATTAAAGAGCCACCACGTATCAACTTTACTCTGTTGAAGGAGCTAGTGACCTGATGATCATTAAAATTTAACATGAGTTGGTCTTTTTTTAACCAGTGTTCGGTAATACAAAGAATATCTATTTTACTATCATTTAAAAACAATTCCAGTTCCAACTCTTTGCCCATCATACCTTGAATGTTCTGATGAACAATATTGATTGTGTTATTGCAAGAGGTTGTCTCTATTGTCTGAGGCACTAATTTAAATTAATTAAAATATCATTAGTAGCCAAATTTTTGGCTGAATTCAAAATGTCAATATGCTCAATAGGAGCAATGTCAATGTGACAAGTTTGCTCAATAGAAGCAACCTTTGTAGCCAAATTTTTGGCTGTTATATAAAATAAATATGATAGCGAAGCAGCTATCTGTCTTTTATAATATTTGGAAAGATAATAATTATCTTTTGTCATATATACATTTTTTACATAATTATTAATGTCAATTAAATTAATTTTATTGTTATTATAATAATTATTACTTCGAAATATCAAAGTATGTAATGTTAAATTAATCTTATATCTAATATCATTTTCCACCTGTGGCAAACTATTACTATAGGGAAATGTGAACATTATAATCTTATTTACATTAAGATCAGAGAAACGGGTGTTGTAGTCAATTAATTGTTTTTTGTTAACATTTCCCCTATTTCCTACAAGAATTAGCAAAGTTGTGTTGGGGCTAAATTTATAGGCAAATATAAATTTAGCCCATAGTTGTTAACAATTTACAGTTTCCTCAAATAATGGTAGATTTAATAACCTGGCAACTCCGTGGCAAGGTCACTCTGCCCTTATGCCCGCCGTAAATTTAAATTAAGACATTCTCTTTGTAAATTTTAAGCATTTCATTTGAAATTAAACTTCTGAACGTCTACCGGCTGCAATGTACCGATCACTGGAGTAAAATATCAAAAAGCATTGGAAAACCAGTTACATTTTAATGATAATTATTCTGATAGTGATGATTAAAAATTGCGGATTGGAGAAGGTATCATAAAGAAACCTGCATGTCTTTAAAGGCGTGTGAAGTTTGCCATCTCAACACCAGAGAAGATGATCTTCAGATTGGAGAGCCTTTAGCCAACACTTGAGAGATAACAGCCTCCATGTTATGTCTCAAATAATTTGATAACGACTTATACCGAAGAATAAAAAAAAATGTAGCACCACAAATCAGTTTTAATATTGTTTTTCGATACAAAAACTGGAGTGACCGTCGCCGGGCGCCGCAATTATTGCTTCGCTGAAACTGAAACGATTGGACTCCTGAAACTGTTAACGTTGCGATTTCAGTGAACCTTCACTTTGATAGCTGACATTTGGTGGGTGTGACAAAACATGAGCGATCAGCGTTTTGAATTATTTTGTGTGTATTTGGCATTGGTTACTAGGCACATTATGGAATATCTACTCGAATGATTATAATGAAACTTGGCATGATGATAGCTTTTATCCCAAGCCAACGTTGAGGATGATATAATCACGGGAAATGAAGGAATGGCCAAAGACCAACCAAAAAGAAGTCCATGACGAAATCGCTGACACGGCTATTCAATTCTAATATTTCTTATCATGATAAAAAAATGATGCCGACGACCTGTCTAGTACAGTTGATAGAGATTCCGGTCTTCGTGCCGAGGGTCCCGGGTTCAAATACCGGTAGGGGCAAATATTGTGTGATGAGCACGAATGTTTGTACCCGAGTCATGGATGTTTATAACTATATAATTATTATATACTGAGATCACCCCCACGGCATTGTACGGTAACCAAAATACACGCGTTGCTTAGTCTGCGACAGTTGGTTTTGTCTAGCGACATTATATAAAAAAAACTAAATCACCTGATCCAATCAGCCTACACGATCGTCATAGTTCGTTTAGTTATCTCAAACCACTTCTAACTTGTACCACACTGAGGTGTAGTGAAGTTAGCACACAGTTAAGCGGAGTAAGCGACTCTCGCTAGTACTGTACCCCTTGTTTCAACCCTTTGATGTTAAACCCTTCAACTTCAACCTTTTCCAGTTAAAATGCTTATTTACTTCAAAACTCATTGTACTGATGCCCAATTTACATGGTTCAAGTTGAGCAGTGAAAGAAAGAGAAAAAAGATGTTGTTTGACAAGTTCGCAAGTTAATGAGTAACTTTAGCTTGTGAACTTACCGAGCTGATTACACGAAGTTCTCCAAGTTTGGTAGCCGGATAGACTATAATGGTAATGGCAGTATCATTGGCACTTTTCTCAGCTTTTCCTGAGGAAATCTGTCTTAAGTGTTCATTGAGATACAGGTTGGGCGGTTTTCCTCCCATATCGTCATATGATAATTTTTACCGACTTCAAAAAGGAGCAGGTTCTTATTTTGGTTGTATTTTTTTTGGTAAATCAACCAAATTCTATGTTTTACTCAACTGACGGCAAATATTTGTTGTATATAAATGAGAATAATAACTTTAATTTCGAAATTCACCCTCATGGAAATATAACCCACAACCGATCGCTCGGAGAGGACCCCCACACAAACCCTGGACCTATCTCTCCACACTATGAACTTTGCTCGCAAAATTCTCAACATAAGTAGCATTAAGTACGTATTGAAACAGCTTAAGTCCCCCACCTGTCAGCCTCTCCCGTTCCCCGATGCACTGAGACAAAAGTAACACATGAATTTCTCCTTAGGGGAAGTCAGCAAAAAAAATAAATTTTTATGTTTTTAATCAGAACTGTTTTTTCACACCACTAGGAGAAATAGGAAAAAAATCTTAAGTCAGTACTCATGATTGTAGTAGCCGAACTTGAGTTCTGGGTTCGATTCTCGTGTCGTGGATAGCATTTGGGTGATCTGTAAAAATCAGTATGCAGTTTTAAAAATATACTTGTTGCCTAAATTGAACTAATTCCATACGAAACATTCTTAGTGTAGGTATGTTAAACAGTACTCTTCTGCCTACTCCATTAAGTAATAAAAGCGTGATGATATATTTGTTATTTTCTCGAAAACAACAGACAATTGTGACAATGCAAAACGTGCGAGAGAAATAATAATTTTGTCTCTACTCGTGGAAACAAAATATACTGGGTGATACATAAAGTTTATTCTAAACCTTGAACCTGGAACTCTTTACCACATAATATGTAAACTCCGTGTTCCAAATTCTGGCTTTAACTTGGGTATGTCAATTAAAAAGAAAAAATATCGCAAAAATAAGAATTGTCATTTTGAAATAAAACGAATTTTACAGATTTTATCGCGTTTATTTTATGTTTTTACGCTCACGACGTTTCGGCTGCTTTACAGCATTAGTATATATAGTACTATTAAATTAGTTTTATTTCAATGTGTAGTTTTTGCGTTCATACAAGAAATCGATTTTCATTCTGTTGGGATCATTTTTATAAAAAATCTACATATTGAAATTATAACTGACTTCACATAATAATTACAAATGCGGTAAAGATGCCTCGGTGCTTAGCTTAGTATACCCTTTCTGAATTTACCTGTAAACCAATCAGTCGCGGCCTTGTGATACCATTAGATAATATATTGTCCAAATAATAGCATATGGTATATAATTGTAATGTTTGCAAAGCTGCGTCTTGCTTTGTTTGGTGGCTGTACACGTGTTTGCGAGGTGAGGGTGCCATCACTCGTTTCTTGTCATCATTTATTATGTCTCCATACAAATAAAGAGTGTCTGCTTGTGGTGCTAAAATATTGCCGGTGTTATCTTGGTTTCTATAAAAAAATAATCAGACATACATATCATTTTCACTAGCGAAACGGTCAAGGAAACAATGTGCGGAAACCTGCATGTCTAAGAGAATTTCTCGAAAGACGTGTGAATTCCGCCAACCCGCACTGGGCCTGCATGGTGGACTATGGCCTAATCCTCGTCGCATAGAAGCGAGGCCCGTGCCCCGAAGTTTCAGCTGCTTTACAGCAACCATGGTCACGGGAGGACGATTGCTGTAAAGCAACCGAAACGTCGGGAACATAAATACATAAAATAAACGCGATAAAATCTGTGAAATAAGTTTTATTTCAATGTGTAGTATTCGCGTAAATATAAGAAATCAAAGGTAAAATTGTTTTCCAAAAACATCTTAAGCAACATTTTATGCCCCCAAGCTAACCTACACACAGGTAGCACTCATACACGATGAAGACAAAGATGTTTAAAAGCTTCTCTTATTATGTAAATGTAGTACCTACACAAATTCTCATTGCGCGCTCCCGAGGTTATTGTTTTCAGTACTTTTGTCATTGTGGAGATAATTGTATTCATTTTGGTCGATAAGTGTATGGATTAAGGGTACAAGCGTTACTTGCTTATAAGGATTATAGTAGTACATTAAATACTGAAAGTGGCAAATAATGTTATGTATAGACTATTGCGTCGGGGGAGGTCGAGGTCCACTGAAGAGAGTATTAGTTACCTGTATTTTTGTATACACATCGTTCTTTAACGCATTTTTATTTAAATATCATTATAATACCAGCCCTTTTAATGTCACACTGTTGGGCACGGGCCTCTCATCTAATTCGAGAGGGATTAGGCCATAGCCCACCACGCTGGTTCAGTGCGGGTTGGCGGACTTCACAATTTTTCGCGCGATTCTCTCAGACATGCAGCTTTCCTTACGATGTTTTTCCTCATCGTTTTAATTATCAAAACACAACTAGTAAAGTATTATTTTGCCGCGAGTTTTTTTTTTAATTTGATATTTTAATTTATTAGTAGGTTCTGCGCGCTGCTCCGCCTGCAGTACCTCGATGAAACATAGCACTCAGCGATGAGGAAGCTCTCTATAGGAGAAATATTTTTGTCAGAATCGGGTCAGTAGTTCCGAAGATTACTGCACTAGCTGAGAAATATATAGGCTCATTACTAAGAACCATCAGATTATCGGCTAAGTTACAAAAACTGCTTTGAAATCGGCCCATCCATTCGGGTTATTTGACGCGACGGACAGACAGTCTAAGCCTTCAAACTCGCTTCAAACACCTCTAATATGAAATGAGAAATTAATGCCGTCTAAAAGCCAAAAAACTGAATTCCACGCGTAGAAAGTAGCGAGCATTGCATGTTATCAATAAACCTTTCAGGATTTTAATAAACTTTAAACCCGGTGACTGGCCCGAATCCTCTTCGTTTTCAGGGGAGCCCAGCTTATTCCAAATCGCGTCGAATTACCATAAATCTGTAACATAACAATGGTACAAATTGAATCAGGCAACCCTCGCTAACATGTCGGAATGAATGAATGAGCGAATGACCGAGTGAATGATTATTTGAACAATTGTTTGCTAATAATACCTAAGAATCTCTTATTTTTTTATAAGAAGGGATACCAATTGTTTAGCTAAGTTTCTTTGAGAAATGCCTAGCGTTGTCGGCATAAAATAAAATCAAAATATTATTTCTAATCTTGTAAAGATAACAGGAGAAAATTGTGCATGTGTGTATTTTTTCTCTTCGTTTTAACTCACATTAATTAAAGAGGTCTTTTCGTATTATATGAAGTTTTTTTTTTTTATACATTATAGGCAAGTATTTGATCTCGATCGCACCTGATGGTAAGTGACGATGAGATCTACGATGGAGCATACTTGCCTAGGTAGGAAGGCGGCAGTAGATCGAGACGCTACATTCACTAGGCACATGCAGCGCAACTGATCTGACCCGCCATCCGTGAATGAATGAAGTGTAAAAATGATAACAGGACCAACAGTAGGTTATAAAAAAGATAACATTCCCAAACAAATAAATCAAACACAATTATATTATACAACAAAGTAATCCATGTAACTTACTGATACGTCTGTTAAAATATTTTACACAATTTTTGTTACACCTTATATATACCGCTCTTTATATTTTACGTGGTTATAAAGAAATTCCCTTAAATTTATAGAAAATTATAATGGATTATATAGCTGTTATAACGAACTTTGTCCTCCGAAAATTTCGTTATAATGCCACTATAATCTATTTTAACTTTCTATAAATTTGGGGAATAGAGTTTCAGGTTGATAACTTTTCCGCTAGACCCTACGACATCAACTATGGACCACGTTGCTGTGACATAGTCATAGGTACATTTTATGTCGAAATTTGACGCAAAGTTTTGGCCTTTTCTCGTGACCAAAAAATAAGGTTACCCAAATACCACGCTTAGTAGGAACAACATTAAACTAAGTTCACTCCACTTAACTCGCCCATTGAACTTAACATTCGCAACTTTTCACATTTGGCGTACATTTTTGAACAATTAACCTTTTAAATTGGACAATTTGCCTCGAAAATAGGTTACTATAGAACCTGCCAAGCCCTCTTTCCTGTATAACACGCAATATTGAATCGTAACGCGTCGTGATAAAGGTTTTGTTGGGTTTAAGGATGTGATGGTGTTTTTATGGGCCGTTTTCTTATGCTAAAGCAATTTGGACGTTAATTTTGTGTTATGTTATGTCGGATTTCGTGGAAACTGTTATTAGTTAGAGATGCTGTATAATATCTGAAAGGACTACGCAGAAAAGGTACCTATTCCCTGTTCCTTACTCCGGGAGATAGCCTCACACCCTTGAAATGGATGGCGGGTCAGATCAGTTGCGCTGCATGTGCCTAGTGAATGTAGCGTCTCGATCTTCTGCCGCCTTCCTACCTAGGCAAGTATGCTCCATCGTAGATCTCATCGTCACTTACCATCAGGTGAGATCGAGATCAAATACTTGCCTAATAATGTAATAAAAAAAAATATAGTTCTTCTAGTAATTTTTATCTATTTTATTCCTGACATTTGAATTTCAGAGCTTTGGTTTAGTTCTTTCCTGTCTTTCTCTACTGCTCTTTGAACATCTAATACGATATGACATATATATTTTTATCTTTATCATGTTGAAATTGCGTTTTCTCGGTCTTCCATGTCCTCTGTGTTCATCTGACTTCCCAGATATGGTTTACTTTATCAGCGTCTCATATTGTATCAAGATCTAAATTAGATTCCAGGTTAGGTGCCGGTCCGGTTCTTCAAGAGTGTAAATGACCATGTTCGAATAGACTATTTTTATTTTCTCCTCTTCCATAATCAAAAAATAATTTGTGGTGTGAGAACCATGTAGCCTTTAACATCTAATTATATACTATTATTTTTGCATTATCAAACATTTACAGGTATTAAATCAGCGATTCGGACGATGAAACGCAAACAAGCAGACAATAAATTGCTATTAATAAAATCATCGGACAACAAATGAGGCCGCAGAGTTGCGCTAATTTGAGTCAAAATAATGACAGATTTGTGTGGCCAAGCGTAATAAAGCATGGGGTTGCAATATTAGATAATAACTAGGTAAACTACATAAACACGTTTTGATCAACGTGTCTGAAAAGGGCAATACCGAAATATATTAGCTGGCTGTATTAAAAATGTTATTAATCGATTTGTAGTTGTGATAGCCAAGCTGGTAGAACGCTTGCCTTAGTAACCAGGTGTGTAGGCTCGTATCAGAGATTTTCCAATTTTCATGTGTGAAAATTACTTCTAAAAAAGATTATTACTTGTTTTACGTTGAAGGCAAATATCGTGAGGAAACCTGCACGTCTGCTTAAAAGTCGTGTGAAGTTGGAAGTTTTGTGAAGTGAAGGCCACAGTGGTGAGCTATAGCCTAAATTCTCCTTATATTGAGGCGGAATGTGCCTCAGCTCCTTAATATTGGGTCCAAATACCATCGTTACTGTGGATGGAGGATCGTTCTCTGGGTCTCCTTCAACTTTGCCCGTCAACAGTTCAGTTAAAGATATTGTAATCTTTCTTGTAGTTAATGAGGGCAAAGAACTCAACACTTCGTATTTTATATAAAGCGTTATTCAGAAAGGGTATACCTACTATTTCAAACTGAACTTCTTCAGCACATTTTTAATTATTATATTAAAACAAAATTTCGTCAATTTAAAAAATAATGTCTTCCCCAACAAAATTAGAATTGTGATTTGTTGTGGCCATATCTTTTTGCCCAGTATAATGGTGGCTACCAAAGTATATAATGGAAGTAATTGGAAATTTGATGCCGTATTTAACAAACCATTGTGTACAGATGCCGCCTCAAAACAAAGGGACGAGGAGATTATAAGCTCCCATTATATGGTAAACGATAACATAATAGCACGCATCATAGCAACATCGCTTTTTTCACAAGATATCACCGAGGATATCAGCCCCTGACGTCCTCCATCCACTTTGATAAATGGCCATCTCAGTACTGCATATTACAACGCAAATCCAACCTTTTTGTCTGAGTAATAATGCTCCAAATTCGTTGACGAGTAGTTTATGACCCTGATATTGTAATACCGTATCTATGTCTTCAGACGTAAATTTCAATTTTAAATAACGAAAAGTCTTCTCTTTGAATATTGGCAAAGGATTCTGAATCTCAAGAGTGTGATCCTAAAGCTTTTTTTCAGTTGCAGCTGGCTATGTACTTGGATAAAAGGCTTCGTAGTTGACACCAGATAATTTATATTAGGAGGGAACATTGGAGTTTTTTTGCGTCGCTTCGTTAGATATATAAGATTCGGATGAAAATTCGAATAAAGTTTTCAGCGTTTTCCATTAGATAGGGCAGAGACGGTTTATTAAATAATTGGATTAAGTTATTAAGATATCAGAGAGCTCGATAATTTTTCTAATTTGTCTTATTATACCGAGGATATCTAAATAGTCCGATTACTGATGCAATCTTGTGATTCCGTATTTTAATACGAGACTTTAGTTTGAAGGTGTATCGTATTTAGACATTTTGTATGGAGGCTTGAAAACCGCCTCTAGCGGACGGTATTTAAAACTTTCAATACTCGATACAAAATGTCTAAATACGGTAAACAATAAAGTACACAGTTAGCTTACGAACAATCTCGCACTTGACGTACTGGCTACAATTTTTTTTTTTATATTTATAATATTTATTTTCATAAGCATAGTTACAAAGTATTTGTGTTGCGGTCCCAAACTAAGCGTAAGCTTGAATCTTGGAAACCTGGTAATGACATTATATAAGAAACTTACAGAGGTTTTAGGTAATTTATAAATTGAAACTTAAATCTAAAAATGAAAATGAAATTAAGTTGAATGAGGTGGACAGTGCGACATGTATAAGTCTTAAAATGCCCGTAATGACTGTAACAGATGTTAGTAATTAGGGTTTCCTATGCACAGTGTTAGCTAATCCCATTGTGCGCTAATTCCGGTGCAATCATTGTTATCATGATCAGTCGAAGCAGCATAGGCTTAAATTTAATTTAATTTGCACTGAGCTTAAAATAGGTATGGGCCAGGCATAGACTGATATCTAACAAATAACACTAATTGCATATTATACATTACATAATTTTTATGTATTATCTTATTAATAATTATATATAATTTAAGGGAAAAAAATGTTTTTTTCAGAAAACAATCAGTTAAAACTTATTTTGTTAGTTATAGCATTTATAACTCATGAACGGATTGGCCGATTTTTATGATTTTTGATTATGTGAATTCCTCTCCTCCACGCCCCGCAAACATGGGAAAAACACACACAAAAAAATAATTCATTTTGTGATACATTTGATTCTGCTGCGATGCAAAGTTCGCTGGGACAGCGAGTAATAAGATAAACCACTCGCATAATTCCATCCAAACTCACCCCAACATAAATCTATACTAATATTATAAATGTGAAAGTTTGGATGGATGGATGGATGGATGGATGTTTGTTCCTCTTTCACGCCCGAACGGCTGAACGGATCTGGATGAAATTTGGCACAGAGATAGATTACAGTCTGGAATAACACATAGGCTACTATTTATCCCGGTAAAATGTATGGTTCCCGTGGGATAGATGTTTTAATTTTTCATACTTTTTATCGCGGGTAACACCGCCGGGCGCATCTAGTATATAATATTTTAGCATAAAAAAGCGAATGTTATTCCAATGCTTCTTGTACGTCTGAAAGGGTAGCCCGTCGAAGTTGTCGAGGTACCCTCGTCATAGTCACGTGAGGTTGCCCACTGTTCACCCACATTTGTCTGAATAATAGAGCACCTGGATCGAACTTGTCCTAGAGCGTCCTTTCGTATACAGTAAAAACATGACTGAAAATATTATTACAAGCACAAACAAGACAAATAATGGTCGCAATGTTTCGTGTAGTGTTGTCAGACCTCTGCTCCTCTTAGGCTACCTTAACCACTGCATATAATTTTAGTTAGGTTTGTAGTTTGTTGCGAATGGGAGTTGCAGCTAATTTAACCCGCGCAAAAAAATATATCGATCCTTTGCGCTATGAAAAATTTAAACAAATTCATCCCACGGGAACCAAACATTTTACCGGGATAAATAGCCAATGTGCTATTCCAGACTATAATCTATCTCTTTGCCAAATTTCATCCAGATCCGTTCAGCCGTTCGGGCGTGAAAGAGTAAGAAGAGAGCGTAATTTGTATACCCCTCTGCCCACCTACCCCTTCCGGTGATATAGGCTAAACTATACTTTTTCTGAGTTCTGGCCTTCGCGCATCGCTGCCCACAGTTGGGCCGCCAACTACACCCATACATCATGCTGGACAAAAGGCTTGTATTGGGGATTTATTGGTGATTTTTGTATGATTTATTTTCCCCCATGGATGCCCTTTGTTGCCAAGTTTGTACAATGAATTGTAAGCGCCGGGAATTCGGAAAGTACGTGTGTTTTGAAGTTTGTTACAACTTCTCGACAGGAGGATAACTTTTGTACAGATTATGTATGTAGAGTTTTAAATAAGAACATTATCTATACTAATATTATAAATGTGAAAGTTTGGATGGATGTTTGTTACTCTTTCACGCCAGAACAGCTGAAGGGATCTGAATGAAATTTGGCACAGAGATAGATTATAGTCTGGAATAGCACATAGGCTACTTTTTATCCCGGAAAAATGTATGGTTCCCGTGGAATAGAATACCAATAAATTCATTTTCTCATACATTTGATTCTGAGGTGGTACGAAGTTCGCCGGGACAGCTATTTATTATAAAATTAGCTGCTGATCTGCGGCTCGACTTCCAAACATCATAGCGTGATGGTATTTAATTGAAACCTAACTATCATCTGTGTATCTTGTGGCAAGGTTAAAGAGGTTGCTACAAGTACATGTTAAGGGTGTCTATTGAAAGGAGGTACGGTTAGCACTCCCCTTGACAAGGACGGAACACATAATGGTCAAAGGCACCAAATTTGACCACGTGTTTTTTTTTTATCCATGAGGATTTCCCCCCCGAAAACAAAACAAGTACATGTTAAGGGCGTACGTTAAACTGGCAGACCCTGTTGACATTGATGAGACAGGCACTGTAAAATAGTCGGGCACTTAGAGGCCTGTAAAATAGTCGGACACTTAGAGGCCTGTAAAATAGTCGGGCAGTTAGAGGCCTGTAAAAAGACTGGCTTTTCGAGACCTGTAAAATTCAAACCATTGTTTTAATTCTTCCGTGGTACCACTGGTTGGGTCTCAAGTGGCAGACGGTCTTCTCTTTGAGCGAATGTGTAATTAGCTGGTTACACTCGAAGCCGACGTCATCAAATTATAATTAATACACGATTTTACCATATCTAAATAAATGTGTCTGGAAAAATACGTTGCCACAAAGAATTTTTAAAAATAGGCCATTATATTTTGGTATTTAAGTACAAGTCTGTTTGCACAATTATATACGCTATATTAATGTCAATTCAAATTGAACTTTATTGCTTGAAGACACAGTCAAAAGTCATTTAATATTTTGAGGCATATCAAGTAATCATGGTTCAGTACCAATTAACTGTTACTAATGGATCTTGACACGGCAATATTCAATTGAAAATTCTTTATACCTATTGTTGCGGTACCAAAATTAACTTTAAATACTACAGCGTTAGGTACAAATCGGCTGTGTGGCGTTTTTAATTGTTTTCATAGGGGACCATTAATTCTAATACTCGGGCTCGTTTTCGCAGAAATTTGATTCTGACACGATTTTGTGAATATGAAAACACCCCGCTGTGAAAACTATTAATAACTAGCTGTCCCGGCAAACTTCCTACCGCCACAGAAACAAAAAAAATGATTTTTTTTATACCATCATAAGACCAGTTTATAGTGTAAATAAAATTTAAACTTGTAATGTTGAACTGAAACTATTTTTAAGGATATTATCGCGTTTATTTTTTTGTTTTTACGTTCCCGATGTTTCGGCTGCTTTACAGCAACCGTGGTCACGGGAGGACTGAGGTGGTTGACGTCCTAGTGTCATAGTTTGACGGGGGTACCCTCATATTTAGTTGTTGCTTGCGGTTCGATCTACGCGGAAAGAGCTCTCTGTGTCTTGAGGGCTCACAATATTACGCTTCATTGGATGTCGTGAAGTAATTCAAAATCGACTTGCAAGACTTTCCACATAAACAAAGAAATTATCAACTCGGCAACTACGGTTTCAATCAAAAGTTGTAATACGAAAAACTGTTCCATGGTTACTCATCTTAAATCTAGTCCGCCATTCACCGTTTGTCGGGTGTAATTTTGTACGAAAAATAGCCGAGCGCGCAGTCAGCTAACGTAATTACATTATTTCATTCCGACTAATTTCATTGTACTTTTTCCTTACGGACACTACTATTGTTACTTGAAATCATTTTATAATCACTCTAACGCAATAATGAGTTGAACAGTCGACTTAGAGTTAGGTACTTGTAAACAATTACTCAAATCCTCCTAGCTGTTCCTACATTGTTGTCACATACCCATTACAATGTACCTACTACACAAAAATTATGTAGTTCCTTGCCTATTCTTCTACATAGCAACGGAATTGCGAACGGGCGGTATAATCGTAGCATAACACTTTTGACAATTTGACAAAAAAAAAACACTCGGTCTTGACACAGCGATGGCTGCTCCTCAAGTCATGCTGAATGTGGAATGTTCGCGAGTGAGAAGTGAAGTTTAATTCGAGTACCACTGGTAGTGATCCGGCCTAGTAGCATCAGTTGTAAGACTGATGGTCACACTCGCGGGGACGCGGCGATAACTGAATTACAGGACTCATTAGCGTCCGACGTGCTTCAATCACATTTTGTCGCCACCCTACTTCTGATAACTTATTTTCTTAACATTGTTTTATGGCTTTGGAATTCATTTGGATTTATATTCTTAACATAGAGATTTAGATGTAATGTGATGCACTAACATTTCGCTGATAGGTAGGCCGATTTTTAAAAACAAACAGATACTTAGCCTGATAAATTATATTTTAAGGGTTATGGGGTTTTGTTTTGATGTTCGCATCCCCTTCCTTGAAACACAGTTTAATTATATGTTCTCCAACACATTACAAATTCTATTCTATTCTATCAGCTCAAAGACGTCCACTGCTGGACATAAACATCCCCCAATGATTTCCACACATCCCGGTCCTCCACCACTGGCATCCACCGGCTTCCCGCGACGCGTGTGATATCACCAGTCCGCCTTGAGGGGGGGGCGTCCTACACTACGTCTTTCGGTTCGTGGTCGCCATTCTAGAACCTTTCTGCCCCAACGGCCATTGGTTCTGCGAGCTATAACATTACAAATACCACCACGTAAAGCAGCCCACATTTATAGCAAATTGAACTATCTATAATTCAATTGTTAATTAAAAACACACCGATTCGGCTTCGTACGCTGCGTTGCATCGGCAATGCTTAATTAAAACCTTTTGTGCTATAATGTATTCACCTCACTGTAATTCGATAATAATTGAAGACTGGCGTGCGTTGTTATTATGGCTCAGTGTGTAAACTGAGGGGGTGTACTGATTGACTATTGGGAACACAAAAGTTTTATATTTTCTATTACATTTACGAATCTTTTGGTGTATTTGGTAGGAACCCTGCTTACTGTTATTTCTGTATAGCTTACTGCAGGGCTCTAGGATAGCTAAAGGTGGCTTAGTGGGGAGATGTGGCATGGACGATGCTTGAAGAACTCGATGTGGTATAAAGGTGCCTAGAACAGCAACCATGAGTCGGAAGGCAACCTCGACTGAGAAGATCCGGCGAGAAACTCAGCGAGCTTGTCTTTTTTTTTAAATCCATTATTGTGTAGCCCATCCCCTAAGTCTTAGTCCACGACTAATGAAAAATTATATTGAATCATGATTGTTTGGAGATACTCATGATAATTATTTATTATTCCGATTATGGGTAGTTGAATACAGATGCTAGGATTTTATACAGAGACTTCAGAAAAATTACAATGTAGGTACATTATATCACATTACTACATAAATTAATTATAATTCATCGTATATAAAGTAAATATGTTGCGAGACATACCTAATTACATATGTTAAAGGAACGTATAATATAATGATTGTATAAATTGAATTTACTTATTTTGTTGAAACACGTGCGTGAACGTCTTACCCATGTCCAAAAACAATCTGGTTATATATTTACCTTCGAATATTACACATAACGATTTTCACCGTATTGCAATGGGATTACAAAGAAAATTTTCAGGACAATATTGCTCATAAAGCTATTGTAAATTGACAAAATCCCACTAATATTATGCAAGCGTTGCTTAGCTTGGGACCATATATACATATATTAGTGTGTTCGTCTGGCGATATTATTATAAATGGGTACTAGGGATTCTGCCCGCCGAGTCACCTCACAGTAGGACTAACCGCCTCGAATAACAAAACCGAGGAGCAATTAATACGCCCCACAACTTATAGTCCAAAACTAATTTACTATCGGATCCGTGTGTCGGTAGCGTCAGCAGCGACGCTTGATTTATGCGGCTGTGGGCGTTCGCCAAAACTCGCGTCATTAGTCAACCGCCGCGGGATCGGTTTTTATGCTAACCGTACCGGTTCGCTGATTGATATGGATTATGATATTGAGCCTTATTTCTGAATGTAATTGTTATGTTCATATATATAATTCCATCCCCTTTTTAATATCCCACTCAATGCGAGGGGGATTAGGCCATAGTCCACCACGCTGGCGCAATGCGGGTTGGCGGATTTCACACATCTTTCGAGGGGTTCTCTCAGACATGCAGGATTCCTCACGATGTTTTCCTTCACCGTTTTAGCAAGTAGTAATCATGGTTGAAAATGAGATTCGCACATGAAATCCCAGAGGTGACAGCGGGGTTTGAACCTGCAATCGTCGTTCTCAATCGCTCCTCCGTATAAATCCTCGCGCTTTTGAACCTCAAATCAGTATATTTTTTTGAACATACAACACAATATAAATGTATACATTAGTATGAATCCATATTACGTTTTAAATAAGAACCTTATGCATATTTATCAATACGGGAAACCGAACATTCACTGGCAAACAAAAATGCAAGCTGTATAAAAAACTGCTGTAACAGCTATATTAAGCGCTTCAGTCCAACCGAGCGTGCATAGCCCATAACTCAGAGGGCGCTCGCTGTGATCGGTGGCGCTCGCGGGCTATACGTCAAAGTTTCGAACCGGAACACCTGGATTGAAGCGCCCAGGGGGATTGAAAATGGGCGATTGGGATTGTTTTTATTAACTCCTTAAGTAATTAGAATTTGACGTAGCAGTTACCACGGTTACTTTGGCCTCAGGCTAGTGCCACAGAATCCTAAATAGTACGGTACAGAAGGATCACTGTGAATTTTTTGATTAATATATAAGGCGTATATTTAAATTTAAAAAACATCCTAATTTCAATCGGACCGACATGAGATCCAGTAATCCAAAACCAAGCGCACCATTGCAAGACCACAAGACAATTTCTGTGTAGATCGGACCGCAAGCAACAACTAAATATAAGGGTACCCTGGTTCGAGCTATGAAACTAGGAAGACTAACACCTCAGTTCAGAAAATAGCCGCGATAAAATCGGAAAAATAAGTATTATTTCAATTTGTAGTATTTGCGTAAGTTTAAGAAATCAATATAGATATATAGATATATATATAGATATATATACTCAGTCTATAGTATATCTTCTCTTACTCATGTATTTTACATATAAACTTGAGCGTTATAACCTTCTTATTAAACTATATATATATATATATATATGTAGTAGGTTATAACGCTCAAGTTTATGTGTAAAATACATGAGTAAGAGAAGATATACTATAGACTGAGTATCGCAAACCACGCACTGAAACAAAAACTAAGCCAAATTTTGTAGTATACGCAAATTACGTCCCAACGCACACGCGAATTCGCAATCAGCTTGGTTTGATGTGCTTTAATATTTTATTCCCGGCAATAAGTCTACATTATTTCTTCATATGAGTGTGTACACACACACTAAGGCCCAAGGGACCGACCTGTTTTAACAATGAACTATGGTCACTACAGTTTTGTGGTTCTTTCCAACTTCTTGATTGATGAGCCTTTTCTTGTTGAAACAAGATAATTCTTATTCGCGAAGACATTAACTTTATTTACTTAAGACTAATGGTGTTTTTTCTTTGTAATGACGATAGTATTGTCATTTCTTGATACAAAAGGGTCCCTAGACGATTGTTGAAATAATGATTGATTGTCGATATCAGCTTACCAAGATCAGATTGATAAAGTACATGAAGCCTTTTTGTACAGTGACATGACGACACCTGAATACTGGTTCCTAGTTTGACTACGGAACCATAAAAAATCACATAATAAGAATTACACCGTTATTATATAAAACTTCATCTTTCTTTACGAAATGAGATGCGATGAAATAAAATGGATATGAATATGGCCTCACCCACAACTTAGCGGGTATTTTGCCAATGTCAAGTAATTAATTGGAATAAAACATTCAATAAATACATATTATGGATAAAATAATGGATGTGACATGATGGTATGAAAATGGCGGGTCCATATAAAACTTTAATTATATTTGGATATCCGTGTCCAACTGTGGGACATTAAAATGGCTTGTATTATTTATTTTTATAAATAAAAAACTTTCATTTGAAAAAAGAATATTTCGTAAATAAAATTAAACTCGAATACAATGAAAATCGTACTCAGATACGGCGCGACACAAGTACAGTCGCACACGTCAGGCGCAGCAATCAAAATTCATTGTGGCACTCTCGCAGGGGAATTGATGTTGGGGATAAAAAATGCCCGCAAATAACCGGGCACGGCCTGCACAGTGGATATGATAATTTCACGTTTGTGCATAAGTGTATCTATTTTATTCATTGGTTTATAAAACTCCTTAGTTAGAAACTGTACGCGAAAATGAGCTTTAGCTAAAACACTTTTAAATAATCGTAGGATCGTTGCAATTCACTACTATCCTACCAATTGCAATGTGTACTATTTGTTTGTGTTTCGAACAATATCGCCAGGCCTACTTAATTTAGCCGAATACTTTCTTAAAAATATTGTATAACAATTCCAAAGATCATCCGACCGTGAAAGATTTAGACTGCTCGTTAACTTTTTAAAATATTTTTGTGATATCCTGAACACATTTTCTTCGGACACCTAGATTAGCAAAAAAAAAACAAACCGGAAAATCTACAAGCGAATTGAGATCACAATACAAATAGCATAATATTCACAATCCAAAAATCATTACATTTTCACAACAGAAGCTGAGACGTTTATAAACAAAATTCAGTTTTAAAACTATCTGTCTAAATGCTGTTTTGCTATTTTCCTTTTCATACAACCACTTCTCAAACGAATCTGAAACTTATGCTGTAGACTATAGAATAGAGTTTCAAATGGTGGAGACGTAATTTGCTAGACTGCAGTCAGTAACGTCGTTATGGTGTTCACAGATTCCGTTTCCAGACATTTCTGAGGGTATGAAGGTGTTATGAAAAAAGTTGTTTCTTGAGAAGTTGTTTTCTCAAGAACTTCAGGGCAAATGTCTTTGTAATGTGTCCAATACTTACCTTCTACCTCACCTGATGGTAAGTGACGATGAGATCTACGATGGAGCATACTTGCCTAGGTAGGAAGGCGGCAGTTGATCGAGACGCTACATTCACTAGGCACATGCAGCGCAGCTGATCTGACCCGCCATCCATGAATGGCAACACCGAACATCATGCCGGAACACGGCTAGGCCGCTTGGCGACATGGCTTTGTTCGGTGGGTGGTGACTAGCCACGGCCGAAGCCTACCCACCAGTAAAAATGATCGATAAATAAATCTAAATAAAATGTGGTTGTAAGCAACTTTATTTTATTAAAATTTCATCTGACTACACATTATAATTACAAATGCGATAAAACGTAGATTCAAGGCATAGTATACCCTTTCTGAATAATCCTCTTGAAATACCACAGACATCCAAAATGTCTGTGGGACCTCTCCTTTTAAAGATAGCCTAGGCCTCCCATTGTGACTTCTTTATTGTAAATATAAATTTAGTCTCGTATTCACTTTCGGAAATAAAATCAATTCAAGACAGAAAATATCACCATGCAAAGTTGTATGTATAATACTTAAATTCACACAGGAGTAATAGAGGAATTAAAAGCAAATGAAGGTATAAAAAAGAACAGATAGAAAAATATTTGTAGCGACCTCTTCAACTTCGCTACAAGCTACATAGATGGCGCTGCAGACGACATTCAGAACAATTGACAATTCTCCATACAAACCTGAATCGCGCTATGAGAGTTTTCGGAGCACGTAACATATATACAAGATCCCGACAATAACCGTGGGCGCATAGCGGCCGCCCCGCCAGGCATACCACCCGCCTGGCTGGAAGATCGTCCCTTTTTCGCAAAATTTTCATAAGCACCTCCAATTATTGCACTTGCGCTAGAAGTAAGCTCACGGTAGTAATTAAATGTCCAATTTGGGATCGAAACTGCAACCTCTCGGTTACGTAGGCGACCCCTATAACTACTATGTCAGAGCTTGTAAACCGAAGATGAAAAACAGTTAAATATAGACGTAGGTTTTGCAAAATGCCTACACAATAAAACGAGTTTTTGCGCAAATAAAGATGTTACTATCCAATTTACAAGACAATAATAACCGCGGTGGTTTCCCACGGGAGCGGTTTATTAATATCGGGTTCCGTCGCGCTCCGCTTGCCTCCCCGTGCCCTGACCTCGCCTCACCTTATGAGAACTTGCGTTTTTTTTAAACTTTATGAGGTGTTAATGTGGGAGGCAAGTTTTGGAAATAAGAGTCTTGAGGCATAATCAGAATAAGATTATTTTTTGGGTGAAATCTATATACTTATAGCGATGCCATTGCTGGAGGTCCCTACAGATCTTGAACAGGACCAATAATCGGGTAGGGTAATACAACAGGATTGTAAAGTTTTTTTTTTAAATTCGTTGCTAAATTTAAAAGCTTATTTTAATTTTGTAAATTATTACGTTGGGTAAGTACCTAACGTCCATTCGGAATGCGGTTTCCATGGATAAGAAAGGATACATGACTCGTGATGCAATCAAAATGGCATCATAATTGTCACTTTGGCCTGTTTTCTCACACTTAAACAGTCTGGTGTCATTTTCATTCGACTGTAAGTCAGTTATGTACCAGGGCGGGCTATGTTTTGAGCTTCATTACCTTAAGCTTATTGACACAAAGGCCACTAACCTATGAAGTCCACAATATGGAACAAATCAAAGACCACACAAGAGGATACAGTCAGTGTCTTAAGGCTTCACATATCAGATTTCATCATTGACCAACATAACACGACCAGCGACATCCCTCAACAAACACCCTTATTGTTATAACGATAAAGTTGGGTAGAAAGGTCCCAATGATCTAGTTGATAAACTGGACGGTCGCATACCTCCTGACACAGGATATGTGCGGAAAAGTGGCTTAATGTGTTATTATAGGAGACAGGGCCGGGTCAAATGTAAGGATATGAAATTGGGTTTTATGTATTGGCATATTTAATGGCAGCAAATATAAAATGACGATTATAAATATCACCAGAGAAACACCAACTATACGGTCCCACACTAAGCAACGCTTGTATTATGGGTACCGTACAATCAAAACAATCCTGAATCGCGCTATAAGAGTTTTCGGAGCACTTAACATATTATATACAAGATCCCGACAATAACCGCCTGGATGGAAGATCTTCCCTTTTCCGCTAAATAACTATGTTTATACATAAGGGTTAATTCATTTGTGTATGAAAGCTTTAAATTGAATCAGGTTTCAAAATAGAATTGCATTTGGGAATTCACCGGCGAGCTGGTTTATCTACAGGCTGTTGTGTGCCGAGACCTTGGGCGCCGGATGTGACGGCATGCGGTGGCGCGGAAGCACGCGTCGATGCACACTCCTTGTGGATACACTTACAGCTGACGACACGGGGACGAGACGATAAATCTTAGATTATTATGTTGCTTACCTTCAATTTGTAGTAGGACAATGAAGATTATATTGACTAAATTGGTCTTACAAGTTTTGTGTGGGCGCTAGAATTACTTTTTAATGACAGCTATATCAACATACCTCACTGGTTTTTGGACTAAATATTGGAATATGAGATTGGAATATGACAAGAGATTTAAGTGTGTCAAAATAAAGCCTATTTTACACTGTAACAGCAACACTCTAGAAATAAAAAAGTTGCAATAAAAAAAAAGAGACAAACACTCTGTGTATCTTTCCGGGTCTGTTGCGTTGAGAACGCCTTCTGTTCCACTTATAAAGTAAAAAAAAGTAACAATGACAACTTGTAAAGCACTCCAATAATCCACTCCCTGTTGGCTATACAAATGAATTGATTTTGACTTTCAGACACTGGAAGCTGTTGAAATGTCCACACTACCAGAAATCCGATATTATATTACTGTAGTTATTTAAGAATCGCGAAGTATGAAAGGAGTGAAATTAACCGTGCCCGCCGCACTGAATAAGCTCTGAGTGATGGTTGGTTGAGCACCACACAATAACTTATTGAGCTCGCTAGTGTAACGTCTTTCGATACGACGGGTGACAAGTTGATTTTAGTCATAAATAAATAAATATAAATATCGCCAGGCGAACTCACCAAAGTCAAAGTCAAAGTCAAAGTCAAATCATTTATTTCGTATAGGCCTACGGGGGCACTTACAAATTGTCATTACATTTTTTCCTTAATACTACAACCGGATCGGAACGCGACCTCAACTGAGAAGATCCGGCAAGAAACTCAGCGGGCTTGTCTTTTTTTTTATCCATTATATTTACAAAAAAAAAAAAATTATAAAAAGTAAGCTCCAGTGTGTTGCCATGCGAGGCGCACACACGCTACACTTTAACATTATAAATATTGATATTAGAGCGATCAGTCCCAGGCTGCTTTATCATCCAAATAATCCAAGATTCTGTAATAACCCTTACGACATAAATTACTTTTAACAGTTCTTTTAAACTTACTAATGGGCAAATCTCGGATTCCTTTGGGAAGTTTATTATAGAAGCGTATACATTGCCCCATAAAAGAATTATTTATTCTGTGGAGACGAGTGACATGCACGGATAGTTTGTCCTTGTTACGAGTGTTAATAACATGAACATCACTCCTTTTTTCAAAATTATGAATATTTTTCTTAACATACATTAGATTTTCATAAATAAATTGAGACACAACAGTTAGAATATTTATTTCTTTGAATTTATCCTTAAGGGAATCTCTAGGACCCATGCCGTAAATTGCTCGTATTGCCCTTTTCTGCAAGATGAAGATAGTATTAAGATCTGCAGAGCAACCCCAGAGTAAGATGCCATAGGACATAACGCTATGGAAATAACTGAAATAAACAATTCTAGCTGTGTCTATATCCGTTAATAGTCGAATTTTTTTAACAGCATAAGCTGCCGAACTCAGCCTACCAGATAGTTTTTTAATATGTGGACCCCATTGCAATTTAGTATCTATGGTAATACCGAGAAACACTGTTGACTCCACAAGGTCCAAATCAGTTCCATTCGGTACCTCACTAAGCAACGCTTATATTATGGGTGCCGTACAATAGACTGGGGGCGAACCATCTATATATTATTTGTTTAGATATTAAACATCCATGACTTGGGTACAAACATTCGTGCTCATCACAGATAGTATGTCCCTACCAGGATTCGAACACGCGACCCTCGGCACAGACAGCAGGGTCACTACCAACTGCGCTAATCAGGCCGTCAACGGTCAGGTAGTCACGGCATAATCAAAGCAAAAGTCTTAGCACAACTCTAGAATGTGCGATTGTTTAGCTGGTATTCTGACGGTTGATTTTATTGCGCACGATTCTCTGATTTTTCTAATAATTAAAACGGGCTCTATGTAAAGGCCATTTTAATGGGACTAGACCATCATACAGTCCTTGCACTGTTATTCCTGTAAGCCAGGATCCACAGCGGAGACCGACGGAGACACCTACGTTTGACCCTCGGCGAGTTCCGGGGAAAAGTTATCCGTCTTGGAATCCGCAACAAAATTATCGAAAAGAAACAAGAGGATATGGAAAGATGAGTATCCACTTCCCTTCGTTAGAAAGCAGGAAACAAGAAAAAAAACTATGTAAGCCTGGCTGCCATAGAATTTAAGACTCTTGCAAACGGACGAAGCTCTGAGCTTATATGTAAAGGATAGTCGCAAAATATAACTATCACAAAATGTAACCTATTTTCGTGAAAATGTAGCGCACACAAACTAGTAAAGTTACTAAAAATATGGTTTATATGCCGGCGCTAAACTCGCTTAAACCGTCCCTACAACGGTTTAAGCTATGATATCACAATTCATGGGCCGCTGGGCACGAGCCCGCTTTATATTTTTATTATACGCGACGCTAGGGGGCGCTGTGAGCGTTTTATTTAATCTTTGTATTGTTGCGGGACCGCACGTTGGAATGTCAAGGTCGTCTGCTTTGATAACAGCCTGTATATTACATTTGACTTTCTTTTGTGTGGAGTATTTATTTCTTTTTGCATTTTTTCATTGATTTTATGATCGATTCTCGGCTAGTGCAACATATTTTTTTTGGAATTACAGTAAATAATTAATTCAGACTCAATCTTTTTTTTGTTAATTTTGTAATCAGAAGTAATATTGATTTTGTATATTTACGCGAATCCTACACATTGAAATAAAACTTATTTTAACAGATTTTATCGCGTTTATTTCATGCTTTTACGTTCCCGACGTTCGACGTCAAACACCTCAGTCCTCCCGTGACCATGGTTGCTGTAAAGCAGTCAAAACGACGGGAACGTAAAAGCATAAAATAAACGCGATAAAATCAGTAAAATAAGTTTTATTTCAATTCAGAAGTCAGTTAAAATAATGTATATATGTATTTTATAAGAATTCACATCGTCATTCCATGCGAGTGGTTCCAACCGCTGATATCCGGGGACCTAACCCTTCGTCTTAACCCCCTGCAGGAACCACGCACCAGTGATACAGGTTGAACCAGGGGTATTGTATACCACATGTTAAATACGCTAAGAAATTGTGTGTGTCTTTATTTGACTATAATTGTTCAACTGTAGTCTGTTGGTGCCAAATTTCGGAAATTATATCGTAGTCCATTGTATGGTATCCATAATATAAGAATCGTTTGGCACCATATAGTTGGTGCGTTTTCAGGTGATATTTATTCATTGTTGGCATAGATGCTAGTACAATTCACTATTGATCCAATTGGCAATATTTCGTTTATATTTAGATCAAGACCAGGCATTACGTAATTAATACTCAAGAGAATCATTCATCAATTAAAAACTAAATTTAAAGTGTAAGGTGGGGGAGGGACCGGGATTGAGAAGTTGCTAACAACTCGCTCAAAACTTCATCATTCATTCATTCGTACTTATCGAACTCCAACAATTACTGCGAACGAATGATTGTGCCGAAAGTATTTCTTTTCGTCGCTAATGAAGTATTAAAGTCTGGCAAAGTTTTCAGGAAAACGAAAAAGGTAAATTAATTGTTTGATAGTTTATTTTTAAATTAACGAATAATTTATCGCCAGACGAACACACAGACTGAGGTCACAAACTAAGCAACGCTTGCATTGTGGGTACCGTACAATAGGTTAGGGGCGATCACAGTCTCTAAAGAATGTGTGAAGTTGGTGCCAAATAATAAAAGTATACTCAGTAACGAGATGCGCGGACCAATTTGTAAGTATAGTCTTTGGCGCAGACCGGCAATACTCGACTCAGTTGATTGTTTGGCATTATATATTCATTCCATATTTGATTTAGTTAGACAAAGTAAGTTTTTTGAAGACGGGATTTTTATGTTTTTCTTGTTCCTAGCGGGTTTTTTCGGTGGAACTAACATTCCGAACCGGCAGTAAATTTAGACTATTCACAAGTGTTGTTTCAGCCTATACTACAAGAATACACAACTTAAATTTTTTTGATTTCGACGCGCAAATTGTAGTACCGAATGCATTTTTAAAAGTAAAGCATGTTGTTTTGAACAAAAGCGGTAAACCAATAGCCGAGAGCGTTTACCACTAACTCGGGGTGAATTGAAAACAAGTTCAGCGTTCGCGGCGAACGAATTCAATTTCACACCCCACGCGTGCACACGGAGATAAGAAAACTGAGGATAAAGTTGATAAACATTGGATTATCCTTACAAACATCTTATTGTAGTATATACAACTGTAATTAGAATCAGAATATTTTTTATTCACGTAGACTTTACGACGACTTGACTTAAGATCAATATTACGTGCCATTACTTGGCGCTGACCTCAAATGGTTATGGAGTAAGAAAGACCCCGAATACACTATATAGTTCATTCAAAACTTTGTAGCAGTTTTTGCATAATTCTCTATCAATCATACCTTATTTGTACCTATCTTTTGCTCGTGGGAACTCTAGTAACTATCGATTTTCTCCTTCAAAACTACTCGTTATCATCATAGAGTGTATGATATAGATCTACTCTATATTCTGAGTGTAACTATAGGCTATCAAATAGTTAAATTTCCATTCAAATTACTCTAGTTTTTCGCTATTTCCAAACAAACATATACTAGGATTCTAAAGACATTTGCTTGGATTTAGCTTATTGCATCAATTTTTGTCGTGTTTTTTGTAACTATACGCTTAATAATTTAGGTGATGTATAATGTTGTTAATGTTGTTCCTACACACAACAACAATATAAAGATGTTTCACGTTATAACAAAAAACAGTCAATTTTTTAAAAAAAACAAGCGCACACCTCGCCAATTAATCCGTAAAAAAATATTCAAAATCCAACCCGTAAATGTCTATCCTGCTGTTAAGAGCACTTTCTATTCAGTGCAGGCCTCGCTGGCCGAGCACCACTCGTTCCTACCCCTCTATTATTTCACGAGGGTCTTTGCAATTTGAAGACTTAAGATAAATAGGAAAAAATGCAGGGCTCATTTTCTGAATCCATTTTTTTTACTTGAATATTGTAAGGTTGTTAATTATGGACGTCAGGTGGCATCGTGAGGGTTAATTAGAGTTATTCTTATATTTCCGCGAATGCTACACATTGGAATAATAATAACAAAATAACATAAAATAAACGCAATAAAATCCGTAACATTAGTTTTATTTCAATATAATTATTTTATTAACAATAATTATAGTTTACTTAATAATTGTTAAATTAGTGATCCAATGTTAATTTCACGCATGTTTTCCATGACAGGGTAGGCAGAGTTACACTGCAGAGCACTTACATTTCGCCGATAGTATTAGGTCCCAACACAATAGGGGTTGAGCCTATTGTAACTAGACCAGCATACTCCCCCTCAATGCTAGGGGACTTAGATCAGACATAGTCGACTGGACTGGGCTCGACTGGCCCAGTGCTCGTTGGAGAACTGTAAACGTTTTTTGTTGACCTGTGAGGTTTTCTCACACCAAAAGTAAATTTAAAATCCATATATATGAATATTATTTTTAGTTTACGTAGCGAGAGATATTTAACTAAAATAAGATTAATTTATTATTTATTTTAATCTCGGACAATGTTTTTATACTTTTTGTAAATATTAGGTAGTATGCATTTCTATATTTTTTATATATATTATTTAATTTTAAATATATACATTAAATAAATGTATTATTATAGTCAATCTAATACTTCCATCAATAAACTCAATGGCTATGCTATTGTTAATAACAACAAAATGATGTCACATATACTATATTTTTGAAAAGTAATTAAAATCCGTAAATAATATTATTACACTTATTGCCCGATCTATTGTCACTAAGCAAGCCAGACACAAGAATGGCTCACTCAACAAAACACCTTCATAATTAAATGATTCAGTAATGATTCCATTCTCGAGTGGGAATTAAAAAATGAGCTCTCCCTCTCAACAAGAGGGGGAGCCTAAAAACTTGGCTATTCAACCGTTGAGACCACTTACCCCGCTGGGAGGGGGACTGAGTACCTCACAGCATCATTCATGCCATTGCAGTGAGCTGGTGTGCATTCATTTAGTCGTTTTATTGTGGTACTTAATCTACCTGGTATTGTGATTTGAAATACCAACTATTGATAAAGAAAGTTTTTAATAAATATCATCTAATCCCGACTAGGGTCGAACCTAGAACCTTGTGGACACCAAAACCTTACACACCAAACAGGATCAAGATTGTCTAAGAAAGTTACCTGTTCAATGTGAGTATTTTATTAGTTCACATATTGATATCTTATATTTACGCGAATAATACATATTGAAATACAAGTAATTCGGCGGATCTTATCGCGATTAATTTATGTTCTTTACGTTCCCGACGTTTCGGCTGCTTTAGAGCAACCATGGTCCCTAGAAGACTGAGTCTCCCGTGACCATGGTTGCTATAATGCAGCCGAAACGTCGACAACGTAAAGAACATAAAATAAACCCGATAAAATCCACAAAATTTGTTTTATGTGTGTTTTATTAACAAAATTACATCAAAAGAAATTTATACGCATTTAAATTATAAACAGTTAGTTACTCATGCTAAAATTTAACATCCAATGCGTCTCATGAATCATCTGTCACACAAAAAATGCAAGGGCTATAATGGTACCCCGTATCCACTAAATATTCTATGACAAATCGCATTCATTGCGCGGCTGGTCATTCCGTCCAGTGGGATTTTTTTACGTTTTTCCTTAGCCCGGTAGGGGAAGGGTTGGATCGTTAATCTTTTGTCTCAATTGCATATTGGCATTTGAATCATTAACACTATTATCAAAGTGTAAAGAGTACTCTGCTATTGGACAATAATCTATGAAAAATGCTCTATATAAAGTTCTCTATGGTTTTCTCTCCTCTATAACGTCTTCTCGACATCGTTTGTTTTGAAAAGTGTTCTGAGTATTAAAATTCAATTATAATCATATAAACCTCAAGAAGTCTATAATTTCCACCCCAGGGCCCATGATATATATATCAGCTATTATGGATTTGATCCTATGCCCACTGAAAAACTTAATCAAGCGCATGGACTAGTAAATAAATTGCCTTTCTTGACGGCGACAAAATTTCAAGTAGGCGTTACAAAGCTGTGCGCGTGACATAGTTTGATGAAAGCATTTTAGCACAGATTATGTAATAGTGCTTACGAACAGATATTTTACTCCGCGGAGACATTTAATTGAAACACGACTCTTACTACAAAGCAATAAAGTGCACTTCAGCTTGCACACCACTACATTTTGTGCGTTTAGAAATATATTATTACGTTACTATGGCTTCTCTTTTTATCGCGTAACTGTATCTCTTGCAAGCGGCTCCGGCCGGGGAGGTACAGCGCGCTGTGGATATTTATCGCAGTAGGAGCGACGAGTGACGGATGTCTGATTTTGAGTCTGAATGAAGCCCGTTCTATCCATAAAAGGTGTATATCCTATGTGGCCATGATATCTAGGTATCTTATAATATTATCATTGAACAAAGTAAAGTAGGCGGAGCTACGCTGCATGCACTCGCATTTCGTCGACAATATTAGGTCTCAACTCAATAGGGGTCTAGCTACTATTCTTCAGGGCGCACTCCTCCTGAATGAGAGGGGTACTCGGGCTATAGTCCACCTCGCTGGTTGAGCGCGGTTTGGCGAACTACAGGACTTTGAACAGAATTAATATCACTGTGTTAAAATAAAACTATTTTTTAAGGACTCTATCGCGTTTCTTTTTTGTTTTTACGTTCCCGACGCTTCGGACTGCAAGTAACAACTAAATATGAGGGTACCCCCGTCAAACTATGACACTAAGACGTCAACCACCTAAGTCCTCCCGTGACCATGGTTGCGGTAAAGCAGGCGAAACGTGGGGAACGTAAAAACAAAAAATAAAAGCGATAGAATCCTTAAAAAAATGTTTTATTTCAATGTGTAGTATTCGCGTAAATATAAGAAATCAGTAACACCGTGTTAGTTTATATCGGTCAAATACTTCCAAACATTGTAAGATGCTTCAAAAATCAGGGCGCGACCATTCCCACACAATACTTTTTATAGTCCCGTCAAAATATAAATGTTACTAAATCATTACCATACTGAAGCGATCAATCATAGCCGCACGAACGTTTGCAGGTCTTTTGTAACAACAAGATTGATTATCCCGAAGCTGAAAACATTACCTAGGCTATTTTTCAGGAACGTATCATTTGTGATGAAGTTTTCATGTCCTGGAATTTTGCAAACAACGAGGTCTGTGATCCCCGAAGTGAACGGGATTTTTCGGCAATGTAAAAATCCATTTACTCACCAAAACAAACGTGTACTCACTGAACGCGCTGGTTTTTCTCGCGTGTCCGGAATAGATTGCCAATTGGATTTTTATTACTTCCACACTGGCTTTGTGTGAACTCACCATTAGACTAATAAACATCACACAAATTTCAATGGATGATTTACAAGTACCCTCAAAAGATGACATGTAATTTACATTTCATAAACATCCTACTTCATCATTTGCCAGCATCGTTGGCAGCTGTACCGTGCATGCTCGCTTTACACAGCCAAGAGACGATGATGATCAGACAAGAGCCCTTGAAGCTGTAGGAACATATTTTCTTGAAGTGCAGTTATTTAAATTAATTTGGTTAATGTAGGGATGTCTTTAGTGCCACTTCTGCACGTCAAGGGCGAGCTAACTATATACTTTATAGTCTACCGTATTTAACATTTTGTATTGAGAATAGTAAAAGCGGCCTCTAGCGGACGGTTGTATAAAACTTTCAATTCTCCATACAAAATGTCTAAATACGGTAGACTATTAAGTAGGTATACGGTTAGCTTACGAATAATCTTGCACTTGACGTAATGTAGTATTTACGACAGTTTAAGATGCTGTAGAGTTCCTAGGTAATATTATTTATAAACACACTATTGTATAAGATTTTGGGGTCGAGTCACCTTCGTCCGTAGGAGAATTAAATACCCTTGAGATACCCTACACGTGACCCTGGGTGGTGCCAACTAGGTGACAACTCTACTGGTGGTAGGCTTCGGCCGTGGTTAGTCACCACCCACTGAACAAAGCCATGTCGCCAAGCGGCCTAGCCGTGTTCCGGCATGATGTTCGGTGTTGCCATTCATGGATGGCGGGTCAGATCAGCTGCGCTGCATGTGCCTAGTGAATGTAGCGTGTCGATCTACTGCCGCCTTCCTACCTAGGCAAGTATGCTCCATCGTTGATCTCATCATCACTTACCATCAAGTGAGATCGAGATCAAATACTTGCCTATAATGTAATAAAAAAAAAAGATATTTTTTATTGAAATTACTAAGAAATCTACTTAGATTTCGAACAACATTGTTAATAAGGTTGTTGACAAATGATCAAGTATAGCTACTGCTCTTAGCTGCGTTCGCGGTACCTCGATGTAACGTAGCCAATAGGACTCCGGGATAATGTACCTTCGTATAAGGGAAATCATTTTAATGATGGGATCAGTCAAACAAGAAGCTACCCTTCATACTATACTATAAGACATCGAAGTTAAAATTCTATTTTTAGTATAAACGCTATCAATAATAGTACAATAACAACAAGACAAAAGAGTAAACCATACAAAATAATCAATACTTTATATTTGTGCTATGAATAAAATTCAAAAGATTCCATTACTTACGGATCAAAACTGTGTTTACATTGTGTGGATATTATGTGTGTGTATTGCGTATGAGTTTGATTAAATTATGATCACAGTATGCACGTTCAATATTATATCAATAGAAAATCCTTACAATAATAAACTTAAGTTACACAACAATAGAATTGAAAATAGCTATAATTTTATATTTCAGAACTTATTGAATAGAGACCGGAGTGAACGAACGATATGAATGAAAGACACGCTCCACGGTTTAATTCAGATGTAAATCGGTGCATTCGAATTCAGCCGAGGACTGAATTGTTTTCAGTGTGCGTAGCGACTTTTTACTTTCCAAAGACTGGATTCGAACTAAGTTAGTTTTATTTGAAATCAATACCATTGAATTTATGAACTTGAAGTACCTACATAAATTCTACATTGATGTTGGTCTTAAATTCTCTATCGTCTTTAGTTTACCACCACCCAATTCTTTTTTAACGAGCATCTAGATTAGAAAGCTAAGACAAAGTGTACAAAGTTACGTGATTGGTAATTGGTAACTAAATGGCAGATTAAGTAATAGTTTTGATTGAACCATGGTTATCATTCGCTTAACGGTGACAGAAAACATCGTGAGGATCCTTAATGATGGAGAACCTAGCCAGTTTTCGCGAAAGACTTATTTTAAAACCAACGTCGTAATTTACAGTTTCACTAATATTTTTCATATTCCAAAAATAATTTAAACCGTTTTCCTTCAAATATAAACAACAATTTCAGAGTTCATGGAAGTTAAAATCCTTTTTTTTCTTTTGCAGGTAAGCGAGTTTGGTGAATACCGAATGCGATGTTGAACAGGTACTTTCTGTTTTAACGTTTCGTTTTATCGGATGCGAATTGTAGCTGCAATATTAATTTGGTGTGTTTTTTTAATTAACTTGGAAACGCAGGGCAACAAGCAGTAACTCAGTAATGAACTAAGTGCAACTTGTTTTTATGATTATTTATTCATACATTTTGAGTAAAGTCTGTCGTAGTTATATCGTTTCAAGTGAAACGTCCATGGAGTCTCCGTACATGAGGGAGTACAGTTTCCCTTGTACTTTATATACTGCTAACCTTATGCCTTCAGTACATCAAGGTCGAGATTACTCCATTGTATAGCAAATTGAAGGGCGCCTAGCGAACATTATTTAAAACTTTCTGTTCTCCATACATTGTGTCTAAATACGTAGACTATGAAGTATATAGTTAGCTTACAAATAATCTCACACTCGACGTCCTGAGATCTTTAATTACTATGACGCTATGTTAAGCAGGCTGGGCTGGGCTGTATTCAGCAGGCTTTAACTTTAAGATAATCTAATGTATCATTAAATCAAAATATTTGTACGTGTTAACCAACAGTTACCACAACCGCAGTAATTGTTACATTAATGGACTTTATCGTTGGTTTCATCAAATAGCTACGAGTGCCGCGATCAACTCAGTGCTGTTAGTTCTGCGATTTATGAGCTGTGATCACGAATTGCGCATATTTACGGACTATGCGACGTTGTTTGTACTATTATCGTGGTAATTATAGTGGAAAAGTGATTTTATTAGTACATGTGTTTTTATGTAGATAACATTATTTTATTATTTACAGCTGATATCTATGATTTGTTAGTAGTCTTGACAATATTATAAGTTATTTGTACTGAACCATGATTATCACTTCACACAGTAACATTAAAATACACGGGAGTTGTGATGTAAATAAATATCGCCAGACGAACACACCAAACTATGCAGCGCTTGTATTATAGGTACCGTACAATGTTCTGGGGGCGATACTAGTAACTTCCAGACCAGGGCAAATTACTAAAAGACCGCTTCCGAAATTAACAATTTCACGGTCTGATTATTATTATCATTATCGTCTCAAGTCACATTATAAGATTTATTTTCTTTGAACTTCATATAATTCGTTCGCATACATTTTTGAGGCCAGTTTTTTAAATGTGAATGTTGTTTAATTTTTATTTTTAATTTTAAATACCTTCTTAGATTTTTACGCCGTTGGCTAAGTACTCACTGACTGCGTAGCTTTGCATGGCTGCCGCAGATTCCCGATGTTGACACTAACAGTCTAGCTGACAGCGAAGCAAATGACTCTTTGCTCGGCTTGGGTGAAGAAGAAGAAGCAAGGCAGCTCGGTCAGTCAGTAGGCACCTAGTCACGTGGTAAACATGAATATAACATATGTCAACCTATTTGCATTTTGAACAATACCTATTTATTGTAGGAAAATTTATTCTGACGCAAGTAAATGCAAATTTTCATTTCCTACTTATACATGTGGCTCTCCCTGGATATTAATTATTTTTTATTTATGTAAGTCGACACAAAAGAACAAAAACGTGTTTTCGGGCCGCGACATTAAAAAATATTCAGACAATAAGTATATTGGACCTGTAATTGTATAAATCAATTGGAGTATATGAATAATAATTACAAGCTGGATAAATAACTTCTAGACAAAACGTGACTTTATATAATATTTTTCTTGTGTCTGTGAAAACCAAAAGTAATACGAGTATATTGGTGATATCAAATCTCAATTTCGTTATTATACCGAGTGTCGTAAATAATCATATCAATATTTATAATATTAATGGTATCATATTACAAAATATATATGTTTTGATTTCTTATATTGTTTATATTATGGAATACTAATGGTTTTTATGTTATGATTATCTGTATTAAAAGAATAATTTATCTACCAAAATAACATGGGTCGGTTCCAAACAGTTACAATCAACACATAAAACAAGCGATTGTATTGTTGAAGCATATGTCACAACAGTTTATGGTTAAAACCCGATCGCCACTGGTTTTGAATTTGTAATTTTATCATCTGTTTTAGGGTTCCGTATGAATTGTATTAAATATATAAAAAGTACGTGCCTGAATCGCCGACGACTTCTAAATAAGTTTTTATAATTTTAAATCTTAGTAGCTTAATTATTAGTAAATATCATTAATCATATTGATTTCTTATATTTACGCGAATACTACACATTGAAATTAAACTTTTTTTTTTATTATTTTATCGCATTATTACATCCACGTTATTACATCAACCATGTGGTCATGTGGTCACGGGAGGACAGTCCAGTCCTCCCGTGACCATGGTTGCTGTAAAGCAGGCGAAACGTCGGGAACTTGAAAATATAAAATAACCGCGATAAAATCAGTAAAATTAGTTTTATTTCAATGTGTAATATTCGCGTAAATATAAGAAATCAATATCGATACGAAAAGACAAGCCCTTATGGCGCTACGATACTGGGATAACATAGAGCGAATAGCTTATCGTAGAGCGAATGCCAACTGATGTGACGCATTTACTAATAACTAATGTAATTTAAACGTACTTCCCATAATATCAGGATCGCATAAATCCATCAGTAATACGGATAGATTACATTAATGCGATAATAATGACCCAATTATTATAGATATTAAGGATCTAATTCACAGTGAGCTGTCAAACACTATACATAGCTTAGTTGATACATGACCAATATACATTGTGGCATATTCATATGTCAATATCTACATGTTCTCACATACCTATAACAATGTACTGCTCAAAAATGTAAAATTTATTAAAAAACAAAAGAGCAACCTATGGAGTTTCTTGCCCGTTCTTCTCCATAGGAACGGCATTCCAAATGAGGTAAAGTAGAAGTTTAGCATTTTGTAACTTTTGACGATTCATAAGTACTGTACTAAATGGTCTACATGAAAATATTCAGATTCTGATTGTGATTCATGGCATAACATAGCATTATTTTTTAAGAAAAGTAGTGCATTAAAACTTTATGAATTTAGTGGTTTATATTATGACTCCGTATATACGGAACTCTTTGTTAATTAACGCTTCACGCTTCACTCATTTTTTTTTTAGCTCCTGAATATTGTGAGCTGTTGAATCTTTCATATCCACCATACATTGAATTCTGTGTAAACCCTGAAAATTACAGAGACGTTTCGTTTTTTTTTAACAAATTCATTGACATTTTAGCGTAGATTAGTTTAGGACCTCAAAAAAACATGGCGCACAGGTGATCAGATTGGCATAGTCGGTAGTGCCCCTGCATTCTGTACGAATGGTCCCAGGTTTGAATTCCGGTAGGGTCAAACTTTCTGTGTTAAGCACGAATGTTTGCACCCGAGTCATGGCAGTTTAATATACTGGTACTGCCACCAGTGTGAGTACACATAATAAAGCGGTGCTTAGTGTGGCACTGTACCGTTGGTGGGTTCGTCCAGCGATAAAAATAACAAGATATAATTCATCTCCGAATGTTGCCATCTAAATTCAAACTCAGTCCTGGGTTGCCACGAGGCGGGCCGCTTTCATTAATACCACATTGTTGCTACATCGTCATATTAAAAAATAATTGGCTCTGTGCATACATTTCGGAGTGTTGAAATATTTCACGTACAACATGGACTCTAAACTCAATTCTCCGATATAAAGAACCAGCGTCATATTTTTTTTTGTTATATTTGATAGAATTTCGTACGAGCCATGAAATTGTGTTATTAGTTTTACATCGCGAGCAAAACTAATAAAAGCACGTGCCTATATTTTAAAAAGAAAAAATAAACAGCATTTAACGTGTCGCCGTTGCAATTCAAAAAAAGAAATACGACTATGAAACAAAAAAAATGAGTGTTCCAAATTCAAATTGGTTCGAAATTCAAAATTATAATTATGTAAACGTGTCGTGGCATCGTGGCATAGCGCTATTTATTTATTTTAATTAAAAGGCTTTAGCCTTTTATTATTTCATAATGTTTATCTACTGGTCAGCTAAGGTTGAGCTAATGTCACTTTACTGACTACAATCTAACTCTGCAAAAGTTAGTCTATTTTACTGGATAGTCGTTCTCTTACTATTGCATCTTGGTTCTGAGCGCCTTCTATCGGATGCAAGTCACTTAATATGCATATTGAGTTGCAAAGTTCTGGTTGAGAGCGAATCTTTAGCAACAGTTTAAGACCTTATATCCACTAAGCAGCTAGTCACTGGCACTGATCGATTGCGATTCCGAAACGCGGCCGTGTCATTGCGTCCAAACATTTCATTTAAAAATAATTTTCATTTACGCCAACAGTAAAAAACGCGGCAAAATAAAAACGCGTACGCAATAAAAACCACAACGGAACAACAACATTTAATTTCCCCTTTTATATCGATCATAACTAACCTTTATTGGCGCCATAATAAAGTTGAGATTTGTATCTGTTCCGTAACTGCAAACAGAAGTTCGTGGAAGTGTGTATCTCGAATAAAGACGCCATTTTGAATTTATACGCGGAAATATAAAACATATCTTAAGAGTTATGCTTGCCTGGTACTTTTATTATACGATAACTTTTTACTATTGGAGAGGTATCGATTTGATATGTACTTAATTTAATGATTTTGAGAGCTAGGAAGCTATATTTTACGATTCCGGGCTGGACCATCAAAGTATAATTATAGTTACATCTCGCCTCGATAGATGTCGCTGAACTAATGTTACAAATACTATAACAAACCAGGCTTCTCTACAAAGATCTAAATCGCGCAAAGTTCACAACGTTGTGTAATAATTCTTGACTTATGGTGAAAGCGTTAGGTCAGGGCGCGAAGTTCAAAACTTCGACGGTTTTTATTTACATTCATAATATAACTAGGTACTTAATTAGTTAGTACATAATATGACAGACTTTTTGTGTCAAAGCATGATCAGTTATACCTACTAGAATATGTTAAAGATTTTCCTGGCAATACACAAAAACCACGGCACCATAAAAAAAGAAAAAATTCTCGGCAAAGGCCCGCCCGCACTGCGTCGTCAATGGAGCTCTTAATATAAGGCCATTGCGTTATTACTTTTCTGCAAGTTATAGCTCGCGTAATGACGCGTAAAGCTGCGTGACTGCCGTAAATAATATCTTCACGGAAATATAGCCTTTGTTGTTATAAAGTACGAGCTTATATTTGATTGTGTAGTATAAGTTGTTTCGATAGGGATGTGGAGTTTTGAGTTTTCGAATGTTCGGAATTCGCAAAATGTTGATTTTTGAAATTGGAACGATGTCTACAAGTTTGGGAGTTGTTTCCAAAGTAAATAGGGATTCGCTTTGCTTCGTGACATAATATTGGGTCAACTAATATTATGGGAAATGGCTGGAGTGACCATACACTTTTTTAAGCTGTGGAGTAATAATAATAATAGATAGCACTAGACAAACACACTAACTATACCGTAGTAGTACTTATGTATATATTAAAAATCCATGGTTCGGATACAAACATTCCTGCTCAGCACACAAAGTTTGTCCCTACCAGGATTCGAGTCCTCAGCCCACAGCGTAGAAGGCAGGGTCACTACCCACTGAGCTAATCAGGTCAAATATAGGTATTTGTAGCCATCTAATACCTAAGTACCAACAGAAGTCCAACAGAAATTTATAAGCACCGAAAGATTCCCAGAAAGAACATTATTATGTAGCCGCGCTAAATAATTCCACCTTTTAAGTATAATTTAATTACTGATTAAATTAGGCATAAGTGTTTTCTTATTCACAATTACTACTAGATTAAATGTACTAAGTATATCTACCCTACCGGGAACTACAAGTAAGATAAAACGTTAAAATAACCTTACAATCTAACTGACAAACGTTTTTCTTCCACCATCCAGCAATATCGAATCGAAAATGTGCCCGAAAACCATACACCCCACCCCATCACTATTTTATGTGAAATAAGAATACTCACACACGGAATAACATGTTTTATATTACTTTTATTAAATCTAGAGAAAAAAATCGCTAGTTTACCTTGCGAAATCGTGCCACAGGACCTTAATAAGGTCAATTGTATTGTCAATAGGTATTTTATTATGATGGAGAAAAGAGGACGTCGACCCAGAAGAATGGTCAGTGCCTGTCCCCCGCTAAGATATCCAACCCCTCCCCACGCTTCGTAGTTTAGCGGAAAAAGACGTTCTTCTCAGCCAAGCGGGTGGTAAGCCTGGGCTATCTCGGTCTTGTATATTACATGGTAGGTTCTCAGTAAACTTCCATAGTGTGTTTCAGGATTGTATCGAGAATCGTCAGCGCCATCTGTGTTTCGACCTAGTGATACGAGGTGGAAGTTGTCGCTACATTCTATGAAGTGTGCTTGAAGTATTTTTCTAGGTTAGGGCTGATAGACAACCAAATTTTTGTTAAATGATAGCTTTTAGCCCCGGTCATCAAACACGGTACTTTTAATCTCAAGGAAAGCCCAAAAAATATATGAAAGCGATCAAAATCGCGCTCATAGCTAGTCTATAATTAAAATACTTTCCAATCCAGAGTCACTACGCAGTTAGAGACTTGTTAAAATCTAATCCAAAGTTATAAATTGTGAGTTGTACGATAGTTTGCGGTGTGTCGCGTCAAAGAGCCAACTTTGCTGTACCAAACACCGTCTCGCTTTGATTCACAAATCAGTTTTATTATGTTAGAGAAGTTTTTGAGCAAAAAGAGGACTTTGCAATGTAGCCGTTGCAATCAGGACTTTAAAGGCCGAAAACTCCTTAATAGTTTTTGAATTATCCTACGTGCCTATTATATTCCTTATATTCATTGGAATCTTGATCGAGTCTAAGCTATGGATCGATTCAGAACGTCTCGATAAGTATTCGAATTGAATCGATTGGAAATTTTCTCGTTTCGACGACGATCTTTCAGAGCCACTCTTCATGTCCTTGAATTGAAGATTCGATACGATTACGCAACCGAATGGTTCGATTCGACCACTTTATTTTTTATTTTATTTATTTATTCACAAGATAAGTAGAAGTTAAACTCAGGCACTACTAATGTATAGAACATGGTATGATCGATCGATACAGGACTTGTCAAAAGAGTGGGAATCGGAGGGGGGGGGGGCTGATTACAGATCGATGATCGCGATCGATAATCGCTCCCGACGAGCTGCTCAAGGCTGCATTTACGGCACTCATAGCGTAAAACTCGTACGACGCTATTGGTAATACAAGTTAAACGAACTTTTAGTGTTCATTGACTCAAACAGTTAAGACGTCAAAATAGTTTTAAAAGGCGATTCGAATGTAAAAAGATCGCACGAACTAAGTCCCAACAAAGTTGGTCCTACCTAGCTTATTACAGTTCAATTCAAGTTTATAGTTGCTAGATTTTAAATTGAAAGTAACTTAAATTCTAACTTGAAATAGAATCCGATAGAAGGTCCCAAAGTAAAAATGAGATCTAAAAAGAAATTCACTTCGCGAACTCTTAAACTAAGTATACCTTATAAAGTAACAGTCAGTCAGTAATTATAAGAAATTGATTCAAGACAAAATTCTTCTAGTTAAGTTAGTACTTGCCAGCAGTGATAGCTGAGTTGGTAGAACGCTTGCGTCGGTAACGAGGATCGCAGGTTCAAACAGCGGGTCACACCTCTGGGATTTCTGGATTTCATGTGCGAATCTCATTTTCAACCACGATTAAGACTTGCTAAACGGTGAAGGTAACATCGCGAGGAAAGCTGCATGTCTGGGAGAACCCCTCGAAAGATGTGCAGTGAAGTCCGCGAACCCGCCGTGGGCCAGCGTAGTGGACTATGGCCTAATCCCCCCGCATTGTGGGGAGGCCCGTGCCCAAGTATAACTCTTTCCTTAAAGTATTAAAGGTATTTTCTAAATGGAAACAGTGCATTTGCAATTTTGAATCCATTAGGATGCAAGAGTCCATTGTCATGCGATGTAAAAGCGCTCAATAGGTCGGCAGTCGTGGCGGCACTACACGTGAACGAGGGCACGATAAGGTAATGCATGCTGTTATAGTAGCTATAGGAAGTCTTAACCACCAGATTGTTCTAGGTAAGTTGCCGATAAAATTCTTTAGTATACGGCATTATTCAGAAAAGGTATACTTACTTTTGCACCTACGCTTCTTTTGAGCATTTGTAATTATTGTGAACTCTAAAAAATTGCTCACAACAAATAAATTAATATAAATATAGCCAGACGAACTAAATAACTCTACGGTCCCACACTAAGCAATGCTTGTATTATGGCTACTGTACAATGGACTGAGGATGAACCCAGTATATATTACTTATATAGATATTAAACATGCATGACTTGGGTACAAACACTGGTGTTCATCGTAGAAAGCTTGTCCCAACCAGGATTCGAAAGAGGTACCCTCGGCAATCCTTGAAATCCCTCTGAATCTCTTATTACGCAGTAAGGATTAAATGGTCGCATTTATTTTCTAATTTCTAATTTCGCATTTAAAAACAATAACGATAAAGAAATATAATAAAAAAAACTATAAAAAATCCAAATTTTACTTTCAGCACGTATTTTGGCATAGAAGCGTGTATATTAGCAAAAATATAAATGTCTGTGGCCAAATTCGGAACTAAAGTTAACCCATACAATTTTGTTACGAATACACAACCAGTGGCGCCATGCGCACCTGCAAATATAATGTTGGCGAAAATGCACGTTATACATGGCGGGTAGGATTATAAATTGTTGCTTTTAGCAAAATTAAATTCGGAACACTCGAAAACGAGCGAGGTGGTAATATTAATTTTTCTTATGAGTGAACGGGACAGGTGTATTTTATGTAGTTGCGGCCGCAAATACAACTGCAAATGTGTTGTTTATAGACGTGCGGAGTGATGTCTTTTAATAATGTTTTTGTGTGATTATAAAAGTCGTATACAACATGTCGTAACTGTTTTATTAGATAACTACTTTTTACCTCTGGCTCAACCCACGCTACTATTTATGTGTAATATACAACGTGATTCAGAAAGGGCATACAATTCTTCTCACTACATGATATGAACATAGAAAGTCTACCGTAGGAATACCAGGTACCTGCTTAGATTTTATTCCTTTTCAGTGTAAAATATTCTAACAGATTCAACAGTAGGTTATAAAGATAACATCCCTAAAGAAATAAATCAAACTGTTAGACATAAAAAATGATACTCTGTACTGAGCGTTGTTTACAAAAAAACCAACGTAATTTACACATTTTTTTCATTTCAAATATTACATCAATGTGATCCATATAACTCACTGATTCGTTGGTGAAAATATTTTACATTATTTTTGTTACACCTTGTATAGGCCCCGCTCGTCTTGTAGATGTGTGTAGGCGGACAAATATAAATAGTATTTATCGGAAAACATCCTTATTTGTTCTAGGAATCACTCAATAAAGGTTACAGCGTTTTATCAGAGCCGTAGGATGGTACACCACGATTTGTAGTGGGTAGTTATACATTGAAATGACGTCATAAAAGCAAGAAAGCATTGTTAATCAGAGCGGAGATTGACCAATAGGGTCGCTCCAAAATATCGCCACCAGCTGTCACGTCATAACCAAGTAAATAATACTATTTGATTTATATTTTTCTCGCTTCGCTTCCTCGCACAGCTTTAATGGACTCGTACCTTTAAGGATAGGGGTCTAAGCAAATTATAGTTCAGTCACAATGATTGATACAAGACATCCTTGTAAAAGAAATCCCTCGTACAAATCGCTTGCCTTGTCAGAAAGGGACAGCTACTAGAATATAAGGTTAGAATAGGACAGTTATACGTATCTCGTTTCGTCTATAAGTAAGCGCCTGAAATTTATTATTTTGACAAGACGAAGAGTGCGCTATTTATTTGGATGGTAGTATTATATTTTATTGTGAAAATGATTAATGATTGGCGGAAAAAAATGTAATGAATCAAGCGTTAGGAGGTAATGCGATAGATAGCTTTAGATATCTGTATAGCAAGACATTTAGTTTTTTTTATAATAAATGGCTTTACACTTATTTAAAAGACAAATACCATAAATACCGATTCGCCTCATGTTCAATATTATAGTTAGTTTTTTGTTCATATTATTTTGAATTCGTTCCAAAAAAAACACTAGTTTTCGAATAAGGAATTTCATTAAAGCTATAAACGTTGATCATTGAGCGTCGTTCCTTCGTTACGTTTGAAGTCGTATTCTCGAGGCATTAAAGTCGATATTAATTTGCTTTTATGCTCAGTTATCCCTCCCAAGAAGTAGTAGTTTTTTTTGTATTAACCAAGTAACATAATCACGCCAATAACTAATAGGGATAGGGCTAGACAATAAAAAAAAACAAGATTGGTTTTGATATTTCGTTACATACAGGACAATCCACAGCTCTGGGAACATTGTTCTGTGTTTCTTACTTTTACTGTACCTTAAAAATATTACCCCCTTCCCCTACCTCCCCCTTCCTTTTCCTTGCTTTGTCCCTTTTACGTTATTACACAAATTATACTAAGTATGTCAATGATCAAGTTGACTCACTGCCAAGAATAACCTACCTTTAGAATAGTTTCAACTCTTTTATCAAGTCTCTACAGGCGTCTTTGTTAACCATACTACATTCTCACACAAATGGCCCAAAACTAGTAACACGACTAATTACAAGTGAGAAACTCACAAAGTAGTTACGAGTGATGTAACCCCGTCCGGGGAAGGCTATAAAGGTGACAAGACGGGTTCAAGTGTCGTAAAACCATAAAGTAAGGCACGCAGCCATGGATACTGAAGCGCAATGTTGCGTAATTTTGTGTAAAAGCTATCAGCTAGACTAATTGTATTCTATGTAGGACATAAATCGCAATATATGACCTTTAGTTACTCAGTCCAAATACCTTATTTGACATATCTACAGATAGTCAAGCTTTATGGATCCCTGGAGCAGTGATAGCCAAGTTGGTAGAACGCTTGCCTCGGTAACGACGATTGCAGGTTCAAATCACAGCTCGCACCTCTGGGATTTCTAGATTTTCATGGGCGATTATCATTTGCTAAAGGTTGCTGTGAAGGAAAACATCGTGAGGAAACCTGCATGTCTGATAAAACCCCTGGAAATTAAAAAGGGCTGGTATTATTATTACATGATTCTTATCTGAGCTTTTCGGTCTTAATGATCAATCCTTATTGAAGAATTGAAAGATAAAATGTACCTCAATAGTAGTTGTACTATTTTACATGAGCTCTGGTAGTCACATCTAGGCAGCAGGTACCCTCAACTATATTGCAACTGCACGGTAAGAGTGCATATTTCGAACAAGTTTACGCTTTCGTTGGCAGATCGTAAATAAACAGAACTCCTGGATGCAGCCGTAACTTGTCTGCATACTGCACGGCAGCTGGAACACGCCGGATTTTCACAAGACACTCTACCTAAAATATAATAAAACTAGTATAGTAGGCTCTTATAAGTGATTACGTGTAGTACTGGAACTTAAAAAATATATCACACTAGCTGCGCCCCATGGTGTTACCCGCGTTTACATTTTAACTTGATGAAAAGTAAATAGCACGAGTTCTAGATCGCGAGCATACATACTTCATATACCTCTAAGTATACTTCTCATAGGTACCACGTACTTCAAAACGTTCGGACTTCGACAATGTACCATGTATGCAGTACTTTGGTTGTCGGCTGTTAAACCCGTAATGATCGGCAATGTTAACATTGTACACCGCTCCGTAAAAGTTTTGCGGCCCGGTTTACGATGGCGAATGGGATGTTGTAAATGCAACATTGTTTAAATGATTTTGTATTTCATTGGCCGGTTGTACAGCTTTGCCTAGTAGCAATGGAAGGCTTGATTAGCTGGTAGTGACCCTACTTACTGCGCTAAAGGTATTTGGTTTGAATCCTGGTAGGGATAATCTTAGTCTGATGAGCATGAATGAGTTCGTCCTCAATCCATTGCATAGTGAGTGATATAAGTGGAATATTAACCATTATGGGTTCGGTAAAGTGCAAGAGTGTAGTTAATCGAAACAGGGTGACGAAACTTGGATTTTCAGTTCAAAAAAATCCATAAAAAACTTTCAGTAAAGTATCCATGACTTTACTGATTGAGGGATGGGGGGTATTTTACTTGGGCCTAACCTTTGGGCCTGTGCATATGCTCGAAAACTGAAATTATTTATTATAATTGACACTGGCAACATAAGTATAGTGATGAAAAATAAAAATAAAAAACAGTTGAGTACTCTTTGATTCGGCGCCTGTACCTACGTATTATTGTTAAAGCGATCTCCTAATTCCAGTTAAAAACGTATGAAAGTTTAAAAGTAAGTTTTAGCATAAGAATGAATCTCGTAATTTAGCAAGTTTGTCCCGCGGCTCGCGACAGTGGCGCAGCGGAACTTAGAAGTGTCACTTAAGACCGGTTTGAGCTGGTTGCAACTTGCGCATAGGGTTGCCGCTTTGAGAAAACTTTACAGAGATTTTGGAATTAAGAAAAGAGTCTCCAAAGTTTTTATTTTGTTTTAATTCTGTTTTGTTGGTTTAAAATTTCAAATGGATATAACATCAAGCTTGTTTTATCTTTAGGGATAGAAAGAGGCACAATATGCCATCGTATTAAGTTTGTAAGCCAACTGCTACTTACTGGCTAGGTTGTTATTTAGAACCCGCGACCTCATACGGTGGACTTTGGACTTCTATCTAAAACCCCTCCAGCACGTCAAGTGCGAGCTAACCCTATACTTTATATTCCACCGTATTTATACATTTTGTACGTAGAATTGAAAAGCGCCTCTAGCGGACGGTATTTTAAACTTTAAATTCTATATACAAAATGTCTAGACACGGTAGATTATAAAGTATACGGTTAGCTTACGAATAATCTCGCACTTGACGTACTGTATCCCGATATAAAAAGTACTATACAAGGTGTAACAAAAATAGTGTAAAATAGTTTAAGGGGATAACAAGTAGGTTATAAATATCACGTTTATGTATAAAGTAGTTGCGTAACCAGAAAGCGAACCAGTACCGTTTCACCGCGCACTTATTACGTATTGTTATTTTTTAAATTTCAATGTGATATTATTTTTGGGAATGTGACCTTTATGTCCTACCAATTAGATTTATTTACAATATTATAGTTATACCTTATATACATTGCCTTTTAATTTATCTCCATGCCAATGTTCAATAATATTCCCTAGCTAGATTTTGAGGTACTCTTTTTTTATCAACTTCTAGGTTTGTCAGCCCTATTAAGAAGCTTTAATAGAACAAAGAACATTGTATTTGAAATAAAGTCTGCGCTATTTTATTTCATTCTCACGGTCTTTTGACCAACACTACTCGACTTATAGTTAGTTATGTCACTTATTTACAACGTTTTTATAGATCACTATAACTACTATCAATTTCGTATATTACATACACTCTCGAATGAACATATACAGGAAGATTCAGCAAGGCTATACTGAGCATGAATCTACATATTCGGTGTTGCCATTCAAAGATGGCGGGTCAGATCAGCTGCGCTGCATGTGCGTAGTGAATGTAGCGTCTCGATCTACTGCCGCCTTCCTACCTAGGCAAGTATGCTCCATCGTAGATCTCATCGTCACTTACCATCAGGTGAGATCGAGATCAAATACTTGCCTATAATGTAATAAAAATAAAAAATAAAAAAAGAATAATAAATCGAAATTCTGACGTCCTTTAATGATTATAAATGCACTAAAGAAGCGCAGGTTCAAGGTTCAAGGCTCATTATGCCGTTGCGGAATCATCCTGTATGATAATCAGCATCCTCCTTATTTAAGTTGGTTAATAAAATTAAATATCAGCCAGTTATCACTGTCGGGGATTTGTGAAGAAGTTTGGGCGTATTTGGGCACTTTCCGGTTAAGTGTGGCCCCATCAAACCCCAGAATGGGACTTTTGGATACGTATCATATAATACTTATATATACAAATATAACCTAAATATAAATTTAAGAAAATGGTTATAATACCTATAGAAAATTATAAATTATATTTCCATTTATTTTTTTGTAGCTCTCCCAGTGGCTCCGGTTCAATCTTTTGAGGTAGCGTTCCGGTAACGAAAAAGTATTCCGTTCCACTCGCACCGCATATTTCATAGCTTAGAGTGACAGTGACAACATGTTCCCGCCTATTACATTAGGAGTATCAACCTACAACCAATTTATTTTCTGCTATAAGGCGTTATTGCTTAGACATTAAGGTTGATATTGTATCGTTACATTTATATCTGCTACGTGTAATTTAAGTGGGTTGCAATAATTCTTCAATTAACCAAACCCTTAGGGGAAGAAAGGAGGTGTGAGTTAATTTATAAGAGTTAGCGTTTTATTTATATTTCGATTACAACCATCCAATTTTATGTAGGTACTTACAATTATTAATATTCAAAAGCATTAATCTCCTACTGGCGTAGTTTGGGTAAAAATATGTGTCAATTCGTCTGGGACTGGTTTAAAATATGGCGAAAGCAATTAACAGCAAGGACTATCAAATAAAAACTTCAATTTTGTGGCGATGACCTTAACATTATTGTGAAGTAAGCGATTTGAGTTATTAAGAAATTTTATAATTAATAGCCTCTTTCCTCCGCTCAATGACACCACAATGAAACATATCCCAGTATTTAGTAAAAATGTGGCTTCCTAATTGTAAAGGTTGATTTGAAATCGGTTCAGTTAATCCGGAGATTGCCCCTAACATGCAAACTAAAAAACTGTATCTCATTATAATATCACCCGCTTCCACTCCTCCCTCACGCTCAACCCGTTCGATACACCGCTAGTAAATCGCAAATCAGTCCCGAGGCAACGATTTATGACTCAACCCTCCCCCTTTGGTGGGAATTAAATTTACCCCCACTCCATTACGTCACTTATAAGAGGGGTTAAGTTCCTTGATCGGTAGTTGCCTGTACGCACTACGCCGGCTATATCAGTCACATGGATACGTCGCCTGTCTCATTCTACTACCACCTACAAAGTGGATAATTTTCTTCCAACTCCTCCTATTTATCTTTCGATTAATTTCGTGCGGGTTCCAAGACAATTAACTTTATCCCGGGACTCGCCGAGGGTCAAACCTCGGTGTCTTCATTGGACACCACTGTAGATCCTGGCTTACAGGAGTAGCAGTGGTGGGAGTGTGTGGCGGGCCTAGTCCCACATAAAAACATACCACCTACAAAACTATTTTAATCTCACTTCTCACTAATATTATAAATGTGAAAGTTTGGATGGATGTTTGTTACTCAATCACGCCAGAACGGCTGAACGGATCTGGGCGAAATTTGGCACAGAGGTAGATTATAGTCTGGAATAGCACATAGACTACTTTTATCCCGGTAAAATGCATATAATTTTTAAGCGCGGGGCGCACCTAGTGGTGTAATATGACCCTCGCTATCTTTCTGTCTGTTTAATTGATCCGCCTGTCAAGTGCTACTCAGTCTATTTCGCCCGCTTCTGTCTGTAATTTAATGCAGTGTGTGGAATGTCTTTACGGCCTAATTATAAGGGAAACTTCGGTCAGAATATCAAATTTTTTGTATGATGATCGTTTTCCAGTCTACCCAGATTAACCAGACTCCTTGGGAGACAAATAAGAGGAATACCTCTAGAGGTGGTAATGGACACAATTCCCAAGGTTATATCTTTGACAAGACATAATGGTAATTTTATAGTACGCTTTTTCTAATATTCAGTTTGATCTTAGAAAATGTATATAAAGCATAATAATAAAAAAAAACACTAAACTCAAAACATTAAATTTTCATAATCAAGATGATAATAAATATTTAACTAAAACAACAAAATGAAAAAAGTTTTAGACTAAAACTTTTTTTTTTCATTTATCATAATGCTTCGAGATACAATCTTAAGATACTCTGGCATCCAGTATTGCTGACTGCATCAGATAGCGCTCGTAGGGTTGAAAGAAAGGGATGACAATCAGAAATGTTATTTCACAAACGCTCGAGGGGTTATAGTGCCGAGATAATGAACACACGGGATGAGAAAATGGCGAGCATATTAGTTGGAAAACATGCTTGATGTCTTGATTTTTCCACCTTACGGCCTGGCCACGGGACATTCGCTATAGCGAAAAATCGCGCGGCGCGATACGGCGGCGCGTCTTGCGATTGAAACAAACGTATAGAAATGTACTGAGCAAGCCACGGGGCGCGGCGAACGCCAGCGCGGCCGGCGGCTTGTACCGGGCGAATCAGTACGGCGCAGGCCACGGCGTCGGGCGGTATTCGCGGCGACACGGCAGCGATTAAATTTGTTTAGTCGTTTTCGCCGCGAATTATGAACACGGAGCTGTTTATTGCCGAAATATTAGCTAGGCCGCCTATTTGGAAGTCTGGCCACCCACATCATAAATATAAGCATGTAGAGAAGATATTGTGGGAAGAAATTAAAAAAAAATCCCAGGTTCTGAAGGCAGATTTTTTTTATTTATAGGTACAAACAATTAGTTAGTAGGTTACAAAGTAGTCTTTAAAATTATTTCTTAATTTTTTTTCTGGGTACATTCTGTATTTCACATACTTCTTGTGGAATTCTTCATCTATACCTCGATTCCTATTCAAATCAATTCAAATGTAATAAAAAAAAACATGTACTCCACAATCTCTTCCAAATGTGATGTCTTGAACAAAAATACTATTAATAGCAATATCGAGATAACTTTGATAGCAACATTTCGCTCTCGGACGTCCTTACTGATCGCGGCGGCGATCGCGACTGCCGCCGTGCCCAGTGTTGTCAGATATGATTTTCTATTTCTACCCAAATTTGAAATTATTTTTCTCCAAAATGATACAATTTGCTTGAGTTTTACCCAAAGGCAAAAAGTTGATAATATCGGTTATTTTTTTCTTATTTTTTTCTTGAAAGACTGTTCTAATTACAAACTGAAACAGCCGAATGACCTTTTTTTTTTTTTTACGTTACCTATCCCCACTGCATGTGTATGACGGGTATGACATACCATAGAGAGAAAAAGCAGAGTGAAAGGAATGAAAACTAAAAAGTACCCAAAATTCTCCATGGTATTTTTTTTTTCTCCAAATTTTTCTCCAAGAATTTCATTTCTCCAAAATTTCTCCAGAGCCAAAATTTTTACCCAGAATTGCGAAAAAAATACCCAATCTGGCAACACTGGCCGTGCCCCGTGGCCTGCAAAAAATGCCGCGCGAATTGCTGCCCCGCCACTCGCACTCGCCGTATCGCGCCGCGCGATTTTTCGCTATGGCGAATGTCCCGTGGCCAGGCCGTTACGCAAATGGGTTGTTAAATGAATTTTAAAAAAGTATATTGGCTTTATTTATTAGGCGTTTGTACAAGGCCTATTACTCTGTTCTTGATTTTTAAATGGTCTCAATCAGCTTGTAAATAATAATTCTCTATTTAGAAGAATATTTTGTATTGGATGATTTTTGTTTTCGCATGCCTGAAGGGTAGGGTATAACATAAGTACTTTTATTTTAATGTGTAACATCCATAGTTACCCATATTCGCAAATAAAGTATTATTGTGTTGTAAATATAGGCAATGATATGTTTAAACAAATGGGGGAAGAGGAACTCACCACCTATTTTACCCAATTTTATCAAATAATGTCCTGTAATTTTCCCGTAATGCGCGAACAGACTGAGAAACAAAAAAACATATTGTGAATTCGATTCTAAATCAAAAATAATGTCCCCTAGGATTATTTAACGTCACGACTAAGATACGATCTTATTTTATATATATATGTAGACATTGTTAGTTGGCGAACATGCTCGACACATTTGGCTGTTGTATGTAGCAAACCCAAGGCGCTCCTACCATGTGCCCCGGGTCTTATTCAAGCCTTTGTGTTTTCAAGGCACAATTCATTCCAAACTTTATAGTTAACCCGCTTATATTGCTTGTATGAAAATGTTATGCCTTATATTGTAGCTTATATACCTATTTAGCTATTTTAAATGTCCTACAGCTGCTGGACATGCGCCTCCCCTAGTAGCAAGGAGGATCCAAGCCATAGTTCACCAGGCTGGCTTAGCTCGAGTTGGCGTACTTCACACGTTTTTGAGAAACCTTTAGTCTTCTAGACATGTAGGTTTCCTCACGATGTTTTTTTCTTTACGGTATACAAGCAAGAGTAGAAAATGACATTTTAAATTATATGTAGAAACCCCAGAAGTGTGAAACCGGGTTGATCCTTCGACTTCGAATTGGGGATTGGGTTCTCAACATTAGCCGCCGATCGCTTAAAAAGACCTCTCGTGTAAATTAATTGTAAAAAAAAAATATCCCCTAAATTATGTGTCAAATTAATTAGATTCAATTGAAATGCGTGTACTATAAGTTTACAAGACCCAGTGACATGACTATGTTTTCAAAGTGAATAATATAACATCGCCATGTTATGTCCACAACTTGGTTTTTACTTAAGTTTATAAGAACTATATCCTAATGGATTCATTAGAAGCTAAGAACCATGCAGTAAATGCTAACCTAAACAAAAGAACCGCTTGATAATTATCCGCCCCCCAATAACATCCTGAAACTAAAAACTTATTAGACCTGAAAATAGCCAAAGCTCACAATTTGTCACTCGAAACCGCCATAAAACTAAAGCCTTGATTAAAACCATATCTCTCCCATTTCTAGACCGAAAACTTAGGCCATTTTCATAAATAAGACACTTATCTAGGTCCAACGAAGCGGCACCCAAACGTTAATTCTGAAGCCAAATTGTATTAAGAGTAACCCCTTATTTAATTTTCTATTACAAAAGAAAACGTTTGTGTAATTTTCATGTCACTAAGCGAACATTAATTAGTAAGTAATTATACGATAAACTAATTTTATTTAGGATAATGAAAAGACAGAGTATGCTAGTTTTGTGTAAGAGTCAAGTATATTTGTTTTGGTTAAATCAGCCGGGAACGTAAAAACAGAAAATAAACGCGATAAAATCTGTAAAAATATTTTTATTTGTATAATTATGGAAATGAGATTTGCACATGGAATTCCGGAATTATCAGAGGTGCCAGCCGGGGTTGTAGCCTCCACACCTTGTTAGCAAGGCGAACGTTCAACCAACTTGGCTATCACTGCATTTTTTGTTGGATTAAGATTTTTATGTACTATAAACAGTTCCTTTATACTACATTATTTCCGTTCGGAGTCGAGACTCTAGGTCCTTGGGGTCCAAGCGCCATAAATTTTATAGAAAATCTTTCAGGAAGATTGGTCGACGCAACCGGCGACCCAAGGGCTGGGCATCTCCTCGCTCAGCGAATGGCTTTGGCTATTCAGCGAGGAAATGCGGCCAGCATCTTAGGCACGCTACCGCATGGGCCAAATTTTTTGCATTTTTTGTAAATATTAAGTAGCTTTTCTATACTCTTTCTAATTTATATTAGTTTTGTATAATCATGTAATTTTCTCTTACTCTATATCTTTAGTTTGTAAATATGTAAATATAAACTAGTTACGTAATATAGCTTCACTTGTTACAAAGAGTACTTGCCCTGCCAAGCACTTAAAGCCTATATTACTTACTTTAACATTTTTCATTTACCGCTGGGACTTTTAGAAAAAAAAATGGCGACTGCATAATGCAGGCCTCTCGACTCTACATTTGCATCACTGAGGAAGTTCATGAAGCTGCTATAGTTTACTAAACGACCTAGTTGAGATGCTTATACCCTGGCGAGTTGGGGAGCTAAAGCAGCCTTTCCCAAAGTGGGCGATAACGCCCCCTTGTGGGCGCTGCAGGCCTAAAAGGGGGCGGTAAGAGACCCAGAAAGAAAATGGGGGCGTAAGTAGGTGAAAAAATGTGGGCGCTAAAAATAATTCATTCTCAAAGTGGGCAGTAGACAAAATAAGTTTGGGAGCCCCTGAGCTAAAGAATATTCAACGTTAATTGCATATGCGGGTAAGACTTGGGTGGGTCACCGCCGGTGTCAAGATCTTTACACTCATTGAATCATTTCCAAAATATTAAAACAGAATTAAACTCTAAAATGTAACATCCGAGAAAGCTATAATTTATGAAAAAATAATTAAGTTATACAACGTTGAAGAACCGTACTAGTGATGAGAAGCGTTTTAACAAGATTTATCGATAAATCTAGAAACATGCCATTGGCTGTGACACAGTGCTTAGCAATAGTATTTAATATTGTGTGTATAATTTTAATCTGATTATGGAAGTAAGCTGCGTCTTGGGTTGCTCTTTTTTATTTTCATCCATGCATAATTAACAGCTGATAATTGGTGTATTAGCTACCTGGCAAACTGGCTCGCGTACTTGGCGAGGAAGCTTTAAATAAATTTCTAAAATATATTTTAATCTTAATAATACATTTTCATTATTCGCTAAAAAAATACTCCAAGTGAGTAGTGCTGAGTGATTGAACTATTGCATGTGATGGGATAGGTTAGTCCAGTTATCGATTGCCAATAAACAGTACACTTTTCATCGATACCACAGCACATCACTAGAGGATTTCCATTTCATAAGAGCACTCGCAGCAGTAGAAAATCAAGCCAGCCGTACGCCGCTGTCAGGAGCAGGGCACTTGAAAAAACGACTCAGAATTCCCGCGGATTCCTACCGAGTAGGCACCTAAGTGAGCGAACAAACTTATAACAATAATTAGCATTTTTAATTCCCACAGCTTGGCATAGACACCCTACTGTTTTTTTTTTACAATTTCAAGAGATTTAAAACCAACGCACATGACTTTACACTTAAACGACCTGATTAGTAGGTATTCATTATTGACCCTGCATTCTATGCTGCGGGTCGCGGGTTTGAAACCTGGTAGGGAAAAGCTTTTTGATGAGCACGAATGTTTGTACGCGAGTCATGAATGTTTACTATCTATATAAGTATTATATATTGGGATCGCTCCCAGTCCATTGTACGGTACCCATAATACAAGCGTTGCTTAGTGTGGGACCGTACAGTTGGTGTGTATATCTGGCGTCATTATTATTATACTATTATTTTTGTGTGTATGCATTATTATTATTATCTCTCTCCACACGGGCTATACCCTGATCTTTGGAAGGCTTGCGCGGGGACAAGGGTCCAACACGTAGAGGCCCTTTCTAAGAATTTTAATTATGTTGAGGGTTAAATTCCTGAGTCACGAAGATTGTTTTTGTAAATCTAATAATGCAGTTTTACTTATACTTAATTTTGGCATGATAGCAGTGATAGCCAAGTTGGTAGAACCCTAGCCTTGGTAACGAGTATCGCAGGTTCAAACCCCGGCTCGCACCTCTGGGATTTCTGGATTTCATGTTCGAATCCCCTTTTCAACCACGACTATCATTTGCTAAACGCTGAAGGAAAAACATCGTGAGGAAACCTGCATGTCTGAGAGAATCCCCCGAAAGATGTGTGAATTGTGCGTGGCGGACTTTGGTCTAATCCCCCTCGCATTGAGGGGAGGCCCGTGCCCAGTAGTGGGACATTAAAAAGGGACTGGTATTATTATACCTAAATTTGGCATCATGGTTTCCATTTTGTGTACCCGGTCTTCATAAATTACTTTGTACTTATATTATTCTGGTAGATTTATGGCTTATATATATGGCTTTTTATTCTCCAAAGCTACGATGCCTATATCAAAACGCCTATTTCAAAGCCCCCATAGAAGCGTGTCGACGCGTGATTTTCGGCATAGAAATCAAAGGACCACTTTATTCTGCTTTACGTAGGTGTCATGTTTACCAACGAATATAGAAAACGGCGCTTTATTTACGCTATATGTTATGTTGCTTTGAAAGCATTTCCCGGTATTTGTTATTTCTCCAAAATGAATGTCAAAGTAAAATCATTTATTTCGTACTAGCTGCGCCCGGCGGTGTTACCTGCGATAAAAAGTATGAAAAATTAAAACATCTATTCCACGGGAACCATACATTTTACCGAGATAAAAAGTAGCCTATGTGCTATTCCAGACTATAATGTATCTCTGTGCCAAATTTCTACAGATCCGTTCAGCCGTTCGGGCGTGAAAGAGTAACAAACATCCATCCATCCATCCAAACTTTCACATTTATAATATTACTATAGATAGGCCTGCGGCACTTACAATATGTCATTTAAATATATTTTTCTTAACTGTAATCTGTAAAACTGTAACGGTTTTTGAGAAGATCCGGCGAGAAACTCAGCGGGATTGTTTTTTTTACAGCCATGATTATTACAAAAAAAAAAAAAAAATATGTTGCCATGTGTAGCGCACACACGCTACACTTTGACATCATAAATCTCAATTGATCTAGATATTTAAGCGATCAGTCGCAGGCTGCTTTAATGTAATCATTTAGCCACAACTATCTCGCGTGTACTTCTCTGGGTAGGCAGGGCTATACTGTAGGACACTTACATTGCCAATGGTGCTAAGAACTATGATCTAGGAGCGTGTGCCGGCTTTGGAAGTTGGCCAGTAGAATTTCAGACCAAATTAATACCTTCAACGCAACGTCAGAATTTCTATACATCGTGCATGTTTTGGTAAGTCAGATACAATTCAGTAATCCCGGCTGAATGTTGGCTGAAACAATGCCGACAGTAAGTGTCTGAAATTTAATAAAGCCAGGCGTACACAGACTCATACTATGATGAGGAGAAAATGGGATGTAGTGACCACTGGAAGTGCCAATGCCGTGGAAAGCTATTTTTAAAATGGAAATTTTGGTGCACACTTTAGAACTGAACAGGCATGGACTCACATCAAAAAACAAAAACCAAATTGTGCTATGAATATTGTAAAAGGTACTGCGGGTAACCCTAGTTACAAACTACGTTGACCTATTCCAGAGTGTTATCTTCTGAAATTCGTCCCGCATCGAATTTAAAACGATAATTGACGCCCTGTTTAGCTCAGTTGATAGTGACCCTGCCTTCTGCACCGAGGGTCCGGGTTCTTTCACAAACCTTGTGTGATCAGCACGAATGTTTGTACCCGAGTCATGAATGTTTAATATCAATATAAGTATTATATACTGAGTTCATCCCCAGACCATTGTACGGTACTCATAATACAAGCGTTGCTTAGTATGGTACCGTACAGTTTGTGTGTTCGTCTATTTTATATTAATAATCAGATCCAATGGATGAAGCAGATCAAACGGAATGGTTTTATTTTCAAAGAATATCACTAATAGTAGGGTTTAATAACTTTTATAGTAGTAAAAAATGTAGTGGCTCTTCTAGTGCCTAAACAAGCTTTATATCGGAACATCCGGGATACACTTCAAACGTAATACCGTAAACCAGGCGCCACGGATAATACAGTTTTAATCCGGGCAACGAATATCCGGTTGCGATCCGGTAAGTGTGTCGGTTATTATACCTTATTATCGGTTTTTATGACCTGCTTCATTAGCGCTATTGGTAGTGACCCTGCTTTCTGTACCGACGGTTCTGGTTCAAATCCCGGTAGGGAAAAACTTTGTGTCATGAGCACGACTGTTTGGACTTAAGTTTTAAATATTACATATTTTTATAAGTATTTATAAACTCACTGGAATCGCCCCAAGCCCATTGTAGGGTACCTTTCAAGCGATGCCTAATTTGAGGGCGTTCAGCTTATGTGTTTATCTGGCCATATTATCTAGACGACTTTATTATAGCTTAGTGAGGAGTGACCCTGGTTTCTAAACTGGAGGTTCCACGTTTGAATCCCGGTAGATTCCAACTCTGTGTGATGAGCACGAATATTTGTAGCCGAGTCATGGATGTTTAATGTCTATATAAGTAATATATATTGGGTTCGCACCCAGTGTAACATACGGAACTCATAGTACAAGCGTTGCCTAGTGTGGGACCTTTGGTGTGTTCGTCTGCCGATATTATTATTGTATTTTTTTTTATCTCATAACTCTCTCTGTTGGGAGATTGAACAGACTGTAGAGACGGGCTTTTAGTCAGTATTCAAAACAAATTACATTAAAACAACATTAGCACAAAGGTTATGTTTGTTTACCCTCATCCCCACTGCGCCGGCGAGGTCGGCAGAGACGCGTCGAGTTATTAACTAGAGTAAATATAAACTTCGTATGTACCGTAGCTTGTAACAGTCAATTCCACTCGGCAGTTAATTTATATCTTCACGCTAAAGCTACCTACAGTTAGCCTGAGAAATAACAATCGGTTATTTCGACTAATCGGTACGTCGAGTGGGAGATTATTCGTGAGCTAACTGTATAATTCATAAAAGGAATTTTACGGATTTTATTGCGTTTATTGTATGTTTTTTACGTTCCCGGCGTTTCGGCTGCTTTACAGCAACTATTGTCACGGGACTGAGGTGTCAGACGAAACGTCGGGAACGTAAAAACATGAAATAAACGCGATAAGATCTGTAAAATAGTTTTATTTCAATGTGTAGTATTTGCGTAAATACAAGAAATCAATATGTATAGTTTATAGTTTACGTATTGTACGGCAAAGTGAACAGCGCCTCTAGCGGACAGTATTTAAAACTTTAAATTCTTATACAATATGTTAAATACGTACACTATGTAGTTCAACGTTAGTTTACGTATAATCTCGCAGTTGACGTCCAGTATTGCACATTCACTTCGCCATCGGAATAAATAATTATTTATTTTATAATCCGAGGTGCATACCGGGCTTGAACCTGCGATCCTCGTTACCGAACCGACCTTTCTACCAACTTGGCTGCCACTGTTTTATCTTCACTTTTTTTTATTACATTATAGGCAAGTAGTTGATCTCGATCTCACCTGATGGTAAGTGATGATGAGATCTACGATGGAGCATACTTGCCTAGGTAGGAAGGCGGCAGTAGATCGAGACGCTACATTCACTAGGCACATGCAGCGCAGCTGATCTGACCCGCCATCCATGAATGGCAACACCGAACATCATGCCGGAACACGGCTAGGCCGCTTGGCGACATGGCTTTGTTCAGTGGGTCACTACTTTTGGCTTTGCTTTTTTGTACTATTATTTATTATTAAATAGACTCGTGTTTTTTTTTTAACACAACATGTCGTAGAGTTGTTCCTTTAAAACAATAAATAATGTTATTACAATAAATAAATTGTGATAAAATTGTCGCGTATAAAACATTCAGTAGCGGTGAGAAATACGTGGTACAATGAAATCTGTGTGTGGAGCAGGGGACCACGACCACACTATTTGCGGGGATAGTCCTATTTGTAGATTAAAAAAATATATATATATACCGACGAAAAGGGCTTGAAAGTAGAATAGATTCTATACAATGTATAGCTCTACTAAATTAAAAAAAATATACATAGAGGCTGGTACTTTACTGGATTGTCTATGCTATGGGATGTCAACATAGCTATATTCCACATTTTATGGTCAGCTATGTTGTGGATATTTGTATTTATAGTTTAATTATGAAAATGTTGAGTGTTATAGCAAAATAATCATAATAAATTGGCGAAGAAATATTTTGTTACGTATGCCAATATTCCCTACGATGTTGAAATACGTTAATTAAATTGTAAAACCGAAATAAATTCTGAAAAAAAAATTGGAAAACACAATTAAATTGTATCCATCAATTTCCATAAAACATGTCCCCACTAGTCACGCTCGGCAATTCACATCACGCTCTTAACACGCTACGTGCTTTGTGTGAGCGTGACAAAAAGCACGCGCCCACTAACCATGATTTTATTATGTGTAATATTACTTGGGTTTACTTTTTTTTGCGAATGTGAACTCATTTTTTTTTTATTTAATGACGGCGTGATAGATATTTTTATTTGCACCGGAGATTCGTTTCAATTTTGTTCCCGGAAAACAAGTGCCTCTATTTATCTTTGTTCAATATAAAAATACTTTCTCTATGGAGCGCTATGGGTGACATGAACAAATTAACATTCAGATGATAATTTAAAAAATATGTGGTGTCAACAATGTTCCATTTAACATTGAAATTGTTTTCTTATTATTAGCTTATTATAACTATTTGTTTTCTTTCAATATTTTTCACTCTATTCAGAAAATATAAAAAAACAACATACAAAAAAATCTCGAAAAAAAATATATTGGAAAAGCGATCACTTTCATGACATTTATCTAGCTGTCAATTAGCGTCAACAAACCCCACGGAGAGTGGTGTCACATGACAGATATAACAGAAGATCCACTTTAACGAAAAAAAAACAGACGTATAACACAAAATAGGTACAGAAGTTCCGTCCAGTCAAGTTCCGAAGACATGGATGTTTAATATCTACATAAGTATTCTATACTGGTATTGCCCGTAGTCCAATGTACGATACCCATAATACAAGCGTTGTTTAGAGTGGAACCATATAGTAAAAAAAAGTAAAAAAAAAAAAGTAATGTCAATATCATCTGAAGGTTTCTATTATTTTCAGACTCGACCGTTTCACGAAATGGCTAACAACTTTTAGTTTACTAAAGTTTATTTTCTTTGTCAGTTGAACATTCAGGTCTTCCATGTTTCCGTTTCCCAACACAAAAACTTTAACGTCTATTATTGGCACAGACCGATAAGCGGTTACATTATGGGACATTATCATCTTGGTTAGTAGGTACGGTCATATTTAGCAGAAGGAACCTTAAGATATCACTTAATAGAATTCTAAATTAAAATGCAGCCTGTTTTAACGATTTTCCGGTCTCAATATAATAGCGATGGGTGTGCATTCTGCATTAATATCGCCGCAAATAACTGTCAATATTAAAACTAAGTTATTTCTACCATAACATATAGCACAACTCGAGAGGCAATCTTCATGAAAAATCACCCCTCACGGGACTAGTCGCGTCGAGCGGCGATTTGTCGACTTTTTTGTCGCACGTCGCGGCGAGAGGGCAATAAATTATGTGAAATGGTGTAATGCGTTCCGTTCGGGGGCGTGTGTGAGATTTGTTTTGCGGGAATTTGTTTGATTTTTAGATTTATTTGAGGGCCTCACTTTTTTGAGGTAACGACGGTTTTAAATATTCACATATTTTTGCCAGCAAGCCGAAAGGTCTGTAGTGCGGGAGAAATGCTGATGCTGAAAATATTTAGCTACCTATATTGTTTTTTAATGTTATAATGTAATGACGTCACTTTTGGATTGTTGCAAAACTAGCCCCCAGATTACGTATCTTTTCAGGTTTCATTATCGGTTACTATGGAAAACTGGTTGCGATTTCGGCCACAAGCGGTCGTAATAATTTCTTTGGTTTGTTGATTTTCGATCAATCAATATTTTTGATTTAGACAGATGGCACATAAAATATCTATATAGCAGTACCTTAGTCGCCTTAAGTCATGTAGTACCCGCCACCCCTTTCTCTAATTTTTGCCAAGTGTTGCCAACCGCGGACGAAGGTTAGCCGCCCCTAATATGCCGCCCTAGGCCCGGCCTCGTCAGGCTTTGGGAAGTCCGCCCCTAGATCTAGACCTAATGTATCACCAAAATATATAGTTATAAATGATTTCTGATTTTAAGCTATCAAGCATTTCCCTGACTATCGCAATGAATCGGGTTCTCTAGTTAAACTCGCAAGAACTCCTTGAACATATTGCAGTTTAGACATTGTGGTTTTTAGACATTTTAGTTTGTAGACAGTTTGCGTCTTTAGTCTTTGTGTATTTGAAACAACTTGTACTAATAAGAAAGTCGTCCATCTTATAGTTCCTGTATTGCCTTGCTTGTTTGTCCAGTATAATGGTTGCAATAGATTAAAATTTGATTTTTGCCAAATTTTCATCTCAAACTTGAAACAGCATCTATACAGAACTAAACTAATCAGTTTAAAACTAACACGAGTGCCTTGTGAAATTAATTCCCGCGCTCAGCTTCACATCTAAGCGATTGCGTGTTGGCGAAATGTATTCCGGTAGCGATTATATTAATACCTTCGTTTCGGATTAGTGATGCTGTGGCAGGATTTAATCTGTTAAACTCGATGTATCAACTTGTTGTTTGTACACTGATAAATATATACGTAATCATAATTTAAATATAGAAAATACATTGCTCCAAGTGGATGTAAGTGTAGGCAAAGAGCACACCCGGCCCTGATGCCCAGGGCCTTAAATAACGGGCTACCCTCGGGGTCGAGGATGACTGGGGTGTGGGCCCCGGACGTCCGGTGACGATGACGACTCCTGAGGAGGACGGCGGCGGGCATGGCTCCCCGCCGCCGTGCGCAGCGAGGGCGCAGGGGGAGCAAACATCTGCTCCCCCGAGACGGGCCCCCATAAGGGGACGAGGCACAAACGGGGCACCGGTGCGTTCCGTTTGGAGATCCCGGAGCCCCTCCAACATGTGTCGAAGGCGGCCACCGGGGGGGTTTTAGTGGGTAAGAATCCCACATAACCCGGCCCTCTCCCACACAGAGGCCGGGTATCTATCGAAGCTTTCCCCCCCGTCTACAAAAAAAAAAAAAAAAGGCAAAGAGCACATTACTTGTGTCTCAAGTAAAATCTTTTTTCTCGTAACCTTACGTTAGGGTCAGCGTGTCCGGCCCTGATGCCCAGGGCCTTAAATAACGGGCTACCCTCGGGGTCGAGGACGACTGGGGTGTGGGCCCCGGACGTCCGGTGACGATGACGACTCCTGAGGAGGACGGCGGCGGGCGTGGCTCCCCGCCGCCGTGCGCAGCGAGGGCGCAGGGGGAGCAAACATCTGCTCCCCCGAGACGGGCCCCCATAAGGGGGCGAGGCACAAGAGGGGCACCGGTGCGTTCCGTTTGGAGATCCCGGAGCCCCTCCAACATGGGTCGAAGGCGGCCACCGGGGGGGTTTTAGTGGGTAAGAATCCCACATAACCCGGCCCTCTCCCACACAGAGTCCGGGTATCTATCGAAGATTTCCCCCCCGTCAACAAAAAAAAAAAAAAGGGTCAGCGTGTACCCCCTCGCTCACACTACAGCACGTCAAGTACGAGATTATTCGTCAACTGACCGTATACTTGTAGTCTACTTTGTATGGAGAATTAAATGTTTTAAATACCGGCCGCTAGAGGCGCTGTTCAATTTACAATACAACCGTAACTCAAACACGTAGGTTTTTTTTATTTGGTCCAGCCACATACTCCTACCACAGTTGCTCCTGTCAGCTAGGAGCCACAGGGGTGACGAACGAAGACGCCGAGGTAAGACCCTCGGAGAGTCCCGAGGAGCAGTTAATTGTCTTGAAACCCGCAACTAACTGAATCGAGAGGAAAATAGAAGCAGTTGAGAGGAGAGGAAAGAGGAGGAGAGGGGAGAGGGAAGTGGATAATTTCACTCCCACTCGAATAGGTATCAGCATGCTTTCTCTACTATGTTATTACACATCATTACGACAGTACCTAAGCTGCATCCTGATGGAGAGAGAGATTTATACATGAATAAATAAAGTAAGTCTTATTTCTTGGCAAATCTCTACTTGGACGGCTTTTACAAGCGTTTAAGTTAATATATGACAGCATTTAGGCCGCCAACCATAACTTAAACCCATAAGTTTAAGGCCGACTTGGCAGCGCACACCCAACTTAAAACATAGTGTGCTTAACCCAAAACATTTGCATAATGTAAGTTGTAGTTGTAATTTAGCGACCTTCACTTTGCGGCTGTTATGCGCTCTACAACCGAAGGAACGAGACAAAACTATACGTAAAAAGAAGACTCTACAACTAGTTTATTACATATTTGGTAATAGAATAATATCGCCAGATAAACACCCCAACATATTGTATGGGATATCTGTCAAAAGTGACAGTTTCTATGCGGTTGCTGTTCGATTATGAATCGATTGTGTTAGCAGACTTGGGGCCCTGTACCGTCCCAAACCAAGCAACGTTTGCATTATGGGACTGGGAGCGATCCCAGGAGATATGCAGAATATTTTTTTTTAGGTGCGTTGTGACTTTATCACTTCCCGGAACTTGATCCTTATTAGCGATACTAAAGGATGGTGCAATAATACAGTATGTTATTTCTTTAAATAAAAGGGTACAATTCTAGGGTTTTTTTTCTTCAAAAATGCACAAAGAATAATATCGCCAGACGAACAAACCAACTATAGCGTCGCACACTAAGCAACGCTTGTAATGTAGGTACCGTACAATGGACTAAGTGCGACTCATATAATACTTATATAGATATTAAACATCCATGACTCGGGTACAAACATTCGTGCTCAACACAAAGTTGGCCCCCAACCGGATTCAAAACCCGGAGCCTCGGTACAGAAAGCAGGGTTAATACCAACTGGGCCAATAGGGCCGCCTAATTGCCCAACAGTTGCCCTTAGCTATCTAGTGCAGTCAATAAATCATTGTCATTTCTGTCGGATACTATTTGATGGCAAGTAAATGACATCTGCAGACATGAATGATAAGCGCTTCCTGTAGTGCCGTCGGCGCTTCCTCTGCTGATGGTATTTTTTGTTATGAATGAGGGAAGAATGAGACACAATAATAGTTTTTGTAATGATATTGCGTTTATATAACTAATGATTTACTGCATACTATATACAGAGTGATTCAGAAAGGGTATATTAAGCCTTGAACTTCGAACTGCGCTTCTTTAGCGCAGTTGTTATGTAATATGAAGACCCGATTGGCTCAGTTGGTAGTGAGCCTTCTGTGCTGAGGGTCTGGTTCAAATCCTGGGAGGGACGAACTTTGTTTATTAGTCCGAATGTTTGTACCTCAGTCATGGATGTTTAATATCTATATAAGTATTATATACTGGGTTCACCCTCAGTCCATAGTACGGTATCCATAATACAAGCGTTCTTTGTGTGGGACCGTATAGTTGGTGTGTTCGTCTGGCGATATTATCATTATTATTATATGAAGTAAGAATTTAGGTGGGTCTCTCAATTTAATAAAATAAATTGTGTAATGAACAAAATTGCAAGAGCGGGAAGCGAACTTAGTACCTACCTAATGATCGGAGAACCACGTTAAAGGATACCCCATTTAGATCAAGTTGTCAGTGTACTTTCGAAAGTAAATCAAAAGAGAACATAATCAATCATTCGGTAAAATGCAAAGTCCTCACCCACTTTTAACTCACCAATGTTTCAGCGCTGCAGACAAACAAACAACTCGTATTAATCAAAATATTTTCTATTTGGGTTGTGGCTTTACTTTCGGCGACAGATCTGTGTGGCCATGGAATTTACGGCTTCACTTTTCCACAAGCAGAAATGCTGGAAGCCTTGCAATGACTTCCACACATCTCGGTCCTCCGCCACTCGCATCCACCGGCTTCCTGCGACGCGTCTGATACCATCGGTCCACCTTGTAAGGTGCCGTTCTATACTACGTCATCCAACTCGTGATCGCAAGTGTAAAGGAGTCTGCCCACTACAACGTATCATACTATGACCGTAATAGGAACGTGTCAGGCAAAACAAAAATTTCATTACCTAACCAATGATTAATGCCGTAAAGTATTTATTCATCCTTATCCGCTGTTCTAGTGGCCACATCTCCAAAGATGAAAATGCCATATTATTTATGTCTCCAGATTAGCGGCGAATTAAATAGTTCCCAACTCCGTTCGTACCCGCGGAAGTAAAAAACTTTTGGTGCGCGTTTTGATAAAAAATATTCTTTGTGTTTATTTATTATTTAAGAGAGAGAAATTGGGAAACGTCTTCTGGGAAAACATTCGGATAGAGTAATGTATGAGGTAAAGTACTGAGAGGATTAATACCATCACGCTTGTATTCCCAAGAGAGTTAGATAGAGTCGCACAAGTTAAACCAACTTAACTCCATTTTAACCCCTTTTAAGGCTAAAGAAAACTATATACCACAACGTAAGCATAGGAAATTGAATTTCCAAAGAAATACTTTAGCGTACAGAACATTGTGACCGATGTTTAAAAGGATCTCAGAATAGTAGTGACGTGATATAATGATTAATACTAACATAATAATAATAATTATTTTATAAGTCCTCTACGTGTTGGACCCATGTCCCCACGCAAGTTTTCAAGGGTGGAGGCATTACCCTTCTGGTAATGAAAGAGAAAAATATCACAACCTGTAAGGTCTGATACTGAGCATCGCTTGTTCATGGGCACCGGACAATGGACTAGGAGGGATCGATTGTAGATCTTAAGCGTCCATGACTCAGGTACAAACATACGGGCTCATCACACGGTTTGCCCCTACCGGCATTCGAACCTAGAACCTTGGGTTCAGAAAGTAGGGTCACCATTAACTGTGGTAATCAGGTCGTCGCTATACAGACAGACGCGCCTAAAGATCTCATCATCACGATATATAAATACCACATAATACGTGAAGTTTTTTTCATTAAGTAGATTAGATTCTCCGCACTATTATCGTTGCTCCCACGATAATGGAGGAATGATGCGAGTGACGTCATTGCTTACGTCATAACCTTCTTCACCCTATTGCGCCATGAAAGTAGGATAGGAGGGTAATAGGTAATATCTAACGCTGAGGCCTCAGTAGGAGTTTTGATCGTATGGAAATACAGGTTGAGTGATCTCATGTGTCTAAAAGTATAGTCACGAATATTAATAGACGAGCCATTTCTTTAATATTTTTAATGAGACTTACTTATAATGCAATAAGGTCGTATATCTGTATATATATAAGAGCAGTTGCTCCAGTCAAAATAGTGTATCGTTTGCTGTACGATATTCAACCTTATATGGGTCTCAAATTAAACTCCACGACTGTACTTTTATTAGTAAAGAGTCACATCCACGCTAGAGGCGTGATTCGATCACTCGATTGGTATTAGCAGTTAAAACTCGAACTAAGTCTCATAATGAAAAAAAATATTTTTTCGGATTCTATCGCATTAATTTTATGTGTGTTACGCGATAAACTCCGAAAAAAAATGTTTTATTTCAATGTGTAGTATTCGCGTGAATATAAGAAATCAATATGTAAGCCTCATATTGTTTAAATGTTTAGATTACCCCCAATCCATTGCACAAAACCCATAATACAAGCATACCGTATAGTTAATGTGCTCGTTTGGCCATATTATTATATAAAAATACTGTATGAGGCTGATTTCCACAGAAATCAAAACTTACAATTGGACGAAACCCAGTTGTAAGGCACCACAGATGATATTAAACTATCGGTCTTAATCTTGTGAGCTTGAAACACCTGATTCCAGTAGAAGTACGGCATAAAAGCTTTAAAACGCTCGGAGGTCTGTATATATTAGAAGATATGATAACACAAATAACAATCCAATTAATTAGTAATCCTTTACATGGTAATGGCAGTCTTCTGCTGATAGACAGTTTGACGGAGTTCGTCCCCGTGTATCACATACTCTAGTTCTATAACATTTTATTCCTGAATGTTTTTTATCCACAAACGTCGGATTCTCTTCACTAAGTGTATATTCGTGTTGCTAGTTGCCAGAAAAAAGGCCAAGAGGCTGTTGGAAAACGGCGTTCCAGAGATCTTGCTACGGAATTGAGACGTTTATATCTGTTTCCTTAGTTCGTGCATGGTTCTATAGCAGATAATGGTACGTCATTGAAGTCTGATTTGGGTGCTGCGCTGAAGTAAATTCGATTTCAAAATAATTTATTTGCGTGATATTTGGTTACATTCGATTGAGGCTTTGGGTTGGATTTCTTAGACAAGAAACGGTATCAGTAGTTTTTGTAGGAAATTTTGTTTTTTTTTTTATTCCAGGCATTCTTACTGGTAATCCTACCCTGGGTCTAAATAAAGGCGTGTACATTGATTTAGTCCCATACTAGGATTTCCCGTTACTTTGGTACCAGACAACGTGCTCTTCGGACAAAGTTTGTACCTACCGGGAATCAAACCATGGCCATTCAGCACAGAAAGCAGCGTTCCTGCACCGAGTGGTTACGATGTTTCCCGTAACTGTTTGACAAGTGAATACTAGTACAAGAAGTTAGTTAGAATAGAGTCGAGAATCAAACCTGCGTCGTCTCGTTTTCCAGTATGGTTAAGACATTGTGTTAATCATACGACAGCCCCATTTGAAAAGTGCTGACGAGATAATGTGCATCTTTAGCCGTCATACAAACTTCAGTTCGCCCCATCCATCGTCTCCAGCGATCCGTAATCGATACAAAAATATTTTTATCGTTGAAAGCATCAAGGAAATAGGTCACCGTAACGTTTGGCTTCGGGCGCGCATCACGGGTGGAATATCTTCGCTTGCCAGAATACACATTATTTTGTTTCTGTGCAAAAAATTCGCTGGATTCAATGTTGTGTTGGTGTTTGTTTATACCTTTATAGGAAACATCAATCTTATATCGTGCTATGGAGGCCATGCTTACGAACCCCCAATTTATAGACTGTTTTAGTGGATTATTAGGGCATTATAGCGAACTTTTCAGAGGAAAAAGTGCGTTATAATCCATTATAACTTTCTATAAATTTGAGGGATAATGCTTACTTAGAAGTGTCCATATTCTAATGGTTGAGGTGCAGACCTTTTAATCGCGAGGTTCAATCCTGTGAACCATGAATGGTTTAATCCTGTGAACCATGCTAACCATGTTTCTGAAACAACAATTTGACAGCTGTAATAGTCTTACTTCTGTGGACATTTGTCTACCAGATCTTTTTGTCTCCCGCCTTGCAATGGAGGGAAGTGGATAATTTTCTTCCAACTCCTCCTATTTATCTTTCGATTAATTTCGTGCGGGTTCCAAGACAATTAACTTTATCCCGGGACTCGCCGAGGGTCAAACCTCGGTGTCTTCATTGGACACCACTGTAGATCCTGGCCTACAGGAGTAGCAGTGGTGGGAGTGTGTGGCGGGCCTAGTCCCATTTAAAAAAAAAAACACAATTTGACCAAATACCTTTCGCATTTCTTTGGCGCATGGATGACGAACACAGAACTCTACCTTTGGTATTGGCTTTTGAAATATTTCAGTACCTAGGCTATAGCGTATAAGTGGCTTCATACCGAAACCTAATACCATGGCTTCAACTCATGATTGTGGACTAGCATGTATAGTATATTTAAATTGATTTAAGCCTGAAATAATAATAGAAGTCTATACCATCGTGATTTAAAATAAAAATACAAAAACTACAAATTTATAATTATAACTGCAATGTAAATTAAAACTTGATACGCTCGAGCGTGCTCGTCACTCGCATGAGTCGCGAATCGCGCGGAGGGTTGCGATATGATCGCATTGTTTTCAATACATTGCCCGCTCGAAGTTTAAAATATTTGTAACGCAATTGCGCATGCGACTTACACTCCGTATTATAATTAGTGTGCCCAAAGACCTGGTTTTGGTATTATTAGGAATACAATTTGTAATATTAAATTCAAAGTGAAATATCCAAATCCATTTATTCACATCTGTACCGACCGAGAGCAGTAAATCATCGACCAACTTGCTCAAACCGCAAGCATCAAGTACGAAGCCCAGGAACTTCTCGAATTACCCGTATTTATGTGGCGGTAAAGATGTTAATGTTGCGTGTAACGGTGCTCAGACATTTCGCCACTTGTCTAGTTCGCTTGGGGATGTTATTCATATATTTTTGGGAATTAACTTGTTTTGATTTGTTGAAAGTTGAAAAACTTTCATAATAATGTGCTATGGCAGAGTTGAACGACATTATTTTGTTTTTCAACCGTGGAAACCTTACTGATCCAGAATGTTTTTGTATTACGAGTGTGGGTCGATAATTTCCGTGAATTTATTTCTTTTATCAACTCTTTTATAAAACAGTAAAATTACTCTATGCTTAAAAATCATCCGTCAACGAGTTGCTGTCAAAGTTTGAATTAGTTCCAACGTTTAGTTTATCTATGCATGCAGATTAAATATAAAAAATGAAAGAGTGATTCCGGCATTATTCAAATCGAGTAATCAACATTTGCATATAATAAGGGTTGCGAATTATTCTTAATCCAAAAAATATATATTAAACCCATTTCGAGTGAAAACAAAAAGTTTTAACCCTTGTAATCGTAAAACGCGTCTCATAATAATATCGTTAGACAAAAAACTAAGTTTTTAAATCGTATGCGCCCACGCGTAGCTGTGAGCTTTTTATTGGAAAACTTTGCTCATTTGTCCTGTTGTGTGTTTAAAGTGGGGCTTTGAAGTGAGCGAGGCTACAGCGGAAACGAATAGTACAAATTAAAATAAAGACAGCAGTGAAAGCCGAGTGGGTAGAACGCTTGCCTCGGTAACGAGGATGCTGGTTCAAACCCCGGCTCGCACCTCTGGGATTTCTGGATTTTATGAGTGGACTCATTTTCAACCACGATTATCACTTGCTAAACGGCGAAGGAAAACATCGTGAGGAAACCGGCATGTCTGAGATAACCCTTCAAAAGACGTGTGAAGTCCGCCAACCCGCACTGGGCCAGCGTGGTGGACTATAGCCTAATCCCCTCACATTGAGGGGAGGCCCGTGCCCAACATTGGGACATTAAAAGGGCTGGTATCAATAAATGAACACAGCATTCAAGCACAAAAAACCAAGCCGATATGTGTAGTTCTCGTGATTTGCGTCCTTAAGTCCTCGCGACTTCTTCTGACAACTGAATAGTGACATGTGTAGTACCATTAACTAAGTTTTGGTATACATTAATTATATTATTTATTGTATATTAATAATATAAATAAATCAGCAAGGGTTATGTAGTGTGATGGGTACTGGTGAGTTTTTTTTCTAGTATTGTGACAACTGTGTTGCCTGCTTTTAAGGAACGTTTACGACTTTCTTTTAAAAACAGTAAGTATGGAGTTTTTCATCGGCTTGTTTTTGTGGTTCTGGTTTGGCTGACTGGGAACCAGTTTGAGGTTCTGGTGGTTTGTAAGACTTTTTTGGAAAAAAAAAAAAATATTATACCATTTATACGCCTACTTCGTAGCCACAAGGGTACGTGTAACATAACATGGCGGCCTCGTGTTTACAGGCGGAGTAATATCCTGAAGTTTGACGCTTGATTTACACAGATAACCTACAACCAACAATGTTTGGTTATCTCTTCAACAACGGGTTAGACATTTTGAACCGTTCAGTTTTCATAAAAATCTCGTTTCAAACCTGCACTTCCTGGTATGTTGATGTCCTATTGTGATGTGTTTATACATCAATATATCTAAGTATATATATACTTATATAGAGGTACATTTTCCATGTTTGGTTGTAGAGGAATCTCCGGATTTACTGATCCGGTTCTGAATATAATTTCACCAATAGGAAGCTATGTTTCATCGAGATTCTGCGGACAGAGCCGCGGGCAGACGCTAGTTAATCAATAAAAACAGATTGGAGAAAAACGGATGACGATAGTGAATCCTATATGCACTCTAAAAGATATTATATATGTATATATTAAAAACAAGAATTTTGTAAAAAAAAGACAAGCCCGCTGAGTTTCGTGCCGGATCTTCTCAGCTGAAGTCGCGCTCCGATCCGGTTGTAGAGTTAAGAAAACAAAAGTACTTATATGACAATTTGTAACTGCCCCCGTAAGCTTAGCAATAAATGATTTGACTTTGACTCATAAACAATTATTTTATAACAGGTGACGTTTGGTAGGTAGCAAAATGAAATAGATGACATCCAACGGGAACTCGTAAAAACTTTGCAAATTCACAAACGGTTAAAATGTTCAGCGTTTAATTAATTCCGATGAATTCTAACAAGGCGCCCGGTAATTTGTTTTTGGCAAATTGGAATGGTTACTGGCGATGACAAACCGAATTGTCGGCGCGAGTGGCTCTAATTATTTCACTTGACGGAAGTGTTTACACTTCTTACACTCGGTAGTGGAGTGTAAACACTCTGCGTTATTGAGTGTGGGCTTTGTAAATAAGTGATGGTTTTCAAATGATCCTTGCGGCGAAGGAAGTAATTGAAGCGTGCAAGTGGAAAATCAACTTATTTAAATATTAATTTATATTGCTCGCAATGTATGTATATTTTACATTCAACAACTAAAATCTTCTTTCCAGCCATCTTATATATACAGGGTGGTTTAGAAAGGGCATACTAAGCATTGAAACTGCGCTTCCTAAGTGCATTATATGAAGTCAGAATTTCGAAACGTCAAATTAAAAAAAAAACGATATTTAGTTTGAAACAAAACTAGATTTTAAATATCTAAATGTTTATCAAAATCGTGATATGACATAATGATTACATATGCCCTAAAGAAGAGCAGGTTCAAGGCTTAGTCTTACATATGTATTTTGATAAAAATACTAAATAACCATCAGTTGAACACAGACAAAGTTGGTTCGCTGAAAAATATCCAGTGACATCCCGAGCCGATTCCGCCCGAAGACCCTCGAAGTTACCCGAACGCCACATAAATTGTAGACCAATTACAGTCTTACACGTTTATCGCCTAAGTTTCTTCGGGAAATATTTCTTTTTTATTGCCTTAGTTTTTAAAAGGTTGAATGTTGGTGTTATTTATAGAGGGTGTGGACTGTGGAGCACGGTCCTCTGGGAGTGATTGATCAAGCGGTCCGGGGTACAGGGTTCAATGCCCAGGTTTAACATTAGTTATTGACAGGCGATCAATTTGTCATATGATTTTTTGGATAAATAAAATATACCTTTTTAAAAATGTAGGTATATAATAGTATACTTGTGAAAAGGAACAAGAAATATCGTCAATTTGGTACAAAAAAAGTCAGGCAGCTCCTGAATAATAATTAATCTTGTCAAATTAAATTAATATTTTTCATCAGGTTAATATAAAATGTTAATTTCTTATATTTACGCGAATACTACACATTGAAATAAAACTATTTTTTAAGGATTTTTTTAATAAACGCGATAAAATCCTTAAAAAATAGTTTTATTTCAATAAAATGTTAAGTTAATATTCTAACCTCGTAAAGCTGTAATAAAGACGCCACATTATTCTAGACTGAAACCCAGTTTAATTAGAATTAATAACCTTTTCTTAATTGCGTAAATGTCCTAGTTAAATTATGAGAATATTTTCATTAGCAAACTAGCTTCTAGATGTTTGCGATTCAGCGATTGGCGACATGATGAAACCAAAGCATGTTATTTTACGACAGATTTATAGCTTTTTTGTTTATTAATAAAAAATCGCTAGACCACCAACAACACCAACTATACGATCCCACAGTAAGCAACGCTTGTATTATGGGTACCGTACAATGGATTGAGGGCGAACTCAGTATATAATACTCATATAGATATTAAACATCCATGACTCGGATACAAACATTACCAGGTTTCGAACCCGGGACCATCGGCGCAGAAAGCAGGGACACTACCAACTGCGCTAATCAGGTCGTATTTATAATGATCCGGTTGGAGCGATTTCTTTTTTTTATTTTATATTAGATTTGGATTTGAGTCTGCTCGCATAGCGAGGCCCACTTATGGCATTTACAGTACGTGATTATATATCCCGTGGTCTTCTGTGGAACACGCTACCGGCGTCTTTGTTCCCCGTTGACTACAATCTGGGTGTTTTCAAGTCGAGAGTGAACAGGTACCTTCTAGGCAAGTATGCTCCATCGTAGGTCTCATCGTCACTTACCATCAGGTGAGATCGAGATCAAATACTTGCCTATAACGTAATTTAAAAAAAACTGAGCTCAGAGCTCTTTTTAATTAAAAAAAAACTTTCGAATTACAGAAATGGTCTTAATAAAAGCAAATGTACTGAAGTCACGTATCCTACGCAAATCGGCAAGGGTTACTGTGCTTCACAATAAAATTAGCGACACATTTGGTGTTTTTTTTCTAAGTCCAAGATTAGGGACAGATCACAAATTGTAATGTCTTTATAATTCGTCCGCATTACGAGTGTAATGTCATTGTAGCGAGCGGCTTGTATTTTTAACTCGCCACCTCTGTTGAGCTTTGTTCGGATTCAACAATAAGCTTATTATATTGTGTTGGAGTCAAGTTTGTGAAATAATTTACGGGCGCTTTAGAAAAATGATTTTGCATTTGAAATGATGAATTGTTTAAGATTGCGAGTTTAATTAAAGAGGGGGGCGGGGGGGGGGGCGTAGAAATATGTTTATAAATAGTTGCTTCAGATATTTTGCCACGTGATTTGATTGATTGAGAAATTTCGTGACGACCGTTGAAACAATGGCACTGAGACGTGGTCACGTGGTGGTGAGAGCTATGCTTGGGGTTTCACCAAGTGAAAGAATCAGAAAGGATCCGTAGACGAATTAGAGTAATCGACATAGATCAGAGAATTGAAAAGTGGAATGGGCAGGGTACATAGGTCGAAGACCCGATGGCCATTGGTTCTGGAAGGTTCTAGAATGGCGACCTTGAGGCGGAAGACGTAGTGTAGGATAGCTCCCTACAAAGTGCATCGATGATATTACATGGATCGCAGAATGCCGGTGGATGCGAGAGGCATATGATCACGATGTGTAGAAATCATTTGAAGTCTGCCAATCCGTGCTAGGTGGAATATGGCCTACATCTTGTCTTGAAAATATAAAATATGTATAAGAAAATGTTATCTCAAAATTGAACGACATTTCAGCTCAAACGAAAGCTATGCATAGCCAAGCTGTTGAAGCTAGCATAGCTTGTATTACCCGAGCTGTAGCTTGGTAAAGCGGGATTACATAGCGTTTTTCTCGTAGCAAAATTAGCTGTTATTTTACTCGTGGGAAGCTAAGCTTTAGGGTTGTATGTTAGTGAGGCGCGATGGCGAAAATGAGAGGTTTTATTTTACAAAAAAATAAATCAATATGGATGGATTTATAAATGACCAATACCAGATATCATAAGTCAAATATGTTGAATTAATTTCATCTTGTTTAGACATGTTGTAGACATAATTATGAGTACCTTATAACACCCTATATCATACCCGTCGGGAGATAAAACTATTCAGTGATTCCGTGTAATCCTTTGACTTATATGAGAAAAACTATTACGCTCATATTGCTTGAAGGGGTAATCAGACGTTTACTGTTACTAATAGTGTGCAAGAGCTATCACTGGCATCAATTTTATCAATTTAAAAAAGTATTTTTTGGTTTTAATATCGCTATCGCTAGCGCTCGTGTCACTATGGCATAGGCCTCGGTATTAACGCGGGCACACGGCACGCGTGTTGCTGGTATATCCGGATTATGCAGCGAGCAGCCGGCTCCTGTAGCGAATTATTATAAAAACAAACATTCTTTTAAACAAAATCTTTGTTAAATTTTATATTAGTTTCGTAACTGTTTTGGTTTATTTATTAACTATAAATTATGTACAATAGGTATATAGACAAAATATCACCTAGGTTGATTGCCTTCACAGGTGACAGGAGGGCTGGCTCTTTCCTCGCTCAAAAAATTAGTTTGTTTATACAGCGAGGAAATGCAGCCAGCATTCTAGCCACCATTCCACGCGGACAAGGTCTTTTTGATACATAGTTTGTTGTCATACTGTTTTTAATTGAAATAAAAGTATTTTTTAAGGATTTTATCGCGTTTATTTTTCGTTTTTACGTTTCCGACGTTTAAAAAATAGTTTTATTTCAATGTGTAGTATTCGCGTAAATATAAGAAATCAATATACTGTTTTAAAGTTTTTTTATTTTTTTATTTAGTTTAACTGTAATTGTAAATTTTATATATCTGCGTTGGTATATACAATGATATTATTTACATGAAAAAACAAAAAAATCTAATTGATACTTATTAATAGGAAAAATAAACAAATTAAATAACATAAAGACGTGGGTATTAAATAAAACTTCACATAAAAATGCCTCTACATTGTCGTCGATACCAAAAGTGCCCAGCAGGCTGTCCTCGTTACCGAGCTGAATATCGAATAGCTGTTTTGTTATACGGATTTAAAGTAAGAATATATTATTGTTGATTTATCTATATTTTGATATGATACTATATATCGCTCAAAAATCGCCGTACTATCATGAATGCTGTCATGTCAATTGGGACTGAATTTAATTTAGTATGACGATATAATATTAATAATATTAGCCCATTTAATGTCCCACTGTTGGGCACGGGCTTCCCAGCGGGCCATGCTTGAGATTCGCATATAAAATCCAGGCATCCCAGAGGTGCGAGCCGGGGTGCGGGTTGGCGGTCTTCACACACCTTTTGAAGGGTTCTCTCAAACATGCAGGTTTCCTCACGATGTTTTCTTCACCGTTTAGCTAGTGATAATCATGGTTCAAAATTACATTCGCACATGAAATCCAGACATCATAGAGGTGCGAGCTGGGGTTTGAATCTTTCATCCTCGTAACCGAGGCAACCGTTCTAGCAACTTGGCTATCACTGCCTACTTGGACGATACTCCTTATTTATTACTTTAAAGAAAGCAAAGCGTTCCTTCAATGTATTATCCGGGAGCGCAGGCAAGTCATACTAAAAGTATAACCGGGGCAATTAATCGCGATCGGGCTTTGTTTAATACCGCCCAGCTCGGTCCGGATATAAAATTTTCCGGATAAATTTTCTATTTATATTTCAACTATCATTAATATTAATCGACTCCACGGTCAGTTGTATTATTACTTGGAAAAGTTTGGAATATATACTGAGCTATATGTAAAGAGCATACTATGTGTTTAGTGATGTACCCATCACTACAAATATGTATTTCCTATACATCGTTCATATTGTTTCTAAGATTACTACACAAAAAAGAAGTTTAGCAGTTTTAGTCCTGTAAAGCAGTGATAGCCAAGTTGATAGAACGCTCGCTTTGATAACGAGTGACAAAAATATAAACGCGATAAAATCCTAAAAAATAGTTTTATTTCAATGTGTAGTATTCGCGTAAATATAAGAAATCAATGAGTGACAAAGATTTAAGCCCCGGCTTGCACCTTTGGGATTTCATGTGCGAGAGAATCTCATTTTCAGCCACTATTAAGCACTTGCTCGAGCCGCGGAGAGTACGTGAAACCTTCGATCTGCGCCTGATCTTTCTCGGATCGCGTCAGATTGGTTGAAGAGAGAGCTTACCTGCGCTTGCGCACACACTTATGCACTATATATAATTTATATATATTTCCTGCGTAGTTTACCTTCGTTGAAATTGACTATTATTATTACCACAATAAGACTTGTATTGGTGGAAACGGAAAACCAATCAACACACAAGACTCGTTTAATTCAAACAATTAATATGCCCTTCTCTTTCTTCCATAGACCACGTGTCAGCTATCGTGGGGGACACGGTTCGACTCCGGTGCCGAATCGACGGCAGATCATGCGGCGCTATGCACAGCATCAAATGGTACAAAGCGGAGTCCAGACTCTATGTGTACTCTATCACGGCAACAACGAACATAGACCTCCCCGAGGGACCCATGAAGAACAGGTTGGTAATGTTTTAATACTTTAGTTTTGATATAGCAGTGATTGCCAAGTTGGTAGATCGCTTGTCTCGGTAACGAGGATTGCAGGTTCAAACCCCGGCTCGCACCTCTGGAATTTCTGGATTTCATGTGCGAATCTCATTTTCAACCACGATTATCACTTGCTAAACGGTGAAGGAAAAGATCGTAAGGCAACCTGCATGTCTGAGAGAACGCCTCGAAAGATGTGTGAAGTCCGCCAACTACCACTGGGCCAGCGTAGTGGACTATTGCCTAATCCCCCCTCGCATTGAGGGGAGGCTCGTGCCCAGCAGAGGGACATTAAAAAGGGCTGGTATTATTATTATAGTTTTGAGAGCACCAATGAAATATTGACATAGTTATGTAAATAAATAAAATATCACCAGACAACTATATGGTCCCACACTAAGCAACGCTTGTATTATGGGTACCGTACAATGTACTGAGGGCGAACCCTGTATAAATTACTTATATAGATATTAATCATTGGACTTGGGTTTAAATATTCGTGCTCACTACACAAAGTTTGTTCATACCAGGATTCAAACCCGGTACCCTCGGCACAGAAAGCAGGGTTACTAACTGCGCTAATCAGGCCGTCGAACATTAGACCGTTCGCGTAACTATTCCTATTATAAAAATATAATTTCAAAAAATTATAATCTCCACCATTATTTAGCACGCTTCACAAAAATGGGGATATTCCGCCGGCCGTTGTCTCCAATGGCCTTAATACCAGCACTTGCTGGCCATTGTGCCAGACGACAAGACAATACATTATCTCCGTCCTCTTTATTTGTCAACTGTCTCTTTTGAAAAATTGCTCGGCCCATTGTTTCGTGATGCGGTTAAAATTAAAACTGTTTGTTTGATAAATTTAACTGACCTATTTGAATGTGGCAAATGAGTGAGTCTTGTCAAATTTTGCGACCCATATTTGAGTATCATATTTCATCATGTAAGATCACCTTTGAGATAATCTATACATATAAATAAAATTGGAGTGTCTGTTTGTAATATTAAAATAACCGCTTTTTACTAAGTGCATTTGTATGTATACACGGTACCTATACCAAAACAACATTTTTTACAATTTTTGTCTGTCTGTCCGTCCGTCTGTCTGTCTGTCCGTCTGTCTGTCTGTCTGTCTGTTTGTTCCGGATAATCTCTGAAATGGCTGCACCGATTTTGACGGGGCTTTCACTGGCAGATAGCTGATGTAACAAGGAGTAACTTAGGCTACTTTTATTTTAGAAAAAAAATAGAATCTCACGAAAAAAAATAAAACCAATGTTGCAGCGCCTGATTAAGTTTGATAGCAACAACCTGCAATGCGTCCCGCATGCTCAGAACACGCGAGCAACGGCTGTTGTCAACGGTTGTCTTTGCTAAATACCACGCAGACGAAGTCGCGGGCAACAGCTAGTTATGATATATAATACCAGCCCTTTTAATGTCCGACTGTTGGGCACAGGCCTCCCCTTAATGCGAGGGGGATTAGGCTATAGTCCACCACCCTGGCCCAGTGCGGGTTGGCTTGAGATAATTACTGTTTGATTTTTGGAAATAAATATTTACCAGGTATATCGGTTATCGCTACTGGCAGGAGCTTGTGGTACTTACTAGAGTGGTTACTGGGAAAGTGAGGTCTGCATTTAATATTGAGTTTAGTTCCTCGGTTGGTAAAAAAAGGAAAAAATAGACAAGCCCGCTGAGTTTCTCGCCGGATCGCCTCAGTTAAGATCGCGTTCCGATCCGGTTGTAGAGTTAAGAAAAAAAATATTTAATGACAATTTGTAAGTGCCCCCGTAGGTCTATACTTTGACTTTGATACGATGATCCGAACTTATTGCAGCGACCGTTGTTAACATAATAATTGATAATAGTGTTTTTTAATATACAAAATATTTCCTTGATATTGGCTTAAGCTTAAGCGTGGCGCCAAAGTGAAAAAAAAATATAATAAAGGTTGAAATAAAAGTATTTTTTCGGATGTTATCGCGTTTATTTTATCTTTTTACGTAGCCGACGTTTCATGGTCGCGGGAGGACTAAGGTGGTTGACGTCCTAGTATCATAGTTTGAACTGGGGTACCCTCATATTTAGTTGTCCGATATCCGACATTTTTTTTTAGTTTCAAGGTGTAGCATTCCCGTAATAAAAGAAATCAATATGTAATAAGGGTACCTACTAGTAGAAAAACCAAAATTATTTGTTTGACCGATACTTATTACGCCAAACAGAATCTATTAAATTCTGAAAGCATAGTTGACGTTCTGCATTTTTAAACATCACTGCTTGCTGTCTAGACATAGTATTTACTGACCAGTAATACATCGATTTGTATTCTAAAATACAAAGTAATGTGGACCCTACTGGAATAGTGATAGCGCATATCGTATCGTGAATTGGTACGCTAGCCAATCAGCTTGTTGTAAAACTAATAGAATTCGAAATGCGATTGCAATGTTGGTGCAATTACGTATTGATTTGTCGGTTTCTTATATTTAATAGCGACTTTTTGTAATTAACTTTAGTTCATTGATTTATATAGTGTAATTCACAGGATGATTCAGAAAGCTTACATTAAGCCTTCAACATTGGATTCTTTAGCGTACCTATTTGTAATCATAATGGAATGTCAGAAATTTACATTTTGCGTTTCTAAATAAAATATTAATGTTAATTTTAATCATGTTTTACATTGACAATGGGTAACATATTAATTTTGTAAACTAATACAAGTATCCATGATTAGAATACAAAATATATAATTTGTAGAAATGGTGACCATCTGTTGAATAACTCCACCAATGACTTCCACACATCCCGGTCCTCCGCCACTCGCGTCCACCGGCTTACTGCGACGCGTGTGATATCATCGGTCCCCCATGTGGGGGCCGTCCTACACCACGTCCTTGATCACCTATAATATATAATCATCGTCACATACACATACAATTTGTACGCTTTTGCGAATCATTCAATCAATTTTCATTCAGCACTTTATATTAATAATTTTAATGTTGTACAAAATTCAAAATTGTATGGAAAATTAATAGCAATAGAAATTGTTTGTGCATTGGTTTCGGTAATACGGGCCTATTGATTCCGTTCCCTCAGGCGCTGGGTTCAATGGGATTTATTATGGAGCGATAATGGGAATCTGTGCCTAGTGACATCAGAGCTTATGCGTTAAAAATGCTATTGACGGAAGTTATTATATTGGATAGAATTGGAAAATTTTATTCAGTTTTTTTATTTGTAGACCGCGGGAACTCATTCATTCGTCGATTTATAAAATATCCTTAATTATAACCTGGGATGGAAAAGGGTATTTTAAGTTACGTTTAAAACTTTCTAGTGGTATAATAATATAGATGCTGCCCGTCGGTCGCACCTCCTGAGAATGGCTGGACCGATTAAGGTATTTTCTTTGTCAAAATATTTATCATAGTCCAAATAAGGTTTATAGGGAAGGAATAATTAAAAAATGCAAAGTTTGGCATAAACTAAATATGCTATTGTCTATGGAAATTCGGACAGGGCAATATCTATCAGCTACTCATAATTAAATGTGGTTTAGAGTCTAAACTACATTCAAACTAAACTGTTTAAACTTAACACGATTGCTGCGAAACCAGGTCTACTCCGCCTGGTAGGTGTCTTTTTTCCAGTGCGGATCATAGGAAATACTTAAAGTAGAAAAGAGTCAGTTGTATGTTTCAACTCTATTTTTTTTTTTTTTTTTTTATTACATTATAGGCAAGTATTTGATCTCGATCTCACCTGATGGTAAGTGACGATGAGATCTACGATGGAGCATACTTGCCTAGGTAGGAAGGCGGCAGTAGATAAGAGACGCTACATTCACTAGGCACATGCAGCGCAACTGATCTGACCCGCCATCCATGACTGATAACTTCCTTACGTTAGATAAGATTTTGGCACATTATGTATTACCAGGTCTTAAATGCCTAGTTCACACCGGGGAAAGTTCTCCTCCAGGTCAAATCAACCTGGTTCCGTAGTTTGAAAGTGCACAGAAATAAGCCTCGCAGCCAACGCGTTTTCATACGTTTCCTTTTTAAAAATACATAATATACACGAACCCACTGCAGTTTAATTGTGTATCGACAATGGATTTAAAATAGACATCATATATCTATATAACTGCCGTATATGTGCACGTGTCCGATACAGTAATGAAAGGGTTTATTAAAGTTTCAGGGCTTTTGTAGCCGACGTCCTTTTATTACGACTCCTGTAATTCTGTACAAATGTCAGGCGCGCCTAGTTTTTATTCTATTTCAGTATTCACAATGGCGTTGAAAAATATGACTAGGTTTTGTAATAAGTCTGTTTTCTTTTATTTAGACTACTAATAAATCTTTCATCAGTACTATAACAGCATGACATTAATCCTAACTCAATATTTTCTATCCCTATATTTATATTACTTTCCTAATAAAATGAAGGGACCTCTTGCTACAAGGAAATATTATAAAACTTCAACGTAGCATGATTTGTCTCCGAAGTTAGCTGTCGTAGGCTATCTACGGCGTAGCGCCAACTACGAGGCACTACGCCGTAGCAATACTCTACGTTATTCGAGTCATTTATGCTACGAACTTGACATTTGGATAGCTAAATTCCGTTCCATTATGTACCATTACGAAGACAAAACTTTGTGGAGTAGGTGCAAACCCATTGTGTAATTACCACCTAAAGTAATAATTATGTCAATTAGCACAGATGTAACGTTCGTAACTGCTTAGTTAAATAACTTTGGAAAGTTAAATTGTTATATTTATAATTTTCAATGATGATTATCGTTTGCCTGCACAAACTATAGAGATAATCATCTTAATACAAAATTACGTTTTACGAAATCCATGTGAAGTTCACTAGCTGGCACGGGGAACAGAGTGGTGGCATATGCCATCACAAATCCCACTGGAATAATCTGGGGATGTGCTCAGTATGATAGCAATTAGCTCGCCCCTATCACGTTAGGAGCAAATTTCATTGGTAAAATGTGGGTGCACCAAAGTACACCCTCACCTTTCCCTTATATTAATTAGCGCCATAATTAAAAAAAACTTATCGCCCTTACATCTATTTAAAAAAAATGTGTTCAAATTATTTATAAGTCAAGAACGGGTAGGCTGATTTTGATGTAAAAGATCTATTTTAAAAAAAGAACAACCATGGAGTTTCTTGCCCGCCCCCTGATTACGTATCTTCCCTAGCCTAACGATAGCTAAGCGATAGCAATAATCTCGCAATAATTGCTTTCAAATCGCAGATTTGTATGGCGTCGCAGCGCTACGTAATACGAATTAGCAATTTAAAAGCCAATATTGCGCGATTACTGCTATCGCTAGGCTATTGCAAGTTACGTAATCAGGGGCCCGTTCTTCTCCATAGGAACGAACGGGTGGTAAAGCAGTAGCATAATATTTTTGTAATTTTGACTATTCATAAATACTGTACATAATGGTCTACGTGAATAAAAAATATTCTGATTCTGATTCTGATATGATCTTTAAACATTTTGAGTCCGTCTCCGCATTGATTAGCAGAACAACTATTAAAACACAGGAAAAGTCACAAACAAAATATGATAACTCATCCTAAGGCGGTACGAAGTTCGCCGGGACAGCTATTCATATATTACCGCAATAGGTACAAACTATAATTGGCTCACGAGTTCACGACAATCCTGCCACGTGTTTAACTAACTGGTTAGCGCTAACTGTTAGCGGAAGTAAAGCGGTAACTGCATCAGTTAACACGTTTTGCCTCCTGTATCACGTGCCGAGGATTACATAATAATTATGTGGTGGGTTCACCGGCCCAGGACAACTAATTAGGCACCATTGTATCTAATTAGTTGCATTTGTAACTTTATTATTGTACTGGTGGTAGGCTTCGGCCGTGGCTAGTCACCACCCACTGAACAAAGCCATGTCGCCAAGCGGTCTAGCCGTGTTCCGGCATGATGTTCAGTGTTGCCATTCATGGATGGCGGGTCAGACCAACTGCGCTGCATGTGCCTAGTGAATGTAGCGTCTCGATCTACTGCCGCCTTCCTACCTAGGCAAGTATGCTCCATCGTAGATCTCATCGTCACTTACCATCACGTGAGATTGAGATCAAATACTTGCCTATAAAGTAATAAAAAAAAAACAGACAGACAGACAGACAAAATTTAAAAAAAAAATTGTTTCGGTATAGGTACCGTGTATACATCCAAATGCACTTAGTAAAAAGCGGTTATTTTAATATTACAAACAGACACTCCAATTTTAATTATATGTATAGATGTATAGATATAGATTTCAATGTTCATCTCAATTCAAAATTCACAATTGGAACATCGCTAATCATTTAATGAGCTTACATCGACTACTATTGAGATGTGGAACCAAATCTACACAGTCGGATTATTCACTCGTTACTCTAAGTACCCTTCTAACTATCAGTGTTGATTTCTGATATCAAAGTCGGCATTAACTCTGTAAGTTTAATCTAAGTTTATCATAACAGTTGAAAGTTTATTATATATCTGACTTTAACTCTGCCTTAACTAGCTTTGTGGTTTTCAGAAGGATGAAGTAGCATGAAAAAATATTATAGCTTTGCAATTTCTCACAGCTTGGTGCCTTAGTCCACTCCGCGAATACGGATTTGCATATTTCACATGTATATTGAAAACAGTGTGCCTAGTAGGAATTCCTAACGTAATCGTAATCGTAGTGTGAGCAGGAGAGAACACACTAAAGTGTACGTAAATCTACATTTAAGAAAATTGTGCTGGAATGATCAGTTATAAGGTTATCTCCAAAATACTTGCTTCGTCACGATATTTAACTTTAGTGATAAGAAAACGATAAATATGATTGAAAATGTAGTAGCTTTATCACTCTCGCTGGGTAATGAGTCGGTCCCGGGGAATATAAGTGGGTAATTAAATAGTTACGGAAACTAACCACACCTCTATCATTCGCATTATCAACAAAATTACGCAAACATTGAGCGTAATTGCGCGCGGCGTGCACATTTACGCAAAATTAAACAGTTGCGAGCGCGGTAACAATTAGTGCAGTCCCGTACGAGTTGGCGGATCCACGGAGCTCACATAATTAGCTGATGCTACGGATAATGCGGGGTTGCCAGCCTCGTTCCTTAAATATAACCTAATAAAAACGAATAAAATTCGAGTTTAATTAAAAAATTGTATATACAATATGGAAACATTGTCTAGATAATTTTATGATAATTCGCACGCATATTTTTGTAAATTAATTTAAAATCCATTATATTATAATGGATTTTAAATTAATTTACAACAATATGCACAATCGAATTCTAAAGAGATTAGAATAATTTACCTACTTAATATTTACGAAAAGTGTAAAAGAGTGGGCCCATGTGGTAACTAACGTACCCACGATGCTGCCAATTTCCTCGCTGAAGAGCCAAAGCTACTTGCTAAGTGAGGAAATCTCGACCCTTAGGTCACTGGTAGTGTTGACAAATATTATAAGATTATATTTTTGGTAGAATTTCTCAACGCTGGTAACACTCGATTCGTATTTGGACTGTAACGGCCTCAAAACGAGCGCATTACCGCGTTTAGTTCGCAAATGTTAGGAGAGTTCCGCGTTTCGTAATGCCGCAGCGCTTGCGTCTCAGCTGATGCCCGGATATTACGATTTTATAGTTCCAAACTTGGGGTAGATTTTATGATTTGTCATCTAGTTTATATTGGTTAACTTCAGTTTAGATTTACATGTCAGATTAAAGGTTATTATTTTCGCCAATTCTATATGTTTAGGATCTTTCTTTTTTTTTTTCTTTTTCATACAGAATAATTTTTTCTAGCCCACGTGATTCGCAAAATCCGATCCGACAAAATTGTTGTGGTATATGTACCGTGTATTCATCCAACTGCACTTGGTAAAAAGCGGTTATTTTAATATTACAAACAGACACTCCAATTTTATTTATTTGTATAGATATATTAAGCCTTACTCTTGCGTTGTAATCATTTTCCAAAGTGAACATTTCTGTAAGTCAATTGTAAAAATAATTGCTCACAAAAATCACGATTGCCATCATTTAATTTTAAATCGACATTCTAGAAATTATAATATCAAATAGCGATGTTAAATGCGCCAAAAAGAGAACGTTCAAGACTAGTACACTCTTTCTGAATCACTCAGTATATGTTCATAATAAAATAATTGTAGCAAGGTTGCGATTATACATGCGAGTTTTGGAACAATTCCGAAACTGAATCACAAAAGCGGGCAATACAAATCAACAATGTGTACGAGTCTGGCCGGATCTGTCCGGAACCCGTACAGATTTATACGTCCGCACTTAAATCCGGAATGGGCAGGAACTAATCAAGTTGAATAGTTTGCAGGACGCCTCAATTTACTTCAGCCTTTTTTGTGTCCATAAACATTTATGTTTCGACATTGATCTCACATATCCATAACAATGTACTGCTCAAAACTTAAAAGTTCTTATTAAAAAGAGCAACCATAGAGTTTCTTGCCCGTTCTTCTTCATAGGAACGGCATTTTTCTATTGGTAAAGATGTAGCTTAGAATTTTGTTACTATTTTGACGATTCATAGGTACTGTACATAATGGTTTACATGAATAAAAAATATTCTGATTTTGATTTTGATTCTGACAACAATGTTTACTCAATGTCCACCTCATAATTACGACCTAGCACACTTCATAGTGAACCTGCTTCATGTAACGACTGTACCGGGTTCAAATTCTTGAAGATCTAAACGTTATATGATGAGCACGAATGTTTGTACCAGAGTCATAAATGTTTAATATCTATATAAGTCTTACAATATCCTGGGATCACCCGTAATCCATTGAATGTACAGAATCCATAAGTTTGGAACCGTACAGTTGGTGTGTTCGTCTGGCGATATCATATTATAGATTGAACTAAATAGCAACACACTACTTCGCCAACACGTAACGTCTCCATAGTGTCTGCTGGAGATTGAAAGCTATTAATCTAAGCAGTACATTTGGCGAACCGAGCAGTGATTTATAAGCTCACTTTGTAATTGAGAACCGCGGTTCCAACGGTGTACTTTATATCTTTACCTTCGTGTTTTACATAACATGTATCTAGCATCAATTATTATTTCAAATTGTAACGTGTGCGCGCCTCGAAAGGCAACACATTGGAGCTAAATCAAAATTTACTAATTACTTAGTCATGCACCCAATTAATATATACAATAATAATAACAATACCAGCCCTTCTTAATGTCCTACTGCTGGGCATGGGCCTCTCCTCAAATTTTCCAGGGGTTCTCTTAGACATGCAGGTTACCTCACGATGTTTTCCTTCACCGTTTAGCATGTGATAATCATAGTTGGAAATGAGATTTGCACATGAAATCCAGAAATCCCAGAGGTGTCTGCAGGGGTTTGAACCTGCGATCCTGTTGACCGAGGCAAGCGTTCTACTCACTTGACTATCACTGCTCATTAAAAATATAAAACACTTCTAATAAAAGATAAACTTCTAAGAGAAATCTAAAGATGATTATCAAATACCTATTCCACGATATATAGCTCGTCGACTTTCATTTTTCCTTTTCACAATATGGCGTCTGGTGGTCGCCATATTGAAATTGAATTACTGTCATGTCTTCAGTGACACTCGCAAGATTAAGACAAATCGATTGACGGAAGAATAATCAACATCGGCCCACGGGTTTGGTTTCTAGAGCGCCACAAAAGAAGAAACATACATAATACATAAATAGGCTGATAAACACATTACCCTCCTTTGCGTCGCGCAGTCGGTTAGAAATGATGAGGCCGCTGAGTTTGTTTTCGAATCCTGTAATATGAGGTTTTAATCCGCTCAGATAATATTTGTAGCACCTCCGTAGGCCTATACAAAATATATGATTTGACTTTGGATTAGCAACCGTATAGGTAAACTCATTTTTAACCGACATCAAAAATAAGGAAGCTATCAATTATGTGTGTATTTTTTTTTAATTATTCATGTAGGCTAAAAGAGTATTTAGCGGAGAAGGGAAGATCTTCCAGCCAGTCGGGTGGTATGCCTGGCGGGGCGGCCGCTATGCCCCAACGGTTCTTGTCGGGATCTTGTATATATGTTACGTGCTCCGAAAACTCTCATAGCGCGTTGCAGGCTTGTATGGAGAATTGTCAATTGTTCTGAATGCGTCTGCAGCGCCATCTGTGTAGCTTGTGGTGGAGTTGAAAAGGTTGCTACAAGTAGAATGAGACACATTATACTAGCGGTTCGAAATATTCGTTCCGCTGAGCAGAGTTAAAAAGATGTTAAAAGTTTAATCTTTTTAAAAGTTAGAAGCAATGCATTATAACCTTGATAGCCCTAATTGTATAGTTTCAAAATGAATCATCTTTCATATTCACCGATCGCCGTATGTTTTCAACTCATAAAAACTGCATTAAACGAACGCTTTATTACCAACCGTTTTACGACCGCATAAATATCATTAAGTCGGTTATAACCGGTTCGCATCGGTAAAATACGGTTCGTACCGGCATGAAGTGGAATTGCCCTGTTCGGTGTTCATATTGTTAGTTGGTAACACTATTGAGTTTGATGGGAAATGTTATTCGGATAGTGTGGACTTTCTATATGGATATTATGCATATGGTATGTAAATACTGAAAATTCTCAACTTAGGGATCTATGATTAATTTAATTACATCTGGAATGATCTGAATCGTAACGAGTTCAACAATTTAAAAGGGTTATGTTATAACATCAAAGGGACATTCCGGTCGGAACAGCGATTTGAATATCACCAATTCCATTTAGCGCACACGTCTGGCGTTCTAACTGGAATACTATTGGTGATATTAAAAAGGATGATCCATCTGGAATGCCCCTCATCAAATAATAAGTCTCTTTCATTACAGAGAATATGTAGGAAAAGTAATATACTTATTAATATAAATCCTTTAATAGTTCTAATGAATAATGTATTTTAACAATTCGATAAGGACTACTCCCTGATGAAACAACGAAATCATACAGCCAGGCCCGGTTTAATTAATTTGATATTTAGTAACAAAACCAATGATATTTTCATAAGTGGGGTTTCCCAGGGGTCGTCACAAACGAAATCTGATTTTGGGCGGTCGACGAGGTCCAAAAATCGACCCCTATTAATTAAAACTATTTGAAACTTTCAAAATATTGTATAAGTTGTGTTAAGTGTACCAACTTGTTATAAGAATGACTAATATTTTAGTAGGAAGTATCATTGTTGTACTTTTAAAAACTCATTTAGTCGATAAGTGTGCACAAGTTCGTACAAGATTAAATTATTATTTTGTGTCAGTAGGAAAAAACTAGAGATAGGATTTTTAAAGTAATTTTAACGTGGGGGTATGAGTTCATTTTGGGAAAGGAGTCTCTTACCCAAAGTAGTTTGGGGATCCCTGCTTTAAAATATACGTATGAAAAAAAACAAGTTTATTTCGCAGGTCTCACTCTCTCAAATTGAAGTAACACTAAGCGAATACCGGGATCGTCGGACCGACAACATTAACTCGAATACCCATTAGGGCTGGCACGTATTAGAAAAGCGTGTATACAAAGTTAAAATGTGGCCTCAAATTAAGAAAAAAAAACTAAGTATCTGTCAATTGAAAACCATTAGCATATTCAGTGATTTAAAAGTTCTGATATAAGGTGTAACAAAAAAAGTGTTAAATAATATTAACAAATGAATCAGTATGTTATGTGGATCACTTCGATGTATAAAATAATTGTGTAAATAATGTCGCATTTTTTTTAAACAAAGCAAAGTAGAATTTGGCAGTGCGTTTCGTACGCGTGTATTTTTTAATATTTCTAGCAATTTGATTTATTTATTTGGGAATGTTAGCCTTATAACCAACTGTTGGCCGCGATAAAATTCTTACGCTATTATTGTTACAATTTGGATAATTATTCTAAGTTCTAAGTTAATACAACTTCTAATAATTATCGGAGTAACTACCTTTCATCTAACGCTTCGCCTATAGAACCATTTTGATCATCATCTCAGCCCCTGATATTAAACATCCATGACTCGGTTATACACATTCGTGCTCATCACACAATGTTAGTTCCTACCGTGATTCGAACCTGAGACCGTCGATGCAGAAAACACTATCAACTATACCAAAGTATTCATCGAAATATATTTATTTTTACTAGGATTTTGTATATATTTTACTTGGTAGACAAGTTATTTAGCCACTAAAATGTTTATTTTCATGGAACACATTAAGTAGCAGCCCTACATAGAGAGCTTAATTAGTGTTTCCACCCACTAGGCGCGTAGAATTTTGTTGATCGGCGGTATTCTACTCGTAACTAGCTCCTGAACTAAATACTTGCCTATAATGTAATAAAAAAAACTAGTTTCCGAGGACGACTACATGTGTTGATGCCGAGCTTTATTAAATACAACCTTTTGAAGTTTAAAAAAATAGATACGAGTATACAAGTGACCCAAAAATGGTAGGTTATAGTTTGAACCTTCACTTCTTTACCTCATTTGTAATCATTATGTTATTGTGAAGTCAATTTAAAACGAAAAAGGTTTTTTTCAATTGTCGACGTGTCTCGATTTAATTATTGAGAATGCGCTAAAGTTCAAAAGTAAATATACACTTTCTTAATCACCCTGTATAATGTTAATTATATTACAGGTACACAATTTGTGTGCCTCAAGGCATAGCCTCGACTGTAATTACCAAGTCCTCTTGCGTTTCATAGGATGTTTTCAACACACTTGTTAGGAAAAATATATTCAACTAGCTGTTGCCCGCGACTTCGTCCGCGTGGTATTTAACAAAGACAACCGTTGACAACAGCCTGCTCGCCCATTCTGAGCCCGCAGGACGCATTGCAGGTTGTTGCTATCAAACTTAATCAGGCGCTGCGCTGCAACATTGGTTTTAATTTTTTTTCGTGAGATCCTATTTTTTTTTCTAAAATAAAAGTAGCCTAAGTTGCTCCTTGTTACATCAGCTATCTGCCAGTGAAAGTCCCGTCAAAATCGGTCCATCCATTTCAGAGATTAGCCGGAACAAACAGACAGACAGACAGACAGACGGACAGACAGACAGACAGACAAAATTTTTAAAAAATGTTGTTTCGGTATAAGTAACGTGTATACATCCAAATGAACTTAGTAAAAAGCGGTTATTTTAATATTACAAACAGACACTCCAATTTTATTTATATGTATAGATATCATAAAGACACACACTATACTGAGACATATATTTGTGAAGCATGGCCACAGAAGAAAAATGGCGCCCAATTTTTTTTTGCACCTCGGTAAAAGAGGCTCATACAATAAAGCCGTAAACAGCCTACTATTTTTTTGATTTTTTCTTTCTGCAATTATAACAAAAAACATAATAATGTAGTGTCCAAAATAATAACAAGTGGGAATAAAATGATTATGTATCATATTTTAGCTAACACAGTTTATTAAATCACAAAATTTGTAGGACATTTTTTGACATGAAACCTCTTTGCCAACATTAAAAATATTTGTGACGTTTATAGGACTTGTGCGGTAATATAAAGTGAAAAGCATATAATAAGCTGGATTATGAACCTAAAGTGGGCGCAATACGAGCCACTTTACGGGCAAGTGTGTTGAAAAAAACAATATCATAATTATACTTGTTCACCTCTTAACGACACGAGCCTTTAACAAAAATAAACAGGACATCAAAATCGGAACATTCAAAGTCTTTATCCGGCCGACCCCGGCTGCCACCAGCTCTGCCCGGACATTACCGGTTGAAACTGGTATTTTCCGGCCGACCGCGCAATTACGGTCAAAGGGTTAATGTTTTTATTTACTTATAATTAGGATTCAAAATGTTATGTACAAATTTATTACGCGTAAATTTTTTCCATGCTGGAAAATTGTCTAGGTATTTTTGGATATATTTTATGATTAAAACATATTTCTTTTCCAGATGGTAGAACGCTCACTTTGTTAAAAAAGGTCGCCGGTTCAAACCCAACACCTCTGGGATTTCCAGTTTTATATTCGTACTAGCGGTTACCCACGACTTCGTCCGCGTGGTATTTAACAAAAAGGTTTTCTAAAATTAAAGTAGCCTAAGTTACTCCTTGTTACATCAGCTATCTGCCAGTGAAAGTCCCGTCAAAATCGGTCCGTCCATTTCAAAGATAAGCCAAAACAAACAGACAGACAAAAATTGTAAAAAGTGTTGTTTTGGTATATGTACCATGTATACATCCAAATGCACTTAGTACAAAGCGGTTATTTTAATATTACAAACAGACACTCCAATTTTGTATTGTGTATGTATATTTATATGTAATATCCGTTTAGATCGTAATTATCACACGCTCAACTGCGAAGGAGAATGTGCACATCAAGTTATCGCTGTCTCGTTTACGAGTCGAAACAGTATCTTTTTCTTATCTCTGTCCCTCTCTGTAAGAACCTTACCAACTTGGCGAGACCAAGGCCACACTGTTATAATCATAGCAAATAACAATACCAAAACCATGCCAGTCACAATAACCAATAAGAAAAATCTAATTTCATCTTCATATTGAAATAATAATATTGCTATATTGTTCAGTATGTCAACAGACACAGCAATATCGTCCTTATTGCTATTTGTCCGAAGCAAATATGAAATGGAAGAATGTATCCAAGTTTTGAAACTGAAGCTGCAATTTTTCAGTCGCCGTAATGTATTTGAATTCCTTTTGTCTGTCCCGGATTGGGAGAAGATTTTCAGCAAATTTCACGTGTGTAAGCAATGTAGTTTTTCAGCGGAAACTTCACGTGTTAGATTTCCGTGGATCAATATATTGAATACAACTTTCAGGACATATATAAGGCGTTTGTAATGTCAATGTTGACTTGCATTTGGCTGGTAAGCCAGATCCGCTGCTTTCGTGATGATTTCTGTTAATGAGCTCGAGGCGTGGTGAACTTTTCCAGTAGATGTCATAAAAGGCGACAGAAATAAACATACTGGAAAATTACAAATAGGCCGAAATCCTCCACTACCTGTTATGTGAGTAATTTCTACTAATACTAGCTGTCCCGGCAAACTTCGTACCGTAGAAAATAAATTATCCTATGGGCATTTCATCGAGGAAATGCAGGCGGATCCGCAGGCAGACACCTAGTCTTATATAACATTTATGTGGAAGTACTTTTTCCGAAACTTGAAATGACGTTGTTGTGACCAATATTTCCGAGATAACGGTCCTGTCCCATCCCACCAATCATCCATAAAATACTATAAAGTGTAGCTGTTAAATCGCTTCCTCGATAACTGCGCTCGGTTATTCGGAACGCGTTGACCAAACTGTTTGGATAGGCGCGGACACTCCCTGTTTATTGTCACCCCACGGTGCAGCCTAAATATATATTTATACGGGACAAGTAAGAAGCGTATAGCGGAAAATTAAACATACTTTGTGGCGTTTTTAGCGCCATCTAGTTGGTAATTAATTGGAAAGTTTTGTTTGGAAATGGTTCTTCCATACATACATTCGCTGGAATACGTTCACTGCTGGACATAGGCACGCCTCGTGACTTTTAAAAATTAGGGTCTTTTGTCACTCACATCTACCGGATTCCTGAGACACTTGCTTCATTGGTCTATAATATGGAGCCGTGTCTCGCTACAGCTGAAACATATTTTATGCACTAATATGTTAAACAAATAATTATTAAAATAGCTGAGTTCGATTCCCACGTCGTGCAATATTTTTTGGATTTTCTCTGTAATCACTCTGGCTACCAGCTCCGCTCATACTAACTCACTTATCATTAAACAAATGGGGGAAGAAAAAACCACCACTGACCCTCGGCTTGTCAACTTAAAAATCCACACCACTAACATCTTAGAGGAGTTCGGTGTTGCTAGCTTCTTTAATTATCGATCAAACTTGTTTGGTTTATAATTGGTAAAGTTGACTAGCCGAGGGTCAGTGGTGGGTTCCTCTTTCCCCATTTATTTAGCAATGGATTTCCGCCATGTATCGCCTAGTTCTATCAATCAACTTATCATTGGTGAAATGTATATAATTCTGTGTTTCTGTGGTACTGACATACTAATTTCTGTTTCACAGTTCTGAGCTTATATACTTTGGACCCAGGTAACGTATAAAATATTATTATTACAGTATATAATTTTTGTTTATTTTACTCCAACACAGGCCATAAAGATTTTTATTTATTATTTACTAGAAATAATGTCTAGAAATGTCTAGAAATAATGCCTTCAACAAAGCCAAAGCCTGTAATATGAGTTGGCTCATATCAACAGTATAATGTACAGGGCGGGGCTTAAGCCCGGGGATGTTGGTTTCAAGGGCTGCTCCTCTAACCACAAGGCTATTGACGCTTATAATCTGCATAAAAAATCTACTAATCAATATAAATAGTTTCAAAGTAAAATCGCTATAAGCTTATGATTACTCCCCTACCCAGTAATCGAACCTAAATAAATAGCCGCCCGCCCTATGAATACTGAGCCGCGGGGCGCTGAAATACGCTTCTTTTACATATTTTCTTTCAGCTTTTTATTGATATCGGATGCTGACTATTACGTGTGTACTATTTCTTCAGGCGTCCATAATACAAGTAAATAAATGTTTATTGGAAAGGCCTCGGCAATCGATGGACATAATGTACTTGATCCTTTCACTGCGACACATGATGTGCTATATCCATTGAAGTGTATCCAAAATAACGTAAGGTAGACATCCTACGTGTGCGTCAATGTATAAGAAACCGCTGGTGTACGCCAAAATTGACCATTGTAACTGGAGCCGGGCAGATACGATGCGATGCCTTATTGCAGCGATACAGTCGCGCGATCTAAAGTCTGGTGAAGTTCACCAAACCGCACTGGGCCAGCGTGGTGGACTATGATCTAAATCCTTCTCATATTGATGAGAATGTTGCCCGGTATATCGGCAATAACATTGGGGCCAGATGCAATCGACGAATTGCGGATGCACTGCAGTGTACCTCTGGCTACCCCTTCAGGGATTGCAGATGTGATGGCGTATATATTTAACAAGCGCGTCATGATAGTCTAAGAACGATTTTCGAGTCAATCTGAGATTTATTGGGAATTTCAGTCTTAAATTTTGCCCAAAATCTGGCCATTTTATGCTCAACCCTATTACACTGGGACTGCTCTACCATCCCCTCAAAGCATTCACGCGATGACAGTCCAAGATAGTACATTATAAAAATGTAAATGACTTATAGAAATAAGTATGTACTAAATGATTTCGCACAGAACTTATAATGGTATTCGATGGAAATACTTTTTAATACAAAAGTTGTTATAATATATCCTTAGCTGCAGTGACTGAGACTTCCAACTATCACGTCTTCTGCAAATCGATACGCAGAGGCGTGCATAGCACTGGTAGCATTAAGACCTGCCATCAATTCGTATGAATAGAATGGAGAAATTTGAAAAACAATGCTTCCAACTAAATGACAGATGAGATTTTTGTGTGCAAACTATTTTTAAATTTGACATTATGCCGAATTCGTGACTTTTTTATAATGATTATAAATGCGTTCACGAAGCGCAGGTTTAAAGGAAAACCCGCTATCTATAGATCCTGTTTCAACTAGTTTGTAATAGATATGGGTAGGTGCCACCCCTGGGGGTTAGTACCCTGCAACGAAATTTATGTAGACCCTTTATCTTGGGCCGTTAGGGCTGTGTGTCTCAGTACGTGCTCCTATTTTGTTTAGATAGATATCTTCAAATGCAATAAAAAAGGGACAGCATTCCCTTTATCATTTTCCACACACATTTTAATACAAAACATTTATGGATAAATATTGGTTACATAAAATACGAAAGATACGAAGAAGATAAAGTACTCTAGCGTTAGTTTGAATCAACAGATATCAAAATTGAAGAAAACAGAAAAAAATCAAAATCATTTTCATTTATATTGACGACTTGATTAGAGCAGTTGGTAGTGACCCTGCTTTCTTCACCGATAGTCCTGGATTCCAATCCTGGCAGGGTAAATCTCTGTATGATGAGCACGAATGTTCGTACCCGAGTCATGAATTATTAGTACCCATAAAAGTATAATATACTGAATTTGCCCTTAGTCCATTTTGCTGTACCCATAATACAAGCGTTGCTTAGTATGGGACCGTATAGTTAGTGTGTTCGCCTGGCAATATTTTACATATATATTGGCCAAAACAGTACTAATGAATGGTCATAAGATGCTAGCGATTCGGAATGTCGGTTCGACCGAGAAGAGTCAGCGAGAAACTCGGGGCTTACTCTTTTAAAACCAAATTTTTTTAAGTGTCATGCCCTCATACAAATGAAATCAGCTGATCAATTGAAAAGAGCATTAATTTTTGTGATTTTAAGATAGTGTTAGTCTATAGAATCAGTATTTTCAAGGCGCAGCAATATAGTTTTCGGTGTTTATAAAAATGCCGTCCAAAACTAACATGGCCTACTTATTGCGAGTGTGGGTCTGTTTGACCGGCTGCTTATCGAATATTTGACCCAATACCGTACAATGGATAAATATATTTATCGCTAATGCGATACCGTTGGATTGAGAACGTGATCGTGACTGAGCCCTCGCGACTCACGTACGAGACCCGCACGGTGAGTCATAGGTTTGTTATGGGGTCTCAATTTCTGTAGAAAAAATATGCGGAACAATTCAGTGTTGACAAGTTAGAACGCTCGCCTTGGATACGAGGTGTGCAGGTTCAAACGCAGGCTCGCACCTCTAAGGATTTTATTGTGAGAATCTCATTTTCATAAACGATCATCATCAGGCAAACATCGTGAAGAAACCTGCACGTCTTTAGAAAATCGTGTGAAGTTCTCCGAAGTGCACTGGGCTAGCGTCGTGGACTATACACCTAATCTCACTGTACCTGATAATTATAATCACAATAGGCTCGCCCCCTATTTTATTGGAACTTTAAATTATCATCGCAATGTGGCAATGCACTTCTGTCTACCCCATCAAAGAAAACAGTAATGTAAAAAATATCTTTAAGTATACAATATGGCTGTTTTTTACGAGCGAAACCGTGCGGTAAAGTCTGTAATAAAATAGCATTTCACCTTTCACACACAACACACTTAAGTCACGTAGAGTTTTTATGTACATCCGGTCAGAGCGCTACGAAATATTCTTTGTAGTTGTATTGTTGTATGGGAACGTATTGGCTTCACTTTTATAAACCATCACGCCTGGAGAAGTAGGCAGTGGCGAAGCTGAATATTCACACAAGCGGAGCTGGAATAAGCCTTACCTGCGAATGCACAAAAGCATAAAAACCCGTCTCATACTTGATCACCCATTAGAAATATATTATTTTATTCTGCAGAAAATAAACAGGATTCTAGTCAGATTCTGTAAAACAATAAGTATCGTCTTCAAGCAAGTAGGTATCCAAGTACGTAACGGGAGTTAGTACTCAAATTTTAATTTTAAAAGTGAAACAGACGGTAATCATGTTTTATAGATCCTTCGCTACTGTTACCAACTTTTTTTAAAGACAACTATAGGTAGTCACTTTAGCCATTCCCAACTAAGCTAAAGGTTCTGCTATATAATGTGTTTCTCTACGATAGTCTTTCAATGAAATAAAACTGACCGAGTTTCGTGAACAACGTCTGGAGCACAAAAAACGAAATTACTTAGATGAATAAATTAATTATTTTGATATGTATGTGTGAAAACTGGCTTGTACTACACAAATCAGTCAATTTTATTTCATTCGTCTGAGGTCTAATAGAAAAGTACAGGGTTATTGCCTCCTAAAACGCTTTCATTCCGTTCGGGGTCGAGACCCTAGATCCATGGGATCCAAACGCCCTAGATTTGATATAAAGCTTATCAAAAGATTGGTCGACACAACCAGCGATCCTAGAGCCGGGCATTTCCTCGCTCAGCGAGTAACTTTGTCTATTCAGCGAGAAAATGAGGCCAGAATCTTGGGTGCGCTACCGCATGGGCCATATTTTGACACTATAAACATTGAATAGGTGGGTGGTAAGTTTTTTTTTCTATTTTCATGTTTTGTATAGGTAGTTTTCGTTATACAAGTGGAAGGTAAAGCGACGCGTTCAAGTCACAAGGGGATACCGTCACTCGGTTACATTAAAGGTAATATTTAATTGACCTATCGATTTTGAATTCATTACGCGACAATCTTATCTACAATGTTTCTGATAGGTTGATTAGCTAACATAAAAGAGATAGGACATTTCTAAGTACTTTTGGATTGTCTAGACATCTTGATCTTGGGAGCCAAGTGGGTGGAAATGTGATTGTGATTATGCGGTCTGGGGTACGACTTGCAGTCACAGTTTTTTTTTAGAATCAAGACATTGAACTTGCGGTTCCAGACTGGATGTAGTATTCTAACTTAATTTTCTTTTTTATGACTGTAACATTACGTTCTAGTTCGTGTGTGGTCAAATATTTTTATGGGAAGGATTTAGAGGAAAGATGTAGACTATAGTCCACCAAACTGACCCAGTATGGTTCGGTGAACTTCACACGACGTTCGATAGACTTGTAGGTTTCCTCACGATGGTTGCGTTCACTATACAACAAGTGATTATTATTATTAAAAATTAGATGATAATAAAAAAATCTCAGAGGTGCGAGCTGGGGCTTGAACTTGCACAACTTGTCGCGAAGGCAAGCGTTCTAACAACTTAGCTATGACTGCTATTGATGTTTACATCCAACGTGTTTTTTATGACGTAGAATAGAAAGCCATTTACTACAGTTCTTTATTGCGAATGTGGATTGACAATAATCTTCATTGAATAATCCCATGGTAGAGGAATATTGGCACTGGCCAAGTCAAACGCAAAATAGTACAAGGGATTCCGTACAAATCGAACGATTCTATTTTGTAATGGGGAAATAAAAAGTGGCGTTATGTAAAAAGCATTTTAGTGTGGACGACATTTTAAATGGTAATTTGTAAAAACAAAAAAAAAAGTTCTTATGCAGTACAACGTAGCTTTTTTTATAAATACAAAATGTACTTACAAAATGTATTTATCTCATTCGAACAGACCGAGCAACCTCATGAGGATGCTTTGCCTCGGTTGGTCTGACAGTGACTCGCCCGAGGCAAACGATCGCTCTGCCTCGACCGAGCCCTGTCAACGGTCATTTGCCTAGCTGTCAGCCTGCGAGTGGCATTGAATATGATCTGTATATTTTTTTTTAATTTTACGAATTAAATAGTCATTACGAAATTAAATAATCAGACAAGTCACTGTTGACGCGCTATGGTCAACTGTACATCGGTTCCTTGATGAGTTAAAGAATAATCGTATCGTAGTCGTGTCGTGTGCAATAAATAGACGTTTCATTCGGACAATCGTAGTGCAATTAGATGCGCTGCTATGTAGAGTTCGCACAGAAATGTGTGAATTAAAATTAAATGCGATTTTATTCAATAATGAGAATTACTTTAATGAATAGCATTGAATTCTATTATAGTATATTATATTCTAGTTGTTTCACGAAACTCGTCTCGCGTAGAATTATGAAAAGTGTGACTCAACCACAGTATATTATTATTTGTACCAAATTGAATTATCACAGAAAACTGATTAGATCTTCAGATATGAACGAGTAAATCATATTTAACATACACAAAAATCCTTATATTCCAGGACGGAATATTCAATTTTTTTTTTATTCACACTAATTAATCACAACTACTATACGGTCTCATACTAAGCAAGGCTTGTATTATGGGTGCCGTACAATGGACTGAGGGCGAACTCAGTATATCATACTTATATAGATATTAAACATCCATGACTTGGGTACAAACATTCGTGCTCATCACACAAAAATTTTTCCCTACTAAGATTCGAACCCAGGACCGTCGGCACAGAAAGCAGGATCACTACCAACCGCGCTAATCAGGTCGTCAAGTAAGTTAATGTAAGCAAGTATGTTATTGGACTTTTTGGCGGGAGGTTGTACCAAAAGTTTGTGAGTACCACTAAAAACTTAGGAATAAAAAATATTTATTGCAAAAGATAACATCAAATGAACATGCTGTTGGTACATGCAATTGATACGTCCACACGTCAGATGTGGCTAATTGGGGGGTGGGGGGGAGAAGGGGGTGTAAAAACCGATTACACCCCCCCAATAGCCAAGGGGGATAGTTCGGACCTTTTATGCTGAGCTCTGCACGGGTAGTTGAAAGTCATTCGATTGCTGTCTACTCTGAAACGTACTGAAAATATTTTTAAACGAGTAACATTTTGTACGGATAGTATTTCAAAATTGATAATCAGTTAATAAGTGATATATTAACTGTCTCGTTGGTGTAATGGTCGCAAGCGCAGTCTGCCGAACAACAGATCCTGGTATCGATTCCCGGGTCGTTAAAAGTGTTATTTGCAAAACTATTAGGAAATTACTAATAGGTCACAAACGATACCGAGTTTCATCAACATCTGCGCAGTAGTTTTTCCATGCCGCACGTTTACATATACAGCCATACATACGGACACACAGACAGACATAAGTTCTAAAATTTGCGGATTCAGCCTCTCCATAATAATACTAGCTGCATTTTTTTTATTTTAAATATTCTTTGCCGACCCGTAACACGATTATCAGGCGCATGCTCAAAGCGTACTTCCTAAGCACCGCTCTAATTCTACAGCCACAAGTCGTCGCGTTGCCGACTTATAACTTTTTCTCAACTTGCTATAACAAGTCGACAATACCAAATCCTTCTAAGCCGACCTGTATAGAGTTGGGCACTAAGTTTGAAACTCTATTGGGGTTTACCGGCTACGTGACTTGGTCGTCGCGATCTCGTCGCGGGGTCGTCTCGAGCAGGTGCAAAGGATGCTTCTTTTCATTGATAAATCATGTATTTTTTTAATTACAAGCGATAGAGTATACAAGACACGTGCTCACTGAGCGAGCAGAGACAGAGTTCTGAGGCTGATTGTACCAGCTAATTAATTTACACGGACAAATTTCGGGTATAAACTAGTTATATAACTATAAAGACGCCATCCATCTAACAGCCGAAAGACGTCCATTCCCATTGCTAGACATAGGCCTCCCAAATGACTTCCTCACATCACGGTCCTTTGCCGCGCTCATCCCCTGGCCTCATACGACATGTGTGATATCATTGGTCTACCTTGTAGGGGGCTGTCCTATAATACGTCTTCCGGCTCATAACCTGTCACCCTAACGGCTATCGGTTCTTCGAACTGAGCCCCGCCTACTGCCACTTCAACTTACAAATTCTTTGATCAATGCAGCTAACTCTAGTTTGTCTACGGATCTCCTCATTTCTGAGTATATCGCGTAGCGAAACCCCGAGCATACGCTCTTTCGCGGATTATCGTTTTTTTTTGTACTACATTATAGGCAAGTATTTGATCTCGATCTCACCTGATGGTAAGTGACGATGAGATCTACGATGGAGCATACTTGCCTAGAAGGTACCTGTTCACTTTCGACTTGAAATCAACCAGATTGAAGTCAACGGGGAACAAAGACGACGGTAGCGTGTTCCATTGTTAAGCGGTCTTGAGCATTTAATGATACCCATATCATACGCGGCTCTAAAAAAATAATATTACATTACGCCTTTCAAGAAACATTACAGTTATTGATCAAGTTGTGTCACGCAATATAAACATTTATAACATTTTATTTGTTGTACTCGGTATGTTAATGATTCCAAATCATTTTACATAGCGTGAAAACGCGCTACAAATTACTGATTATTTCTGTTTTTTTTTATTAATTTAGGTACCTTAATCTTTGAACAATACTTGCGTAACAACCGTCAGCCTATCGCTATGAACATGTAGCTATTAAATAGCTATAGTCCTGAATTTATGGCCAAATATAATAATAGCTAGCTGTCCCGGCGAACTTCGTACTGCCTCAGAATCAAATGTATCAGAAAATTAAAGTAAATTTATTATATTTTTTTGCATATTTTAATAGTTATACTTATATTCGGCCAGAGACGAATAAAAAAAATCAAAGATCATACAAATTGTCCCTGTGCTTGAGCTAGAAGTATCTTTCAGATATTGATTACTTATATTTATGCGAATACTACACATTGAAATAAAAGTAATTTAAAGGATTTTTAACGTGGGGAACGTAAAAACATAAAATAAACGCGATGAAAATCGTTAAATTTGTTTTTTTTTTCAATATAAATCTGGTGTTACTAACACGTCTTTATTTTAAATATATAAAGATAGATATAGTACCTTTCGCTAGATGAACATACCAACGGTACGGTACCAAACTAAGCAACGCTTATTAAATGGGTATTGTACAATATACAGTAAGCAATCCCAGTATATAATAAATAAAGTATATAGATATTAAACATCCATGATTCAGGTACAAACATTTGCATTCACCGGGCATAGTTTGCCCCACTAGGATGCGAACCCGGGACCTTCAGTATAGAAAGCGGAATGAGGATATAAAAGATTGTGCATTAATTTATTTAATCTAAGTAATAACTGGTGGAATAAAAATATGAAACTAAAAATTCTTCATGAAATAACTTTAAGTAATAAATAATCCGCAGATTTCAGTATCTGAGATTAAAAAGCTTTCATTTCCGTTTCCTTCAGAAATAAGGCGCTGGCCAAACCGGAGGGGCCGAAACTAATTTAATTTAACTTTCCACTCTTATCACGATAAGGCTTCCTGATAACGGATTTAATTAAGTGCGCTGTACTAATGTATTTTTTGGGTTGATAACATTATAATTATAAGTAATTGTATCACTAACTATTTTATTATATCAGTGATAGCCAAGTTGGTAGAAGGCTTGCCTCGGTAACGAGAATCGCAGGTTCTAATCCCCCGGCTCTCGCACCTCTGGGATTTCATGTGCGAATCTCATTTTCAACTACAAATTATCACTTGCTAAACGGTGAAGGAAAACATCGCGAGGAAACCTACATGTCTGAGGTAGCGAAATATGTGTGAAGTCTTCCAAACCACACTGGGTCAGCGTGGTGGACTATGGCCTAATCTCCCTCGCATTGAGGGGAGGCCCGTTACCAGGACAACTTATTTACAGGCATTAATCAATTACGAAAAGTGGTTTCCCTTGATTGATTCTCCCAGCGCAATTATCTCTAGAGAATGTAAAAAGAATATTTAACGGGCTTTCCTTTGAACTAATTCCGCCGCCTTCCCTTGAGTAGAGTAGGCGCAATATTTAACTTTAAAAAGGTAACGGGGCTTATTGTTTTCTGACAATTTACGGGAATATTACACATTGAAATAAAACTTATTTTCTACTGGTGGTAGGCTTCGGCCGTGGCTAGTCACCACCCACTGAACAAAGCCATGTCGCCAAGCGGCCTAGCCGTGTTCCGGCATGATGTTCGGTGTTGCCATTCATGGATGGCGGGTCAGATCAGCTGCGCTGCATGTGCCTAGTGAATGTAGCGTCTCGATCTACTGCCGCCTTCCTACCTAGGCAAGTATGCTCCATCGTAGATCTCATCGTCACTTACCATCAGGTGAAATCGAGATCAAATACTTGCCTATAATGTAATAAAAAAAAATATAAAAAAAAAAGATTTTATCGCGTATATTCTCATCTGAATAGCTCGTTGCGTATATTTCATCTTTTTACGTTCCCGATGTTTGGGCTGCTGTACAGCAACCATGGTCGCGGGAGGACTGAGGTGTTTGACTTCCTAGTGCCATAGTTTGAACTGGGGCACCCCCAAAATAGATTTATTTCAATGTGTAGTATTGGCGTGAATAAGAAATCAATAAAGTATAAATTCACAGTCCTTTAACGGTATGGTGTGACAGACTGTCCCGTTTCAACACAGCTGAGATAAATCTGCTCGAAGCAATAAAAACTTTTAGATTTTTTACTTTGCACGCGACGGAAGGACTTCTTTTATTGTTGTAGAGAAAGAAAATAATTTCTCAAGCTGTGGCCGCGTTTCAAACGATATCTGAGCGAATATAATTTCTTTATTCAGTGTGATTAAGAAAAGGTATACTAAACTTGGAACGCATTTAGCGCATTTCTAAACAGTACTTATGTGTAGTGAGAATATAGATTTTTTTTAAATAATTATTTTAGTCAATAAAATTACAATTGTGGTTTATGATCCATATAACGTATTTATTCAAGAATAGTGTAAAATATTTTACACTATTTTTGTTACACCTTATATTATAATGTAAATGTTTTTTTTTCACGGACCAAACTCTGGTTACCTTAATTAATGAATACATCACGAAAACCGTTATATTAATAATGCTATTTTATCTTAAAACGTATCATTAACGAGATCCTAGAAACTCTGACGTGATCAATATGCCGATGACGTCACAGAATGACATCTACCCTCATTACACGAACTGTGATCACGTATATAATGGCCTAACGTGACTATACTGACTAACTTATATTGACCACCAAACCGTTCGAAAATCACCTATATTCCAACTATATTAAAGTCGTCGTAAAACCCATAAGTTAAGTTTGTTTCGCGGTACATGACACGCAGTACCAGTTAATCTTGATCTCTGACGGCCCACAAATTTACAGCAATTCACGTTTAATAAAACCGTGTGTTCAAAAGCCCCCGGTTCATGTTATACTAGTTGAGTGAGTGTAGGGTAAATGGACACGAGTATAGTAAATCATAATAAAGCTCGACTTTTATTGTAGTGCAGCTTTGTGCCGCGGCTTCGATCGACATTTTGTTATACTTTATACACTAGTTCAGCCTGCGACAGCGTCCAGGAGGTACTCAATTGGACATAAACCTATACAGGTTGATTCATAAAGGGTATACTAACCTTTGAACCAGCGCTTCTTTACCGCATTTATAATCATTACGTGAAGTCGGAATTTCGATATGATGATTCTTTCCCAACAAAATGAAAATTATGATTTTTGATGAATAAAATAAACAAGCAGCCTTGCGAATTTGCTTTTTTCCAGTGAGGAAGTGATATTTATTTTCGTTGATTACGACGTACCTCGGTGCCTCAAGGCAGCTCAGGTATTTTCCTCGAGCGAGGTATCGCTCGGATGACCGAGCCTTGTAATCTTATGCCTAACTGTATTCATAACGTTGGCGTTTATTGATTTTGCGAGGCACAACTGAAGCTGCTTTTTTATTTTTTTTTATTACATTATAGGCAAGTATTTGATCTCGATCTCACCTGATGGTAAGTGACGATGAGATCTACGATGGAGCATACTTGCCTAGGTAGGAAGGCGGCAGTAGATAGAGACGCTACATTCACTAGGCACATGCAGCGCAACTGATCTGACCCGCCATCCATGAATGGCAACACCGAACATCATGCCGGAACACGGCTAGGCCGCTTGGCGACATGGCTTTGTTCAGTGGGTGGTGACTAGCCACGGCCGAAGCCTACCACCAGTAAAACGGACGTAGTATTTACTCACTGCAGCATCAAGAGGATACACAGTCAGTAAATACGTGGCAATTTACAACCTTTTCAAATGAGACACCGAAATTACATTTACATATTCTCATATACCCATAACAATGTATTGCTCAAAAATGTAAAAAAGATCTTTTTAAAAAGAGCAACCGTGGAGTTTCCTGCCCGTTGTTCTCCATAGGAACGGCATTCCAAACGGGTGGTAAAGTTGTAGCATAACATTTTGTGACAATTTAGACGATTCATAAGTACTGTGCTTAATGGTTGACATGAATAAAAAATATATTATGTTTTTACGTTGCCGACGTTTCGACTATCTTACAGCAACCATGGTCACGAGAGGACTGTGGTATTTGACGTCCTAGTGTCATAGTTAGAACTGGGGTACCCTCATATTTTGTAGTCGTTTGCGGTCCGATCTACGCAGAACGTGCCACGAAACGTCGGGAACGTAAAAATATAATATACACCCGATAAAATCTGTAAAATTAGTTTTATTTCAATATATAGTATTCGAGTAAATATAAGAAATCAATAAATATTCTGAGTCTGATTATTTAAAATACTCTCAATAATATTCCAAAAAAAATCCAACATTATTTTGAATGAGGAAAAAAGCCAGCCACTTGCAGTCGTAAATCACCTTTACACATTCGGAACGTATCTGGGGGAGGTTCGGGTAAAACTCACAATGGGCAATGGGATAACCTGACAATAACTCATCCCGGGCTGATATTAAGGAATGGGTGGATTTACATACCACATTTCATTTGGCCTACCCAACGGACGGCTGATTTATACCGCGTCTCCCCTGTTCTTGAGCTGTATGGGGCAAGTTAGGCGCTGTAGCGATTTATCTAAAATCTATAATAGCTTTAAATGTAGCCATTAAGCCACCTGGGTGTGCTAATGTAAGAAAATTACGATGGCATCGCTTAAATTTGATTTCGCGTGTTATAAACAACGACAGAGAGCATCGAATCCAATATTTTTTTTATAAAAAAAGCTTTAGGTACAAATATTAAAAATCAATAATTTCCTACTAATTTATGCAAATAATAATTATAATAATTTCAGCCCTTTTTTAATGTCCCACTGCTGGGCACGGTCCTCCCCTCAATGCGAGCGGGATTAAGCCATAGTCCACCACGCTGGCCCAGTGCGGGTTGGCGGACATCACACGTCTTTCGAGGGGTACTCTCAGATATGCAGGTTTCCTCACGATGTTTTCCTTCACCGTTTAATTATTCAATTAATGCAAAAATCATCTTAAAATATCTTAGAGTTTCCGAAATCTCACTAAAAACATGAGTAACAAGGTATTTCGGTTTTTTCTCGTGAGTCTCACACGTTGGTTGAAGACAAAAGGTCATTCCGTATGAAATACTAAGTATTGTGTATTTCTGAAATTCTTTACACGATCTGGGAATTGAACCTAGTACTTCATGACATGTTGCTAGGTGTTGGTAGTAAAAAAAAACGACTCATAATAATGTTATAACTCTTCGCATAGTAATGTAATGTGTGTGTATAATGTGTGTATCTCTCTCTCTTCGGTCGTTCCCTCATGACTGAGGATCGTGATCATCACGGCAGTTCTTTGGATCGGACGAACTGTCTCCATCGGCTCCGGTCTGTGGCCATCCTCACCGCGGCGTAGAAGCGGGACGTTGGTGTTTCTTTGAGTTGGTCAGACCACCTGGTCTGTGTGCATGCAATGTGTGTATGCATGTGTAATATGTTTGTGTGTGTGTAACTCCACGCTGTATCTTATAACTTGCACCTCACGTGACTAGAACGAATGCGTCGGGCCCGTGAATAAATTTCACTTTTTCCCGCCTCTCCCCCGACAGTGTCCCAGTGGCTCAGATCATGCCATGATTTATACCAAATTGGATGGACTTATAATTACCTATTACTAACTTTTATCTCTTACTTTTCTTAAATCATAGTAAATTTTCGGTTATAAAAAGTTTATGTGGGTAGGTGATGACCTTATTAGCACAATTCGTAGTAACTCCGCCTTCTGTGCGAGGTTCCCGACTTCGAATCCTGGTAGCGAAAAACTTTATGCGATGAGCACGAATGTTTGTACGTCAGTCATTGATGCTTAATATTGCTTATACTGGGATCGTCCCCAGCCCATTGTACGGTACCCATAGTACAAGCGTTGCTAAGTATGGGACCATATAATTGGTGTGTTGGTACATAGGGATATTATTATTTAAGGCATTATGTAAGGCATGAAGTCTTCTAGGTCTTCTGGCGAAATTACATTATATGACTAGCTGTCGCGGCGAACGTCGTACCGCCTCAGAATCAAATGTATGAGATAATGAATTTATTAGTACTCTATGAAAAATTAAAACAAATCTATCCCATGGGAACCATACAAATAACCGGGATAAAAAGTAGCCAATGTACTATTCCAGACTATAATCTATGTCTGTGCCAAATTTCATCCAGATCCGTTCAGTCGTTCTGGCGTGATTGAGTAACAAATATCCATCCATCCATCCAAACTTTCACATTTATAATACTAGCTGCACCCTGCGGTGTTACCCGCAACTAAAAAGTATGTCTATCCCACGGGAACCATACATTTTACCGGGATAAAGTCTATGTGCTATTCCAGATTAAAATCTATCTTTGTGCCAAATTTCAGCCAGATCCGTTCAGCCGTTTTGGCGTGAAAGAGTAACAAACATCCATCCATCTATCCATCCAACCAAACTTTCACATTTATAATATTAGTCTAGATTAGTGGTAGGATAATGCTAATGATAAAGTTCGGTCGGATACATAGCCCGGCTATTGGCTCAGGCGAGCAACGTACTGACTGAACGACTAAAGGCAACAACGCGAGGCGATTCCAATCAGTACACGGCTGATGACTATTTAGTAAACGAAACTCTTTAGCTGGGCGCTGTCTTCCTTGTGTCATATATCTCATCTAAGTGTAAGGTAACTCTCTAGGACTTGGATGGATTGTTAATTTTAACTGACTTGATCCGCATTTTGATGACGCTAAAAGCGAAGCCTCCAGTATCAATTTTCAATATATGATCCTAAGAAATTCCGTCATTTTTTTAGGGAAAATTCTCATTCTGAATGTCTTTAGTCTCCAGTAGTAGATCCCGGAAGTGAGATGGAAGGCGAGCCACTAAGATCTTTATAGACTGTTAAATCAAAATTTGCAATTCGGTTAAATTTCAGAACCAACTATCCTTGAAATCGGCTCTGTGAGACTACGAGTACCATTAGAGAGTTGTTAAGTAAACCTACCTGTTCCGAACTGCCCTAAATCAACCCCGGTGCCTTCAAGGGCGTAATAACTCAAGTTCTCCCCCCCTCCCCCTCCCCCTCTCTACAAATAACTAACACTGTCACCCGTGACCTCCTGCATAAGTTATACTAACACTTGATCTTTGTGTCCTGTAGGTTTCAAATTAAGGTCATCTTCGTTTGTCAAGGGACCCTAAGCGCCGATAATACGGTGCAAAGTGCAATGCCGAGGATAATCAAAGTATTATTTAGATGTTCTCGACTTAAATTGTGAGAATATGGTAATTGACATTTGGAAATACATACTTACATATTGTTGTGTGCGTGCGTGCGTGTTTGTGTGTGTGTGTGAGTATGAAAGCGGGGAGTGATGTGTATACCAAAAGATAAAACATGTATCTCAATGTCAGGTTTCTTCCAATCCATTTGTTGGGCTTGTGTGTGTGTTTGTGTTTGTATGAGAAAAGGGGGAGTGTGATACGCAATATGTAAAATGAAAATAAGTTGGGCTCTACTTTATTGGGGCTTAATGTATCAGCTGGAGGATGTCCACTGCTGGACATAGGCCTTTGTCAAGGACTTTAGATACACGCATTTGACTACTACTCGAGTGAACAACGTTTCACGTTATGGGGCAGACTTTTTTTCCAGCCCCAACCTTTCTGCCCAAACTGTCAACGGTCCGGAATAATGATTTATGCAAGATTAGCACAGTTGTTTCTGACACTGCTTTCTATGCCGAGGGTCTCGGATTCGAATCTTGGTAGGGACAACCTTCGTGCTATGAGCACGAATATTTGCACCTGAGGGATGGATACTTAATATTCTTCAGACTGAGTTCGCCTCCAGTCCATTGTACGGTATCCATAATGTACCCAGTGATGCTTAGTATGGAACCGTATAGTTGGTGTGTTCGCCTCGTGAGATTATTATTATTATATTTTATGTAAAGCATTTCGCCAAAGTACTCTAGGTATAAAGAATTTGGCAAGTCTGGTAGCCATGTTTGCTCAAAGCCTGTTCAAACACAGCACACGCAATTCTTAAGGAGATAATCCGCGGATGAAGGCGCTTATTTAAATTGTGGGGCTGTTAAAACAGCGGTGATTTATTAAGCGTTAGAGATTTGAATTTATAAACTGATTTAAAAAGTGTATACTCACTATATCCCTGTGCTTTTAGTGCATTTGTAGTTTTGTAAATTAGAATGTCCATGAGCTAATAAAAAAATGCTGCCTTTCGCAATTCCATCATATAGGTAATAAAAAACACAATTTACAAAAGCACTGCGTGTTTTTATCTCTCAAAGCCATCGCTACAAAGTATCGATGAATGAATAGAACCTATCTGGTGTACGCTATAATAAAAACAAATATTTAAAGCATAATTAATGCATGACAATATAAGTATGCTCGCTGTTTCTATGGCCACACAATGGAGGTTAATCTAAGCCGTGATAAGTGTCTGTCCTCGAAAGCGGGGGGGAGGGAATCCTTAAAAATGGTTCCTCCCCCTCCGTTGAGCCGACGTGCGGCGGTTTTGTCATATTAGTGGCGGGCGGAATGATTTTTTTTAGCTTTAAGCAGCTTTGTTCGTACGTTTTAAGGTCGTCGGAACAAAATCTTCGGGAATCGGGGATTTTTTTTAGCCGGCTTTGTGTTTGTCGGTATTGTGGTTAATGTAACACGAGTTAGATCGCAGGTAGGCCAGCCAATCACGTTAAAACGTCGGTCCATAGCGACCGGAAGTGCGGTGGCGTCATTAATCATAATTTATGCCCATACAGGATAGGCAATTTAGATAATGTCGCCCCGAAGCCGGATGGCTCTGAAGTTTTCAGTTTTAGGGTAGTTTAACTTAGAAGTTGTAAATGGATTAGGGTCATGTACCAAGTACTGGAACAATCACACTTCACAGTAATATTATAAATGTGACAGTTTGGATGGATGGATGTTTGTTACTCAATTCCGCCAGAACGGCTGAACGGACCGGGATGAAATTTGGCACAGAGATAGATTTTAGTCTGGAATAGCACATAGGCTTCTTTTTAGTTCGGTAAAATGTATGGTTCCCGTGGGTACTTTTTAATCGCGGGTAACACCGCGGGGCGCAGCTCGTCGTAAGAGCCGGGGTCTCTTATCGCACCTCTTATCACAAGAGTTGGGGTCGAGTCACCTTCGTCCGTAGGAGAATTAAATACCCTCGAGATACCCTACACGTGACCCCGGGTGGTGCCAACTAGGTGACAACTCTACTGGTGGTAGGCTTCGGCCGGGGTTAGTCACCGCCCACTGAACAAAGCCATGTCGCCAAGCGGCCTAGCCGTGTTCCGGCATGATGGTTGGTGTTGCCATTCATGGATGGCGGGTCAGATCAGTTGCGCTGCATGTGCGTATTGAATGTAGCGTCTCGATCTACTGCCGCCTTCCTACCTAGGCAAGTATGCTCCATCGTAGATCTCATCATCACTTACCATCAGGTGAGATCGAGATCAAATACTTGCCTATAATGTAATAAAAAAAAAAGCCTCTTTACGAGCAAGTGTGTTGAAAAATATCTTACCTGAACCCTTACCTTACCCTTTAAAATCTTACGATTAAGACTTTATTTACCACGAGCCCTCGAAGATGTCGTTTTTCTTCTCATTCCCCAGTACATTTACTCGCTTCATTTAACCACATTTTGTGTATACAACAACAAATTTGACACGTAATTCCCCCCACTTAATTTTACATGACAAAGACAGCACATAACACGCGTATTAAGTACGTGCTCTGTGGGATCGCCCCCACCTGCGGCAAGGGGAAATTATTCGCACGATTCTCGTAAAACCGACGATAAAATATGCTGATGATGGATTGGTACAATGGCTTGAGGTTTATAATTCGAGATGTGTTTTGATAATTTCTACGCTATTTGAACATATCGGTGACTTTATAAGCAGTAATAGCCAAGTTGGTAGAACGCTTGCCTCGGTAACGAGGATCGCAGGTTCAAACCCCGGTTCTCACGTCTGAGATTTCTGGATTTCATATGTGAATCTCATTTTCCAACCACGATTACCACTTGCTAAACGGTGAAGGAAAACATCGTGAGGGAACCTGCATGTCTGGGAGAACTCCTCGAAATATGTGTGAAGTCCGCCAATCCGCACTGGGCCAGCGTGGTTGGCTATGGCCAAATCCCCGTTGCATTAAGGGGAGGCCCGTGCCCAGCAGTGGGACATTAAAAAGGGCTGGTATTATTTGATGACTTTATTGACACAGTTGGTAGCAACATTGCTTTCTTTCTGTAACGAAGGTCAGGGCTTCGAATTCCGTTAGGGCAAACTTTGTGTGATGATCACGAATGTTTGTACCCGAGTCATGGATGTTTAATATACATATAGGTTGGAATAAAACATTTATTTTTTATTTTATCGCGGCTATTTTATGTATTTATGTTCCCGACGTTTCGGCTGCTTTACAACAACCATGGTCACGGGAGGACTGAGGTATTCGACGTCCTAGTGTCATAGTTTGAATCGGGGTACCCTCATAGTTAGTTGTTGCTTGCGGTCCGATCTACGCAGAAAGTGCTCAGTGTCTTGAGGTCTTGCAATGGTGCGCTTGGTTTTGGATTTAACGCCAATACTACACATTGAAATAAAACTTACATAGGATAAACTAAAAGATCTATATTTAGCCTGTTAAGTAAGAAGCGGCACGTTATAGACCAGTGCTTTGACTTGTAAACTTATCTGACTTACTATATAACTCACACCGAACTTTGTCTCGGACAGAAAGCTGAGTACAATACTAACTGAAATAGCCATGGAGTTTCTTGCCCGCTCTTCTCCATAGGAACGGCATTCCGAACGGGTGGTAAAGTGAACGGGTAGCTTAGTGTTTTGTAACTTTTGACAATTCATAAGTACTGTACTTAATGGTCTCCGTGAATAAAATATATTCTGATTCTGATTCTTATTCTGAGCCTTATCAGATCATATTACTACATCCTCTAAACGTAAAAAACGTTCTGCTCGAATATGATTTATGCCACTACTATAATAAAGTTCCTTATTCTGTGTCATTGTGAACGTCTTTATCGGGTCACGCTGTCATAAAACATAGCGACCTTCACCCCGCGCTAAACTACTTGATTTTATATTTCCATAAGGGATAAAGGGTTTCCTTTATGGCGTATCACGATATTACGGTCAGTTAAGGGCAAGTGCATAGCGTACCAAACTATTTCACTATGTTACCTAAAAATAAATATTGCGTTACCTAATATTGGGGTCGAGTCACCTTCGTCCGTAGGAGAATTAAATACCCTCGAGATACCCTACACGTGACCCTGGGTGGTGCCAACTAGGTGACAACTCTACTGGTGGTAGGCTTCGGCCGTGGTTAGTCACCACCCACTGAACAAAGCCATGTCGCCAAGCGGCCTAGCCGTGTTCCGGCATGTTCGGTGTTGCCGTTCATGGATGGCGGGTCAGATCAGCTGCGCTGCATGTGCCTAGTGAATGTAGCGTCTCGATCTACTGCCGCCTTCCTACCTAGGCAAGTATGCTCCATCGTAGATCTCATCATCACTTACCATCAGGTGAGATCGAAATCAAATACTTGCCTATAATGTAATAAAAAAATAATAATAATTTCATATTATAGTAGTTTTTTGTTTTGTCCGGGCTCTATCAGGCCCGGCCCGAACACCTCTGACCTCGGGTCAGACACTTTATTTTGTCTCTTAAGATCAGTACACAGGTACATAAACTAAAAAAAAACAACCAAAAAAAACAGCTATTCTTTCTTTATGTCATTTTAAACTATACAGCTATTTTATTTCTATCTTATACTAGTATTACATATTATAGTAGTTACACTGGCACAGTTGGCAGAGACTGCTTTTTTTGTAATGGTTTTTGCTATTATAGTTATAGGTAATCCTAGATAAATTCTATACAAATAAAAAAAACATCTAATCCTTTTATACGTGTTTTAGTTACAAAGATCCAAATAATATAGTAAAGGAAGTAAGTAATAGGAATCGTCAAAATTGTTACAAAATGCTAAGCTACAACTTTACCACCGGTTCGGAATGCCGTTCCTATGGAGAAGAACGGGCGAGACACTCCACGGTTGCTCATTTTGAAAATAAATTTTACATTGTTACGGGTATGTGATAACAATATAGGAACGGCTAGGCAGACTGGAGTAGCTGGTCAAGAAAGTACTATCTTCAAGTATATAATAACAAGTTAATGGGTACATGGCTCCCACAGTTACCAATTACTTAGTGACACCCACTTAAGGAATACCAAATAGCAAAGGAATACCATTTTAGCTGCAGTGTTTTGAGAGACACGGGTGGAAGCACACATCACATGACTGACGCCTCGAGGCATTTTTTAACCGACTTCAAAAGAAGGAGGTACTCAATTCGGTTATATTTTTTTTATATTAAACGTAGTAAAACAGTTAAAATACAGCTAAGTAAAAATACAAGACAGCTTTTGCTATTCGGTATATTCCTATAGTGGGCTTTACTTCGTAGTTCTCCGCGCACTGTAACGGCTTTTGGTTACATACAATACAAACGATGATTCGTGTGGGACCATACCATTTGTGTGATACCATTTGTGTGAAGTGATATTTATTCAAAACACACCCTTAAGTAAGTAAATAGGGTTAACCGTTTATGGTCTGTAGCGAGGTTCACGAAGCTTGAATATTGCATGACATAGCCTCGCTTGACGTGGTATAATGTGATAAGAAAACAACGCTAAAAAAATACAATCGAATGGAGAATCTCCTTCTTGTTGAAGTCGGCTAAAAATAGTGGTTTGATTTCCACACGTAGATAATCTTTTATATATATACTAGTATCGCCCCAGTCCGTTGTACAGTACCCATAATACAAGCGCTCTGCTTAGATTGGGACCGTACAGTTCCTGTGTTTGTCCGGTGATAGTATATAAATAAATAAATATCGCCATACGAACACACCAACTATACGGTCCCACTTTAAGCTTAACGCTTGTGTTATGGGTACTGTACAATGGACTGAGGGCGAACTTAGTATATAATACTTATATAGATATTAAACATCCATGACTCGGGTACAAACATTTGTGCTCATTACACAAAGCTTGTGTCTCTACCAGGATTCGAACCCGGGACCCTCTGCGCAGAAAGCAGAGTTACTACCACTGCGCTAATCAGGCCGTCAAAAAATATTTGATGTTTGATATAAAACATTTTTATAGCCGTCCGACGCATTGGCTAGCCGTTACCACTAACATACAACCGTCCCATATCGTTATGACCGTTCGTAACATTTAATCTGAACTTTTTATAACGTCCAATTTTTACGATACTTTCAACATTTTCCTTCAGGCAGTTAATTTTAATGATTTGAAAATGAGATATGCGTCGTAAACCGTTAATGCGGTAAGTACAGTTAAACTTTAGTTATCTTGGTAGAAACTACATCCCACTATCCCACTAATATTATAAATGTGAAAGTTTGGATGTATGGATGGATGTTTGTTACTCAATCACGCCAGAACGGCTAAACGGATCTGAATGAAATTTGGCACAGAGATAGATTATAGTCTGGAATAGCACATAGGCTACTTTTTATCCCGGTAAAATGTATGGTTGCCGTGGGATAGATTTGATTACATTTTTCATGGATCAAAGGATCGACATGATTTTTTTGCATAGTTATTGGTAGTTTAGGGGAAAGGACATAGAGGAAAATACATAAACAACCCCGCCACACACACCCACCCCTATAAGTTGTATTTAAGTAATTTCTTATATCACTTATCCGCCAACTTAGCTGTCTTAAACAAAATACCAAGAGTATAAGAAAAACCACAAAATATACTAAAAGGTACCATAAACAACCAGCTTCCCATAAACTAGGCATATCTTCGAACTCCCCTGAAGCTTTTAAAAATAGCGCACACTTTACTGTGCTAGCCGATGAAGTAATGAATATACTTTATGGTAAGTAGTCTATGATATTTAGTAGCTAGTCGAGGACTTACTTTTAGTTTATAAATAAACACGGTACACCACCACTTCAGACTTCAAAGAAGGGTTTGAACAGTAGTATAGTATGTTTTAAATATTATTATATTTTGAAATAAAACTAATTTTAAGGATTTTATCGCGGTTTATTTTTGATTTTACGTTCCCGACGTTTCGGACGTACGTTCGTACCATTGCAAGACCTCAAGACACAGTGAGCTCTTTCTGCGTAGATCGGACCACAAGTAACAACTAAATATGAGGGTACCCCCGTCAAACTATGACACTAGGACGTCAACCACCCCAGTCCTCCCGTGACCATGGTTGCTGTAAAGCATCCGAAACGTCGGGAACGTAAAATCAAAATTACCCCCGAAAAAATCCTTAAAATTAGTTTTATTTCAATGTGTAGTATTCGCGTAAATATAAGAAATCAATATATTATTATATTACTAGCCGTCCCGGCGAACTTCGTACCGCCTCAGAATCAAATGTATGAGCAAATCTGTTAAAAACATTTTAAAAGTTATTCTACTATTCGGGACAGAGACAATTAAAAAAAACATAGACCATACAGCACACCCGTTCTTGTAAGTACAGAAGAATATTATTATACAAATTTATATGAATATTCGTGAATTGAGATATAAAAATAAAATGGAGACTTGGGAACACCAGGTAGCTTCATCACTCGCTTTTGGGGTGACAAAGCTACTCAGACAAATCTATTTTTTTAAGTGTAACTTCTAAGTTTCTTACCGGCTCTTCTCAGTGGACAACATTTGGAACCGGTAAACTACTTATAAGAGCCTTTTTATGGCTTAAATATAAAATAAAAGATGATCTTGAATGTTATATAAAGGCCAAAATGGGAACCTTTACAATAATAATTATCAGCATAATAATCCACAGACCTATAAACATAATTATGCTAGACGCGTCCAGGATATTACCCGGGACATTCGACAATTAAAACCGGCCGTTAAATAGAACGGAACGTGGCGCTGGCATCAATTAATTAACTGCTGTCCAAAGAAAGGAAGATACATTTTTTATTTTCCCCAGTCTATGTTTCTACCGTACCTGCAGTGAAAAAATTTATTTGTGCGATTTATCAAGTTGATAGGTTAAAACATGAATATTCGAATAAATTCATATTTTCTTTCAAATTAATTCATAAATGGGTTATTATCCTAATAAGAACGGGTGGAATTCAATATGAATTAAAATCAAAATATTAGTAATTGCGATCTCCGTTCTGCGTTCTGAGTACGAAGCGCGCTTCTTGAAGCATTTCCAAGGCCGTGCGCAGACAAAAGTCTGCGCGGGATTTTGAAGATGCCTAAAAAAATTTTTATATTGTTATTTTCAGTGGTTTTAAGTTAAGTTATGTTTAAAAATGAATATGTCACTCTATTCGAACACTAGCTGTGCCCTGCGGTTTTACCCGAGCAAAAAATCATGTTGATGCTTTGCGCTATAAAATATTAATACAAATCTATCCCACGGGTACCATACATTTTACCGGGATAAAAAGTAACATATGTGCTATTAGACTATAATCTATCTCTGTGCCAAATTTCATCCAGATCCGTTCAGCCGTTCTGGCGTGATTGAGTAAAAAATATCGATCCATCCATCCATCCAAACTTTCACATTTATAATATTAGTATAGATTATTACTTTTTTACATCCAAAAACGTCAAGTACACGTTCACAAACTTCATTCAACCATCCATTCCCTAAAACAACACTCCGAAACTCCACTAGCTAGAAAAACAAAGCATATTTATTTCTTCCCTATTCTAGTTCCGAAATCTGTTGCTAATAGTGTCACAGTGAGATTGCAAAAATGTCCTTTTACAAGCCAATCTTAATTAAGTGGATAGTCTGGTAGATTGATAGGTCTGTGCCACTGACAGCGCTATGAATGGATGTTTAGTTTTGGCCGAAATTTTTTGGAGTAAAAAATTGTTTACGGTATAAAATAGGTATTTATTTAGAATGTACAACATTTTGAAAACAGTTACTATAGACTCACTTGCTCTGTCTTCTTCATAGCAATGGCGTGCCGGCATTAGAATCATGTGTGAACAACATTGATACATCTGACGATTCATTAGTACTGTAATGGTTGACATGTATAAAAAGTGTTATTATAAGCGAGTACTTTTTTTTTTTTTTTTTTTGTGAACGGGGGGAAATCTTCGATAGATACCCGGCCTCTGTGTGGGAGAGGGCCGGGTTATGTGGGATTCTTACCCACTAAAACCCCCCCGGTGGCCGCCTTCGACACATGTTGGAGGGGCTCCTGGATCTCCAAACGGAACGCACCGGTGCCCCTCTTGTGCCTCGCCCCCTTATGGGGGCCCGTCTCGGGGGAGCAGGTGTTTGCTCCCCTGCGCCCTCGCTGCGCACGGCGGCGGGGAGCCAGGCCCGCCGCCGTCCTCCTCAGGAGTCGTCATCGTCACCGGACGTCCGGGGCCCACACCCCAGTCGTCCTCGACCCCGAGGGTAGCCCGTTATTTAAGGCCCTGGGCATCAGGGCCGATAAGCGAGTACTTATACCGACCTCTTCAACTTTGCCACAAGTTACACAGATGGCACTGCATACGGCATTTCAGAACAAACGATGATTCTCCATAAAAATACTAAAACGCGCTATGTGAGTTTTTGGTGCACGGAACATATATACAAGATGCCTGATGGTATAAAGTAATAATAATACCAACCATTTTAAAGTCCCATTGTTGGGCACAGGCATCCCCTCAATGCGTGGGGGATAAGGCCATAGTCCACCACGCTGGCCCAGTGCGGGTTGGTGGACTTCAAACGTCTTTCGAGGGGCTCTGTTGGTATGCAGGTTTCCTCACGATGTTTTCCTTCACCGTTTAGCAAGTGATAATCATGATTGAAAATGAGATTCGCACATGAAATCCTGGAATCCCGAAGGTGCGAGCCAGGGGTTTGAACCTGTGATCATCGTTACGGAGGCAAACGCTCTACCAACTTGGCTATCACTGCCACTTAGTGGTATAAGTACACTATAAAATGGGTTTTTTAACCAATTTCAATTGCTGCTCTAGTTGGCTATGGATCTCCTGATAAAGACTATTAAGTATATGATAACATTCTCCTCTCCTTGTTCGCAGAGTGTCAATAGCGTACACCAAGAATGTGACTGATGCTGAGCTGATCATCAGCGACGTGCAGACCGAAGACGAGGGGATATACCGGTGTGAGATCACCTACCTTCAAGTCGGAGAAGACTGCAACACTGTCCAGATAACCGACTTCAAGACTTACAGTAAGTCATTTCTTCTTCTTCTAAGTCGTGAAGCTCCTGTCGAAGCGGTCGCGGTCGTCATGTATTTGTTCTGGGACTGGTGTTGCTCACGATGTCTCGCCATCTCTCCCTATTGGATGCCATCCAGGTGTACTCATGCAGGGGGCCGCCAATGGCAGACTTAATCTGGTCAGTCACTCAGATAAAGCAAATCAGTGATAGCCAAGTTGGTAGAACGCTTGCCTCGGTAACGAGGATTGCAGGTTCAAACCCCGGCTCGCACCTCTGGGATTTTTCATGTGCGAATCTCATTTTCCACCATTATTATCAATTGCTAAACGGTGATGGAAAACATCGTGAGGAAAACTGCATGTCTGAGAGAACCCCTCGAAAGATGTGTGAAGTCCGCCAACCCGCACTGGGCCAGCGTGGGGGCCTATGGCCTAATTCCCCCTCGCATTGAGGGGAGGCCCGTGCCCAGCAGTGGGACATTAAAAAAAGGGCTGGAATTATTATTATTATATTCACTCAGATATTTTGAGACCAACCGTCTTGCAGACTCAATAATCGTATCATCTCAGCAATGATATTATACATTACCGAGTAAATATTGTGACAATATTGCTGAGCAACATTAGACAAGTGGCCTCCACGTATCCTAACATAAGTTGTGTCAATCCGACAACCAATCAAACCGAACGTCCCCTAGTAGTGATGAGGGAGTTCTATTTTATCGATAGCGTGAGTATCTTAAATATATCTTGCTGGAGAGAGGCTCTTATGGAGAGAGCTATGCTCGGGGTTTTGCTCCGCGATAGAATCAAAAATGAGGATATCTGTAGACGAACCAACATAACCGACATAGCTCAAAGAATTTCAAAGTAGAACTGGCAGTGGGTGGGGCAAATAGCTCATAGAACCGATGGCCGTTGGGGCAGAAAGGTTCTAGAATGGCAACCATGAACCGGAAGACGTAGTGTGGGACAGCACTCCACAAGGTGGACCAATGATATCACACGCGCAGCAGGAAGCCCGTGGATGCGAGTGATGACAAGAAGACAGAAGACCGTGATGTGTGGAAGTCATTGGGGGAGGCGTATGTCCAGCAGTGGATATCTTTGGGCTGATAGAATAGAATAGAAAATGATCTGGCCTGCGTGGGACATCAAGATTTATACTTTCTCTCCATTACGGGGGAAGCTCAGGGTCAGGGCGCGAAATTCAAAATGTCAATGGTTTTTATTTTTTTACGAAAAATTTGGACACCTTTACGATGTAATTTAGTGTTTTGCGATATTAGCATTCTGCATTGGATGTCTCGATGTATTAAGTTTGCTTAAAAAAGTACCTAATCCGATACAATACCATAAGGTTTGTAAAAACCGCTACTTTGACTAACTTTATTGTGTTGTATCGCTTTAGGTATTTTTAAGCAAACTTAATACATCGAAACGTCCAATGCAAAATGCTAATATCGTAAAACACTAAATTACATCGTAAAGATGTCCAAATTTTTCGTAAAAAAATAAAAACCATTGACATTTTATATTTCGCACCCTGACCCTGAGCTTCCAGCTTAACATTAAGTGTAATTAATCAATAATAGTTATCAATGTCTATTTATAATAGCACTGTAACTTGTATAATATTATGTTGTTGGAGGGATAACACTTAAATTTTTTTAAATTCATATAGTTTACATAATATATCGATATCAACATATTCACATCACTACACCACAAGCTGTTAGGTTCACAGTTGGATATTACATTTGTCCCGCCTCAGGCAATTCCATTCTGTGAAGGTGTCACACTCGCCCTCCCTTCCCGACTTAGGGCGACTCATATATCACTATCCCTCTCATACGTTAGGGCATACATCATTTTCTATGAACAAAATGGAGAATGGAGGTTTTATTCGAGATGTTGGGATGTCACTACGTTAAATAGCTACATATATATTCGTCGCGGGTTTTTTGTAATACTCTCATTCGTTGCTATACAGGCTGATTTAAAAACGGTATACACAGCCTTGAACCAGCAAATTTGTAATCGTTACGTGAAGTCATAATTCGATATGTCGATTTTAAAAAAACAAATTCGCTAAATAAGCAAACATTCAGGGATTATTTTACACTTTCAAATGATCCTATAAGTATCTTGATTCTGGGTTTTGTCATGATCTCATTCGTTGCTATGTAATAATTATATTAAGTATTATATAATTTATTATCTCTATTTAAATTTAACTCTGAAATCATACTAAAGATTGGGCACATCTGCTTTCCTCAACACTCTATCGCCACAGGGAAAATTAGGGTTGTTAAACTGCGAGCCCAGTCGAATAGACCCCTCGGGCTTTTGCTTTTAAATCTCCAAAATTGTTGCGTTAATTTTCTCGTAAAGTATTAATTAATGCCTCGGGATTATATTTCTGTACAAAAAAAAAACATTAAAAATATTTCTATTTTACTTCTTTTGCTTAAAAGCCTCCAATTAGGTGTGATTCAGAGAAAAAATTGAAGGATTTTCTAGGTATTAACGGTAAGTCGACTCATCCCATAATAATCTTCGAAGACTTTTCCCAGAACTGTTTCACTCATAATGGCTTAAGAAAAAAATATATACTTGCAGCTAAGCTTATTGCGAGGCTTAAACTTTATTTTCCTTTATCGTGTTATACACGATACAAATCTCTTGTATTTACGCCATTATTAGTACATTACATTAAAATAATAAAACGCGATAATACAAAGAGGGTAATTTTATTTTTTTTATTTTTTTTATTACGTTATAGGCAAGTATTTGATCTCTATCTCACCTGATGGTAAGTGATGATGAGATCTACTACGGAGCATACTTGCCTAGGTAGGACGGTGGCAGTAGATCGAGACGCTACATTCACTAGGCACATGCAGCGCAGCTTATCTGACCCGCCATCCATGAAACATGGCAACACCATGGCAACACCGAACATCATAATATAATGATCATTATATAATGTCAGAATATCGATTCAAAAGAAAAAATTGCTCACTAAAACCATGATGTTCATTTTATTGAGGAAGAAGTTATTTAAAAAAATTGCCAATTTAAAAAATTTAGCCGTCACGTAATGATTAAAAATGCGCTTAACAAGCGCTGGTTCAAAGTTCAGAATACCCTTTATTAATCACCCTGTAGGTATATATTAAATAATGTCTATACAATAACAAAGTGCCATCGCACAAAACTTGTACCGCCCAAAATATCTAGTCCGCAAAAGTCATTTGGAAAATAAATTACCAATTTATATTTTCCGGCCGTTCCGTACCGAATTCGACCAAAGGGTACGAAATGATAAATATTCAAGAGCCTGTGCGAAATGGCCCTTAAATGGTTTACGCTTTTATTGTTAAAAGGATTACGGGCCGGGGTCCAATGGACCCGCGGTAGTGGATGTATAACAACAAAATAGGGTTATGATGTTTCATACATATAACGTCAGAATCAGAATCAGAATCAGAATATTTTTTATTCACATAGACCATTAAGTACAGTACTTATGAATCAAGGTTACAAAATACTATGCTACTACTTTACCACCCGTTCGGAATGCCGTTCGTATGGAGAATAACAGGCGAGCAACTCCATGGTTTCACTTTTTTTTTAAAGATCTTTTACATTTTTGATCAGTACATTGTTATAGGTATGTGAGAACAATGTAGGAACGTCTGTGCGTGACGTCGCTATTTTTATACAGGTTGATTCAGAAAGGGTATACTAACCTTTAAACCTGCGCTTCGTTATAGCATATGTTATCGTTATGTTAGGTCAAAATTAAGATGTGCGAATTAAAAAAAAAAGTTCCCGACAGTATGATAATTGAAATAAAACGCGCGACTTTTCGCCGCTACCCGTACCCGGCGGGCTGGCCTCTATTTCGCGCAGAGAGTGAGCCTCGCTATTCAGCGCGGCAACGCGGCCAGCCTGCTGCGCACTTTTGGCATCGACGACGATGTGGAGGCATTTTTGTGTATATAATTTTATTTTTATTTTATTTCTCAATGTCCTAGTAATAAGTATTTTTTAGTTCCTTGTACATAAATAAAACTAATTTTAAGGAGTTTATCGCGTTTATATTATGATTTTCACGTTCCCGTCGTTTCGGCTGCTTTATAGCAACCATGGTCCCGGGAGGACTGAGTTGGTTGACGTCCTGGTAGCATAGTTTCATCGGGGTACCCTCATATTTAGTTGTTGCACCGATTTGGGATCCAGTAGTAAATATCATTAATACCAAAACAAGCGCACCATTGCAAGATCTCAAGACATTGTGAGCTCTCTCTGCGTAGATCGGACCGCAAACAACAACAACAATCAACAATCAAACTATGACACTAGGATGTCAACCACCTCAGTCCGCCCGTGACCATGGTTGCTGTTTGGAAACAAGGTAAAATTAATTGTGCGCAGCCCCATAAACAAAATTTTGATTTCACTACCTATAACTTTAAAAAGTGTATTTTTGGCTTATAAAGCTTATTTTCACAGAACTACAACTTATGTAGCAAAGATTGTTAACGTAAGCACATTATATTTCAAAATACAACATATGTTTTATACGTGCACCATCTCAGACAAAAATAATCTGAAAAGAACGCTACAGTCGCCTCCCACTTGCTGAAGCCTTGAGTTTCAGACAGCTGAAAAAACGAACGAACCGAAGGCATCCTTTGGCGGCCGGTAATCCGTGAAAGGACATTTTTTTTAATGGAAAAATAAGTTTTTAATTCAGCTACTTCTTGGTTGAAAGATTTCAAAGTTTTTTTTACTGTACGTTATCTAAACTTATTATAAAACAAAAACCCGGCTGCTAAAACTCTTCGCTTAAAAATAAACTCGAGAAATGCCGAGCAAAAAACACTAAACAAAACAAAATATGTTCCGTGGTGGAGTTCAAGTGAATATTGAGTTTATTTTTCAGCAAATATGTCTTGTAATTATAGCGACCACTTCTTCTCGATACAATCCTGAATCGCGCTATGAGAGTGTTCGGAGCACGTAACATATATACAAGACCCTGACAACAATCGTTAGGGCATAGCGGCCGCCCCGCCATGCATACTACCCGCCTGCCTGGAAGTTCTTCCCTTTTCCGCTAAACACTCGAAAAACATTACCCGGCTTCTTACGCAGTCGGGTAAAAATATTTTACAGTTTAATTAATTACGGGCACCTACCGCCGTCTCGCGAGGAGGGTAAAGACTATAGGCCATCACGCTACTCGCGTACGGGAATACTTGCTTTCGAGAAAATAAAATCATATCGTGAAACTGAATTTCATAAAGAAAATATTAGTTGAAGCCTGAAAACATGCCAGCTCCGATGAATTGAAATGTCACGAAGCTAAAGAGATTTCATCTTCGGTGCTGGCTATTCAGACCTAGTGCATAGATTCTAGGAAATACTGCGATCTTTGACGTCGACTGCATTTTTGTCTAGATGTATATATTTTTGAAATTCGAAGGATTTCGTTAACAGAAAAGTAAGTCGCTACACAAAATGGAACCAAATATGGGCGACGCGATTAGCACAGTTAGTGACCATGCTTTCTGTACCGAAGGTCCCGAGTTCGATGGTGGGGTATTATTTTTTGTGCTGCGCCCGAATGTTTGTAGCCGAGTCATGGATGTTTAATACTGGGATTGCCTCCGTCCATGGTACGGTACTGACAATACTGGAGGAGGACTGAGGTGTATAACGTCCTAGTTTCAAAGTGTGAACTGGGGTACCCTCATATTTACTATCTTATTTACGTAGAAAAAGCTCAGAAAATAAACGCGATAAAATCATTTTATTTCTATGTAATCGCGTAAATATAAAAAATCAATATACATATAACAAGTATTTTATCAACGAGGCAAAGCAATCTCAACAGAGCGCGCTAAGTCTGTACTCAGCTATATAGACATAAGAGCAACCAAACTTGTGCCATCCCTGTCTGGCGTTACATTCATAATAGAGTATTTGAATTAAAGCTAATTTGATGCTATCATTAGGCGGTGCGGTATCAAAGGGGCTGTTGGCTTTGATCTTGCCGCCAGCTACTTTTATAATTATCGGTTCAGCGCTAATGATTAGCTGTAAAGGGCGAATATCGCATTTAACTAGGTTTGTTACTCTCTTTGAACGTGATCGAAATATATTGGTATATTAACATATTATTGATTATCTGATTAGCCTAGTTGTTAGTGACGCTGCTTTCTGTGCCGATGGTCCTGGGTTCGAAGCGTGGTAGGGACAATCTTGGTCTGATGAGCACGAATCTTTGTACTCGAGTCATGGATGTATAATGTATGTGTAAGTCACAGTTCATTGTATGGTAACCATAGTACAAGCGTTGTTTAATGTAGGACCGCATAATTGGTGTGTTCGCCTGGCGATTAAAAACAAATATTTCGACTGTTACCTTCAAGGAGTTGGCCAGAGATATTAAAAAAATATACGAATAATTTAGCCTATGCTGTAAGCTATATACTAACAGTTTTATTACCGAAAAATATTTACACAAATAAACACATAACACGTAACCGACTTCGCAGGAGGAAGGAAATGTCGCACATATCACGAAGTTGAGAAAAATGCACTTTTACTCGGTCGGTTTATTCCCGGTGTACTATATAGATTGCCGGTTCAGTGTGTTGGGGAAACGGGCGCCGGATGCCGGCGTACAATGGTTATGATGCATTGTTTTTCAGACGATAACGCTAACATGATGTATTGCGTGGTACGGAGGCGTGGAAGGATTTATTGCGGATGTATATGTTTTTTAATAGGTAAGTAGCTTTGCACGCGACTTCATATGCGTGGACTTGAAAAAAGTATATTTCCTTCATCTCGATATATTTATTGTTAAATTTTATTTAAAATCTATTGCGTTATTTCAACGTTAAAAGTTAACAGACAGAGAGATAGAGATACTTTTATATTAGTGTCTCACACCAACTGGGCCCCAAGTCTACTAACAATCGATTCATAATCGAACAGCAACGGCATAGTAATTGTCACTTTTGACAGATATTGTATGGTATAACTGTCAAAAGTGACAGTTGCTATGCGGTTGCTGTTCGATTATGAATCGATTATGTTAGCAGACTTAGGGCCCTGTAGGGTCGCAAATAAGGCAACGCTTGTATTATGGGTACCGTGCAATGGACTGAGGGCGAACCCAGTATTTAATACTTATATAGATATTAAACATACATGACTCGAGTACACACATTCGTGCATATCACACAACGTTTGTCCGAACCAGAATTTGAATCCAGGAACCACACCTCAGAAGGCAAAATCATTACCCACTGAGGTAATCAGGTCGTCTGATTAGCTCGCTGTTGCTAATTTCATGGGGGGACTCTATTAGATTAGTTAATTACAATCAATATTTTTTAATATTCTGTACCGACCTCTTTGTGCACAGAACGCGCCATACACATTTGGGAGCAGCCACCGGATTAATAGAACGGCTGCAGCGCTTAAGAATTCTGCCCCAATAAAACAGGAATTCTTACCTTTGGTTACGTACGTTCGTCCTTCAGTAGATTTCAGCATCCAGATGCAGGTACAAGGTAGGGACGTTGTCCGTTACACGCTTGTCTTAACGATCACCCGCGCCGGCCACAGTTATTACGATGAAAGTTAGTTCCTCTGGTCTCAGGGGTTGATTATAAAGTTTATATCACCAAGCACACACGAAAATATAGAACTTTGATGATTTTAGGATTTTTAAACTAAGATTGCACGTTTTTTCGTGCACCGAAGAAGAAAGTCTCTTCTACACAGCGTCACCGCTAGGGGGCGCCGTAGACAAGCCAATTAAGGCTTACGATTGGACGGAACGTATGAGCGGGTCAATTAACGCTCGCCATTGGTTCAAATTCCGAATTACGAAGCAAGAAACCCAAACGCTGCATATTTGTTCTAAATCCGGAGACTTGGCGCCAAATATGAATGAAAGAAATTTAATAAATTACGATTACGAAACACTCTTCAACCTCACCACAAGCTACGGAGATAAGTCAAAGTCAAGTCAAAGTCAAATCATTTATTTCGTATAGGCCTACGGGGGCACTTACAAATTATCATTACATTTTTTCCTTAATACTACAACCGGATCGGAACGCGACCTGCGACGGCGCTGCTAACGACATTCAGAACAAATGACGAGGTTTCACACAACCCTGAAACGCGCTATGAGAGTTTTCGGAGCACGTAACATATATATACAAGATCCCGACAATAACCGTCGGGGCATAGCGGCCGCCCCGCCAGGCATACCATGCGCTTGACTGGAAGAGATTCCCTTTTCCGCTGAAATTCAGTAATTACATTACAATAACCTACCTATATAAGTAAGGTATGAAGAAAGTTCACGACTTTTATCTCCCAACGGGAATAGTACGCAAAGGTTTGGGGTCGAGTCACCTTCGTCCGTAGGAGAATTAAATACCCTCGAGATACCCTACACGTGACCCTGGGTGGTGCCAACTAGGTGACAACTCTACTGGTGGTAGGCTTCGGCCGTGGTTAGTCACCACCCAGTGAACAAAGCCATGTCGCCAAGCGGCCTAGCCGTGTTCCGGTATGATGTTCGGTGTAGCCATTCATGGATGGCGGGTCAGCTCAGCTGCGCTGCATGTGCCTAGTGAATGTAGCGTCTCGATCTACTGCCGCCGTCCTACCTAGGCAAGTATGATCCATCGTAGATCTCATCGTCACTTACCATCACGTGAGATCGAGATCAAATACTTGCCTATAATGTAATAAAAAAAAAGATATTCCTTAAGCGAAATGTTACGTTATAGCACTAAAGCAATTTATATAATAGGCATATAATGTAAACTATAGGAACACGGTTATCGCGCAATGAACACATAACTCACGCGTCTCGTCGGAACATTTGTCTTACAAAAATGTATTCTTTGTACCTGAATAAGTATTCTACCTTTTGTTGCTAGAATATGTCGACCATTTTTTCGCGTCGTTATCGGAAAGTAGATGTAATATTGCTTGGAAAAAGACGAAACAAATATTGTGTACGTATTCCCTAAAGTGGTAGAGAGACACCTGCCAATATTACGCAAATAATTTCAATTAGGGAATGAATCTATTGTCATTTAGCGGGTGCATTTCAAAACTATACAGGGTGTAAGGGGAATGCATGTTAACCTATAATAAAATTATAGAAATCAATTATTTCGAAAGAAAAAAAAAATGTTGCAAATTTTATCGGGCAATGTAACTTAAAACACGCGATAACAACTCAATGCGCAGCGCCCCGCCAGACATACCACCCGCCTGGCTGGAAGATCTTCCATTTTCCGCCACAATAATGTCTATTTTGAATTCCTAAATATATTTTTTTTATGTAGAGCATTAAATGTACTTAGCTAGAAAAATATTTGACGCTTTAAGCGCGATAATGTCACCACGTCTTGGTTTTACGATGGGAGTGCGAGGGAGAGCTTTCATTTTGTGTTCTCTCCAATGACGTATGTTTCATTTATTTTATTGGCGTTAACATTGCATAGAGTATTACAACAAAAAAAACAGTTGTGGGTGTTATGCAATGTTCCTATTCCTTTTTTTGGATACCATTGGTTTTTACGTATTTCTTAATCTTAGAATGTCTACTATTATTCAAATTATTCGAATAGGACCCTAAAGAAATGAATATTTGAAAATTCTAATATAATAATAATAATACCAGCCCTTATTAATGTCCCACTGTTGGGCACGGGCCTCCCTCAATGCGAAGGGGATTAGTCCATAGTCCACTACGCTGGCTGGCGGACTTCTCACATCTTTCGAGGAGTTCTCTCAGACACGCAGGTTTCCTCGCGATGTTTTCCTTCACCTTTTAGCAAGCGATAATCATGCTTGAAAATGAGATTCGCACATGAAATCTAGAAACCTCAGAGGTGCGAGCTGGGTCTTGAACCTACGATCTTCGTTACCGAGCCAAGCGTTCTACCAAGTTGGCTATAACTGCTTTTTTTACCTAAATTATCGAATATTTGCAAGCCCTACATGTGACACATCCTGGAAGATGCTAGTGGCGCAAGGCTGTGATGATTAAAAGTCCTCGAGGAAACGTGTCCAATTGTGGACTTCATCAGACTATTGGATGGATGGAAAGTAGGCTGGCGACGGTATAGTGACGTCATTGTTCCAGTAAAAAGGGCGGGCGGCGTTGAGTGGTGTAATCGCGTTTATCGTTACATGAGGCCTAATGAGGGCCATCAGACGGGTTATATGGCACTTTACCTGGAGTTTAGTGATGGGGGATTAGATATCGATAGTTTTAATGATACTACCGATTAATGATATCAATCTGATAAATGAACGTCCAACAATTACCAAAAACAAATATTAAATTATAGCAATGAAGGTCGGAGATTGTCCAAATTGAAATTTATGTGGAGGCGAGGAAAATTAGCATATTAATTAAGTGATGGAAAGCATCTCTTGATGCGCGAGGCATTCACAGGAACATAGTAACAAGACCTAAATAATTAAGAGCCATGTCAAATATTTCTTCACCACCAACTTCGTAAGCATCGATCATATATGCTAGGTCGCATGACCACATATATTATGCAGATATTTTGTTGCTGACATGGATAGTAAGATCACATCAAGTCCATCCAATAAACTTATAAAAATACCTAGAACCTCGTGGCTTCCTCCGCGCAACCATACATTTTGGTCTGCAGCTCAACACCCATTGGTCAAAGCATGATAAAATGTAGCCTTTAAGACTCAGCGGTAGTAGAGCTCTATCCATCCATGAACCGAAAAACGGCTACAGCTGGATCACAAGCCTCCGTCAACGACTTCCACACAACACGGTCCTCTGCCACTCGCATGGGCCGGCTTTCCAGCTTTCTATCAGCGCAAAAAAAAACAGAATTAGATCAGTACGTCAAGTACGAGATTATTCTTAACCTAACCGTATAGTTTATAGTTTACCGTATTTAGCCATTTTGTATGGAGAATTGAAAGTTTTAAATACCGTCCGCTAGAGCCGCTTTTCAATTTTCCATACAAAATGTCTAAATACGATAGACTATAAAGTATACAGTTAGCTCGCACTTGACGTGCAGTATTTCCGAAAAAACTGAACTTACAAACTTTACATTCACCTAAAATGGGTATACGTACCTATTAGTCCCTTTCGACGTATGTAAGCCATTAAAACGCGTCCATCGCATCGACATATCTCCGAGTAATCGCCCATCACTATCCCATGAGGGTCCTGCTTCGCTCATTTCACGTGACATTACTCCAGTTGACCCGCGCGATGGCCATTCGAGTGAGGCTCGCGTATAAGTCACAGGAGATAGCGATAAAAAATACAGAAAAAATCTAATTTAACAGCACCATAGCCGCAAGTCGTACTGGCAATGGGTGCGGCACATGGCTTGAAGAACCGATGGCCGTTGGAGCAGAAAGCTTCTAGAATAGCGACCATGAGACGAAAACGAAGCCCCCCTTCCCTGCGGTGGACCGATGATATCACACACGTCGCAGGAATTCAGTGCATGCGAGGGACCGAGGACCTTGATTTGTAGAAGTCATTGGAAGACCTGTGTCCAGTAATGGACGTCTTTCGTTTGTGTGAAGCATCGATGGATCAAGCTTATGACTTATAACACAATGTAATGTAAACTCTCATGATCGCACGCACTGAGCGGTCCACATTATTAATGCCCAAGATTCTTCTGAACCCACAAAAAATGAATCACCATCCCTCGTCGAGTGTTGGACCTTTTAACATTGAAATGCCTTGAATGTTTTCACCAAATTAGACAGGTGTGTTTTTGTTAGGTACCATACATCAACTATTTAGTTGCGTGGTTTAATTTTTCTGTCCGTTGTTATACCAAAAAGATAAAAGAAAGGATCGGTGTCATGTCGTACAAGGAGATGAAAGAAGCTGCTCTAGATAGAGACAGATGGAAAGAGCTTCATCAGCTACACCGACAAGGGTCTAACCCCTAAATTAGAATAAGAAGTTATACCAAACAAGGTGTGGTTCTCGAACCTTAATTCAGTGGAACATACTGATTGTTTCGAGCGCTCATTCTAGTACGTACCTATGTACATATATAATGGTACCGTACAATATACTGCGGGCGACTTACTTACACTAACTTAACTATAACTTATATGGACATTTCTATCCATCATAAATAGTTTGCCCTAATCGGGATTTGAATCTGGGTCCCTCGGAGAGCAAACTCATTACCAACCACGCCATCTTGGTCGTACTTGACTCATACACTCTGATAAAAGACCTACATTTAATAAACCAACGGAATCCGATCAGAAATCCTTCATAAGCAAGTTCTGCATTATTTAATGAGATACTTCGCCACTGTGAAAGTCGTTGCAACGTAATTATATATCGTACTTCTCAGCCCGTACTCTATTTGCCGAGGATTGAAGAGGATAGCTCAGCCAAGTTTTCCACCAAGTATTTATGAAAGAGATTTTCTCTTAAACTTATTGCGGATTAAAATATATTTAGAATATTGCTAGTAGGTACATTTATAGCTTGCTAAATTGACGAATCAGTAAACCTTGAATGACGTCAGCTAAGTCTGAGTTCAGATCCTCAATGGGAGAACCTTAGATGATGGAAGATAAATAAAAAAAATAGTTCTGTAAAAAAAGCCAACCTCCCCTAGTTTCTTGTAGGATCTTCAGTTACAAAACGATGTTCTAAATACCTTAGTAAAAATAAGGTATTAAACCATTGAAATAATGGTTATACTGGAATAGCAAATCAGAACAATGATTATGTTCCGCTTGCGGTGTGCGCGGGGTACGGGACGCGCGGCGCGGGCGTCCGGCTTGAAGAAATAACGAAATTCTTAGATCGTCTTGCTTAAGCGTATAAGGCGAGTCTATTATTGGACTCGCCCATGTGCAGAAAATCTGTTTGAATTGTTGTAAGCGTACGTGTAGTTAAAAGTTCTAAAACTACTTCGCTGCATACTTTACAAAATGTTTGTTATTCTGAATAAAGTGTGGTTCCGGAACCTCAGTTCAGTGAACACAGTTCCAGTGTTTCGAGCGCCCAATCTAGTGCGAAGTACTTTCATATCGTATTTAATGATAATACTCTTCATCGGATTGCGGTCATGATGTTATGAGGTGATTCAAAAAGGGTATACTAACCTTTGAGCCTAGGAACCTTTTCAAAGGTTTGTATACTCTTTCTGAATGGCCCTGTACATAATTCAAGCAAAGCCGCGATAGTATAACTAGTATGTTTATCGGTACAACTCGTCCATCATGCCAGCTTGGCAGTAGTCCAAGTCGGGACAGCAGTTACCGTGACACCATATAATCACTGGGACTCCACTGAGCGAATCTTGGCAAATGGTCCGCCGTTTTGTTTATCTTTTACAGATTCTCGTACAGTTGAGATAATGCCACTGATAGTGAGGTACGAATTCATTTTGAATTCACGATTTCTGCTACCATTTTTAACAAGAATAATTAAAAGTAAATCGTCTATATACAGTGTGATTTAGAAATGGTTTTGTACCTGTGTTTTAAAGCACAGGTTTAATCATTATGTTAGGTCAGTATTTCGATACAGGCTTAGTTTACTCTTTATGAATCACCCGCTACATACCCCTCTTATTGAGGGGGGCCAGTGCCCTGCAGTGGAAAAATTGAAAAGGTCTAATAAACAATGGATCTATAACAGTACTTAGCGGTCTTTCTAACCCGCAATGAAAATTACTTAATAGTTTTGTAAGAAGATACAAATGTTAATTAAACGTCACGTTCAAAGTGAGCCAAAGGATCTTTGAGAACTCAAACATTCAAAGTTCACAAAGAACATCGCACATATGAAAGCACAAAGTTATAATCAGATGTAGACTAGAGTTTCAACTGGCCCCAAACAGTAATTAGGACGTGCAGAACCGTCTAGCTATCTACCTTTATACAACGTGGTACAGTAAGGTTGTACTAACTTTTGAGCCAGCGCTTCTTTATCACATTTGTAATTATTAAAAAAAATAGTTACACAATAATAATTTATACATATAAATAAAATTGGAGTGTCTGTTTGTAATATTAAAATAACCGCTTTTTACTAAATGCATTTGGATGTATACACGGTACCTATACCAAAACAACCTTTTATAAAAATTTTGTCTGTCTGTCTGTCTGTTTGTTCCGGCTAATCTCTGAAATGGCTGGACCGATTTTGACGGGACTTTCACTGGCAGGTAGCTGATGTAACAAGGAGTAACGTAGGCTACTTTTATTTTAGAAAAAAATAGGATCTCACGAAAAAAATTAAAACCAATGTTGCAGCGGAGCGCCTGATTAAGTTTGATAGCAACAACCTGCAATGCGTTCCGCGGGCTCAGAATGGGCGAGCAGGCTGTTGTCAACGGTTGTCTTTGTTAAATACCACGCGGACGAAGTCGCGGGCAACAGCTAGTTTTAAATAAATAAGAGGTACAGTATCAGTATTGATAGCGTCGGTAGTCAGTTGGGTTTTGGCAAAATAGCGAACGAAAAACTGTTTCGAGTCTAACGCGTCGGCTGGACGGCCGCCAGACAGCGCCCGCCAGATAAATATGTATGTGTAAACTGTGGTTACCATTTGGGATATTGTTTTGTTGAGAAATAAATGTGAGAGAAATACTTTTCGTGGAGTTTCTTCCAGAGTTGTGGGTATATTTGGACTGTTTAGATTTCCTTCTTATCTTCAAAGTAATTGGAAAATGTTGGTAAAGATGTCCCTTGATTTTATAGTAAAAAAAACTAATTATAGACACCATAAAATTAGAGATTCTAGCGTTGTCTCGTTTTATTATTATTTTAACAACACATGATGATTTATAAATGAGAGAGATGGACATATGTGGTGAAATTATAATACTCATTATCAGCGTACTTTATAGTCCTTTAACATCAAGTCGTGTGTTGCAAAGCAGATTTTATAATAGTCAGTCGTCTGTGACCCAATGGTACTACTGGTAATCTAAATGAGAGATTAGTTGAAAGAATTAACCTTAAATAGACCAATACAAATCCTTTAGCGACCCCTTCAACTGCGCCACAGGCTACACAGATGGCGCTGCAGACTTATTCAAAACACTTGACAAATCTTTATACAATCCTGAAACGCGCTATGAGAGCTTTCGGAGCACGTAACATATATACAAGATCCCGCCAATAATCGTTGGGGCATAGCGGCCGCACCGCCAAGCATGCTACCCGCCTGGCTGGAAGATCTTCCCTTTTCCGACATAATCCTATTAAGCAGAAAGAGATCCAAGTCCAATGGAAACAGAGAACCCATTCCCGATTTTTAAACTATAAAATCAATCACAATTAAATCCACATAACGTTGCAATTCACATTCACTTGTCAGCCATTATTCAAGATTACTGCACAGCCACCGAGTTCCGGATAATCCGAGCACTCTGTCTTGCGGAGAAAGAGTTATTTGTGGGTATAATAATTTTAAAGCAATTTTGATAAGAGTTAGCGTCGAGAGGCCGAATTGCTTGCAGCCACCCATCGAAATATTAACGCGATCCCGACCAACGATATATAAGGTGTTACAATAATAGTGTAACATGTTGTAAAAGGACCAACAGAAGTAGGTTATAATGATAACATTCCCAAAGAAATACATCAAATTAATTGACATTTCAAGAATAACACCCTGTACTGAGCACATGGCCAAACGATACCGATACGCCTTGTTTAAAAATGAACATATATTATTTACATAATTATTTTATACATTAACGTGATCCATATAACTTACTGATTCATCTCTGTTGAAATATTTTTACACTATTTTTACACAATTTTTGATACACCTTCTATACAAGCATTGCTTTCTCTGAGACCATCCGGTCGATGTGTTCGTCTGGCGCTATTCTTTATTTGAAAATACTACACTACTAATACTGCTAACAGATAGATAGACTAAGCAATCGTATGGGCCCAAACAACAGTTATTTATGGGTACCGTACAATCGACTCGGGCTTTCCAAATAATACCACTAATATTATAAATGTGAAAGTTTGGATGGATGGATGTTTGTTACTCAATCACGCCAGAACGGCTGAACGGATCTGGATAAAATTTGGCACAGAAATAGATTATAGTCTGGAATTGCAAATAAGCAATTTTTATCCCAAAAAAATGCAAGGAAAGGACATACTTTTTAATCACGGGTAACACCGCGGGGCGCAGCTAGTGATCGTCACGTCCTCGTACCGTCGCATATAAATAGTACCACGTCCATCTGAAATCAAGAGACTTATTTTTATAAATAATGAGACCCTTGACTGTAGAGTAATGATATATACTTACTAAAGCTGCGATCAAAGTCATTAGTGTGATAAAATACAGGTCGTTCAATGAAGGTGCTATACAGCGGGATTCAGAAATGGTATACCATTTGAACCTGCGCTAGAGCGCATTTTGTGAAATAACAATTATTTTTCATATTACAAAAAAATTGCTCACCATTTTTTTTCCAAATCGAAATTGTGTCATCATATAATAGTAGTATATACTTTCTGTGTCACGCTGTATACTAGACTTTTACACCTATCTCATGAATAGTTTCTCGAACTACATTATTTATCGAATTATTATTAACCGACTTCAAAAAGGAGGAGGTTCTCAAGTCGGTTGTATTTTTTATTTTATTTTAATACTATCTTTAACTGATTGGTAAGTTGATTGGTTAGTAGTGTTTATTACTTGTTCAGTTAAATATATACGCAATCCTCGGTACAGTGAATAAAACTCACAAAATATAATTCAACTCATTTTCACTGAAATAATTTTAAAAAATTCACTCCAAATATTTCACTTCAGAACTTTTCAAGTAATAAATTTAATGAAATCAAACATGAAAGCACTTAGAAGCGATTTCAAAACTTATTTTATTAAATCACTGAAAAGAAAATCATTCATTATGAAAGTACGGAGAGAATCTTTATTGAACATTGATGAAATTTATTCGAACTGAAAATTTGTGTAAACCAACAACATTTTGTAACAGTAAAAAATCAAAAGTCAGTGGGAGAGAGACAGCACATAACATAAAATGTATATGACAGCTGTCCGCGAATATTATTTAGACATACTCGAACATATCCTAAAAAAGGGGGTCCAATTCAATCCAAGTATTTGCAAGTAGAAAGAAGAAGAGAAGCGAGTGATAGCCAAGTTGGTAGAACGCTTGCCTCGATAACGAGGATTGCAGGTTCGAACCCCGGCTCGCACCTCTGGGATTTTTCACGTGCGAATCTCATTTTCAACCAAGATTATCACTTGCTAAACGGTGAAGGAAAACATCGTGAGGAAACCTGCATGTCTGAGAGAACCCCTCGAAAGATGTGTGAAGTCTGCCAACCCGCACTGGGCCAGCGTGGTGGACTATGGCCTAATTCCCCCTCGCATTGAGGGGAGGCCCGTGCCCAGCAGTGGGACATAAAAAAGGGCTGGAATTATTATATATTTGCAAGTATAATATTTTTGAAAAAAAAAATAACCACAGTGATCTTTGGCAATTAAATTATAACTTGATACTCGTAGTCGGGTATCGCACGCAACATTGTGTTGTGATCGCGTGCTTTACGATACATTGCGCGCTCAAAAATTACAACATTTGTAACCCATGGCTTTTTACTTAAATCTATACTAATATTATAAATGTGAAAGTTTGGATGGATGGATGGATAGATGGATGGATGTTTGTTACTCTTTCACGCCCGAACGGCTGAACGGATCTGGATGAAATTTGGCACAGAGATAGATTATAGTCTGGAATAGCACATAGGCTATATATCCCGGTAAAATGTATCGTTCCCGTGGGATAGATGTTTTAATTTTTCATACTTTTTATCGCGGGTAACACCGCCGGGCGCAGCTAGTAATTTATATGATTTAATTGTAAGTCATTAAGTGTATTCTTTTCCCAAAGTGTTTATAACCATGCTCCTTAAGCCTTGTATTATAGTTGTTATTTTAGCGGAAAAGGGAAGATCTTCCAGCTAGGCGGGTGGTATGCGTGGCGGGGCGGCCGCTATGCCCCGACGGTTAATGTCGGGATCTTGTATATATGCTACTTGCTCCGAAAACTCTGATAGCGTGATTCAGGATTGTGACGTCACTTGTCTATTGTTTCTGATTGCGTCTGTAGTGCCATCTGCGTAGCTTGTGGTGCGGTTGAAGTGGTCGCTACACTATAATACAAATTATTAGGTTGGTGTTTTAGCGGATAAGGGAAGATCTTCCTGCCTGGCGAGGCGGCCGCTATGCCCCGACGGTAATTGTCGGGATCTTGTATGCATCTTACGTGCTCCGAAAACTCTCATACCGCGATTCAGGATTGTACGGGGAATTGTCAATTGTTCCGAATGAGTCTGCAGCGCCATTTGTATCGCTTGTGGCGAGGCTGAAGAGGCAGCTACAGTGTGTTTGTGATGCTAACGACTCGTTTTATATTTAGACTCTGAAAAGATTACAGCTTGCATACGGTAGTCGTAAATACGCGGCAATGTATAGCACCACAATTTCCTTTTGTTAAAAACCATAATACGTATACTTTAAGAGATTTGCCAATACGATGTACGATGCGTCGGTTGCAACCGCCGGTGTGTGCCAAGTGAGTGTAGTGATGCGAAAGTAATTCATATTTATCGATATGTCGATACTGTGGCTTTGCAAGTGGTTGGAGTTAATTTTATGGTGACATATTCCAGTTATTCCGTTTAGACATTTAGTTCATGTTGAGTGATACTATCTGAATAATTTATTAGGTCGCTATCCTTACTATCGTATTGGTGAACTACTAAGGCATCATTGGCAACATTTAAAATTAGAATAATGAGAAAAAAAAACCAACAAAAACAAAATCTTCTATTATTTTAATTTTGATATATGCAAAAAATTGCTACAATGAATGGACTTTCTTCTTTCTTGTTACTGATTCGTCCAGTAATTTATAATCTGTTCAACATAGTATTCAAACAATCCACAGCAAAATTGTATTGCAGAGATTCTTTGTTGGACAAATTTTTGACACAATTGTCGCAGCCTGCATTACATACGGAAACTTCGCCTAGAAATTGAGCATAATAAACACTACAAAAAATATACATAAGCGTGACGACTAGTCAAAAATTACTTTTAGTATTTCATATTTATCGATAAACAATACCCACAGCCCATCGCATTATCCCGAATACATGGCGGTAGGCCAACTCTACAGCTCGCAATCTGACATATCGATACATTTGAGCGCAGCACTAATGTGTTTGCGGGATCCGCCTGCTTACGAGTGTTTGTTAACGGTAAAGTATGCGCGATGCCGGGTTAAGATTTACTTGTTTATAATATGGGTTCAATGAACTGTGGTGTTTAAAGAACAATTGGAAAACACTTTGTGCGTAGATCAAACCGCAAACAACAACTAAATATGAGGGTACCCCAGTTCACACTATGACACTAGGACGTCAAACACCTCAGTCCTCCCGTGACCATGGTTGCTGTGAAGCAGCCGAAACGTTGGGAACATACAACATAAAATAAACGCGAAAAAATTCGTAAAATTAGTTTTATTTCAATTTATTTCAACAATTTGAAATAAACATCTTAAAGCCTGTTTAGTCAACAAACTCTCTGTTTCGTACTATGCTTAGTATGGGACCGTATAGTTGGTGTGTTTGTCTGACGATATATTTAATCTAGAATTCACTGCATCAGATCGTCGCTGCGCTCCGAAGTCTTTGTGACGGTAAAATTTATTTCAAATTCAGAATTCCAATAAACCGGATGTTCGCCACCACGGCAGAGTGTACCTGACTGACTCCGTCACTTCCGGTAACGATGACACGTCACGAGGGCTGGATGTCGGTATATTTCACACGATAGGAAAGTATGAAATATCATTTAAAACACTAACTAGCCTGAATTTGGGGTGCGGTATTTGGGGCTTTTTTATTAATGTCCCATTGCTGGGCACGGGCCTCCCCTCAATGCGAGGGAAGATTAGGCCATAGTCCACCACGCTGGCCCACTGCGGGTTGGCGGACTTCACACATCTTTCGAGGGGTTCTCTCAGACATGCAGGTTTTCTCACGATCTTTTCCTTCACCGTTTAGCAAGTGATAATCATGGTTAAAAATTAGATTCGCACATGAAAAATCCCAGAGGTGCGAGCCGGGGTTTGAACCTGCAATCCTCGTTACCGAGGCAAGCGTTCTACCAACTTGGCTATCACTGCTCGCACTAATTATACAGGATGTTAGTAGCTGTGTAACGAAAACTGTTAGCATGGATTCAATTCATGATGCTGAACCCCCCGAGTCAACTCGTAATGCTGGACCTCCCCAACGGTGGAATTTTCCATCGATCATTTCATGATTTATTTTTTTATGTATTTTTAAATAGATTTTTGGCATGTAATCAAATTATAAGTCTATCTCAGCGTGATTTTAAATAAAAACAAACATGATTAGAAATTAAGGCCTAAAACTGCAATGTAAACTAAAACTCAATTCGATCGAGCGCGCTCGTCACCCGCACGCGTCGGGCATCGTGCAGGGCGTTGGGTTGTGATCACGTTGTTAACGATACATTGCGCGCTCAAAAATTACAACATTTGTAATCCATGTCTTCCGACTATAATGATTTTCATAATTTTATTATAGGTATTAAGTGTAACCTTTACCTAAAGTTTTTGTTACCTTGGCCCTAACACCCTGTATAGTCAGCCGAAATAAAGGGACATTCGTAAACTAGACACCAATGAATAACCGTGTACTGACTGACTGAATAGCATCGCGAGGCTACCTCAGCAGCCGCATACTCAAGTCAGTACGAGCCTCGCCCGAGGCAAGCGCGAGCACTATCTCGCCCACGGGCTGTTCTTATTTTAGTTCCTTTTTTTAGTTAACAATCGTCTGCAGAACTGTCGAGTATTTTTTGTATTATTGATGAGAATGAATTGAATCCCCCACACCAATCAGTAAATCCGTAAATACTTTACTGATCATTTTCCGTAAATATCTTGGTAGAAGTTAAAAACTCAAGTTATACCATTTCATTTCAACTTTCTTCATTGACATACACAGTGGCTAATATGTCCACCAATATTATATACATTATTTATTATCAAAGAAACATGACTGACAACTTCAGTCATCAACTTCCCGCCAAAAATTCCCGCGCGTTGTTTGCTATTCTGCCACTCATTTCGCGCCACCCGATAGCAATCTTACTGACCACAATCTGGGTATTTCAAGTCGAGAGTGAACAGGTACCTTCTAAGCAAGTATGCTCCATCGTAGATCTCATCGTCACATACCATCAGGTGAGATCGAGATACTTGCCTATAATGTAATAACAAAAATAGAAACTTAGCGTGAAATTATTGCTCAGTTTGAGACGAGTCCGAGCAAGCTTCGCGAGGCAGCGCGGTCAGTATGTACACGCTTTTAAAATGTCCAATCCAAATGTAGAGTAGGCCATAAACAAAGTACACCACGTTTCGTAATGACAATGGTAGCGGTAAAACGTGCGCATGGACCCAATTAAAATGATATAATCCGAACATAATCAGCGCGCGGACGGGAACTGGTGCAATTACTCTACTTTAGTGTGAACTGCGACAAATTAAAATTGCTAGACGAAAATATGTTTAATTATTGTAAAATCAAAATATGCTAGTGCCCCGTAAGCCGGTTGATAAATGATTTCAATGGACGCTCAAGAAAATTATTTATCGATCACATAATTTTGCACGACAAAAACCAGCTTAAATTTTCTCGTGGCATAGATCCGAACCAGACTCGCGAGGCAGTGCGCTTAGTATGAACATGCTCGTTCCATCACTCGCTGTATTTCTTTTGGGACTAGGCCCGCGACACTCCTACCGTTCTACTCCTGTAAGCCAGGATCTACAGTGGTGTCCAATGATGACACCGAGGTTTGACCCTCGGCGAGTCCCGGGATACAGTTAATTGTCTTGGAAACGGCACGAATTTAATCGAAAGATAAAAATAGGAGGAGTCGGAAAAAAAATATCCACTTCCCTACATTGCAAAGCGGGAGACAAAAATCATCTGGTAGACAAATTGCCACAGACGCAAGACTTACAGCTGGACTAAGTCCAGGCTGTATGCTGATTACTTTGCTACCGTCCATTGTTGGACTTTAGTCTCCCCTAATGACTTCCACACATCCCGGTCCTCCGCCACTCGCATCCACCGGTTCCCTGCAACATTCGACCTTATGTGTGTAGTCTTACACTACATCTCCCTGCTCGTAGCCGCCATTCTAGAACCTCTCTGCCCCAACCGCTATCGGTTCTTCGAGCTATGAGCTAAACCTCATGGGGAAAGAGGTAATAATAAAAGAAGCCAGCAAGAAGAAGAAGGAAGAAGAATAAGGCAGTTGCTGGCTCCTTTTATTATCAATCAAAATTGTTTGGTTTATAATTGAAAAAGTTGACAAGCCGAGGGTCAGTGGTGGGTCCTCTTTCCCCATTAGGTTAACAATGGATTTCCGCCAAGTATCACCTAGTTCTATCAATTATATCTTTGAGCTAAAGAAAATCACAATAGGTACCTACATGGTGTTACCCACCAATGTATCCGTAGATAAAACACCCGTTATAAAGTGGGTGTGATGGGTGTTTAATTATGTGCTAACCCATGGCATGAGTGACGTGGGTCGGGTTACGATTGTGATCTGAAAATTAAGTTTTTAAAGCACTCCCTTAATTTATGTGATGCTATCTGGCATTTGGCACCCAATTATACTGGATAATGGCTTTATGAGTGTTTTAAATTAACTGGTATGGGCCCAAACCAAAAGAAATAGGTAGGCCAAACGAATACACAAACTCTATAATGGCAAATTAACGAACATTAGTAACTCTCGGAGAACTTCGTACCGCCTCAAAATCAAATGTGTGAGAAAATTAAGTAACCTTTGTTATAATTTTTTCAGCATTTTTCTCCCATGTTTTAATATAATCTTGAGTTATAAATGGTGTCCGTCCGTAGGTCTAACGTGACCTATTATATATATATAGATATGGGTATCGCGCAGTGGCCTGCGGGCAATGCCAGCAACATCCAAAAGAGGGCCAAATTACAAAAAAAATATTTCCGAAATGTATCCAGACGGTAATCAAGCCCGTCACCAAACGGTGCAGTGCGCCGAGCGACGTATGTACCACTCAAACTCCAAGACTATGATGTAAAAAATAAACAACGCTTGTGGTAATACCGGGCAAGTACTTTCGGGGATGTGGTCATTTCAGGATTTCTTCAGTCGAGTCGAGTTTCTTACTTGACCGTCGTAATCCTGAAACTATGGAGGCCGCATTATGAAAGCATTATGAAAGGATTACGAGGTTTGGACGGATTAACAAGCCTCGCAAGCTTCTACGAATTTTGCGCTGGAGTCTTGTGGTTAAAGACATTGTGGTTCGTTCAGAGATGAAAAAATAATACTTATATTATATTTGACGACCTGATTAGTGCATTTATTAGTGACCTTTTCTGTGCTGAAAATGTCGGGTTCGAACCCTGGGCCCCAAGTCTGCTAACACTCATTCATAATCGAACAGCAACCGTGTATGGGATATCTGTCAAAAGTGGCAGTTACTATGCGGTTGCTGTTCGATTATGAATCGATTGTGTTAGCAGACGTGGGTCCCTGGTAGGGCCTCACTTTGATAAACATAAATGTTTGATTATCAGGTAGTTATGTACAGTCTGATTAAGAAAGGGCATACTAAGCTTTGAACCTGCGCTTAACAAACAAACTGAAAATTGTGATTTTTAAAGGCCATTTTTTATTTGTGTAAATTCTCATCCAAATATTTCTTTCGTATAGATAGCTTATCATGTGACCCCGCCCTTATACCAGCTTCGTTAATACCCCCCGTAACAAAGTTGACACGTGAATTGACTAGTAATTTGTTCAACTTTGCTTCTTTTGTTCTAAACTTTGCCCAAGTAGTAAGCTGTGGGATAAAACTTGGATCAATTATACGTTGTTCACATAATAAATGGACACAATAAAATGACAGGGGTTTTTCAAATGATCTAAGCGTGGCTAGAAATGGCAAGGATCTTGGTTCGATTCACGGTGTTGTTTCACGTAACAAAGGGAGACTTAAAACTTTCAACTATTAATATTAAACATAGTCTAGTAATTTTCATGAATCAGCGCCATCTGTTGGTAACGTCCTTATAACGGCGTAGTCAAGGAAGTGGCCAACTGCGCAAACTTTGCAACAATGTTTATTAGATTCAAATGTTACGCACGGTTAGAGAGATGCAAATTTAGGTTAGTTATAAGCAATATTTTGTGCGATTTCACCACCATTGGACAAGAGTGTTGAGAGCCCATCCACGAGTGTACTTCGCCCGCATTTTGTTTAAACTTTGCCTCGCGCATTTCCGAACTGATTCCACAAAATATGTAACTCGAGGCAATATTGTGAAATGCAATAAATTTGTCGTGCAAAAATGTGCTCTATTTGAAATGGATATAGTAGGATTCGTATTGTTTCAAATCATTCGTATTGTGGACATGCATTCAACCGCTATAACTCACTGTAAAACTTGACAAAAGTTGAAATTTTATCGTAAACACGAAATATTTCGGAAAACTTATACCGAATATCGGAAGTTGAGTGATTTACTGTACAACTTTAGAATATATATATAAGGGGACAGTGTACAACTCGAGGCAAAGTTTTGCCATTTGGCCAATTAAAGAAAAAAACAGTTATACACATGGCATATTTTCAGAAATACCGAAGAGCTTGCATTTCACCGGTCAACGTTAGAAAATTACTAAAAGATAAAAAATATCGAAAATAAAATTACCGGGAATCATACTGAGGACGAGGGCATCATGAGAATAAGACTTTCAAACCAATTGATATGGGTCACAAAAATAATTAACCTTGTTTTCAAAATAAAATCAAATCCAATCAAAACAATAGCAAGCCTCACAAACACGTCACAAACATTTTCAGAAACAATTAAACACATTCCGTTGACTAATAGCGCTCCTCATAAACGCGCCGCGACTGACAGCTGTCAACGCGTCAGTTTTCGCGCCAATTTCAACAACTGTCATTGTGATAAGGGAGCGTTTACATTAGAAGATGTGCTAAGTAATTTAGCAAACCTATGTTCAACGAAATCAAACATAAAAGTTCTTGAACAGCACAATAGAGTAATATTAGTATTTGTTAAACAATGTTGCCAATTGCATTATTACAGCTGTGTAAGCGAGATACATGCATGCAGATTTTCGTTAGAGTGAATGAAATGCATTGAGTACTTTTCGTCATGCTTAGCGTATCTATTTTTTACAGTTTACCACTAATTATTGGTGGAAGACATAAAGGAAAATGCTCACCAAGTATGAAAAATGTTTTATGTTAGCAATCTCCCTTTTTTGGCACATTATTTGTTTACCTATAGATAATGTTATGCTATAAACTGTAGACGCAGTACTTTATGACTAAAATTTGCTTTAGTTATTAATAATAATTACTATATTATATTTTTTTTTAATACCGGCCAATTTCCTTTTCAATCTCTGTTGTTGGCAAAATCATCGACAAACCGACAAACGATGGAAGCCATAATGTTTTAAAAAGTTAAGTCATAAGCAAGGCAAGGCTGACAGAGGGCTAGATACATATGAGCTGGGGCAAAACACGTACTGACTAAGCGAGCAAGGACTGCCTCGTGAGTTTGCCCAGTTAGTCATTAACCGGCTCGCATTTCAAAATATCTTCCACCTCGAGAATTACAAAAAGGAGGCTACAATATTAGCTATTTGTCAAAATTCGCGCGCTAATTTGGAAACTGTCATGGCGGCGCAATACCTGTCAAAAGTGACGTGTTTATTTTATTAAGGCGACTGACGAGGGGCACAGGTAAACTGCGTAGGTAACTGCCAGATACGTCATGATATTATTTTTTTACTTTTTCACGCTGGCAAAGTTATTTCGACATGAGAAACGGGTAATCTATTTAGGGGGCTTAAATATTTTGTAACTTTTGGAGATAAAGGCGGTGAATTATTGATTTTTTGTTGACAACCCGATCGTCATGACGTTGGATGACAAAGCAGCCTGGGACTGATCGCTTAAATATTAATATATATAATGTTAAAGTGTAGCGTGTGTGCGTCCTGCATGGCAACACACTGGAGCTTACTTTTATAAAAATAATCTATTTTGTAAAAATAATGAATTTAAAAAAAAGACAAGCCCGCTGAGTTTCTTGCCGGATCTTCTCAGTTGAGGTCGCGTTCCGATCCGGTTGTAGACTTAAGAAAAAAAAAATGTAATGACAATTTGTAAGTGCCCCCGTAGGCCTATACGAAATAAATGATTTGACTTTGACTTTGACTTCAAAGTTGTTATTGGCCCTACTTTCTATGCAACTGCTAATGTCTGCCTAGTCGTTGTTCTCAAATACCTATAACACTGTACAGTTCAAAAATCTAAAGGATCTTTTTAAAAAGAACAACCATGGAGTTTATTGCCCGTTCGTCTCCATAGGAACGACATTCCGAACGGGTGGTAAAGTTTTAGCTTGGCATATTGTAACCATTTTGTCGATTCATAAGTACTGTACTTAATGGTTTATAGGAATTAAAATATTCTGATTCTAATGGTGTGCTTTTAAGGCGCTGTCTAGGGAATGTTTACGCTTCAATTCATATTGAGAAAGACATGTCAATCACACAATAAATGTATGGGCATAGAGTCATCATAAAGTTGTTGTAGACATAGCGACTTTACATTATGTTACAGCCCAAGCTCATGAACTTTTAGCGGAAAAGGGAAGGTCTTTCCAGCCAGGTGGGTGGTGTGCCTGGCGGGGCGGCCGCTATGCCCGACGTTTATTGTCGGGATCTTGTATATATGTTAATTGCTCTTAAAACTCTCATAGCGCGATTCAGGATTGTGATGACAATTGTCTATAGCTCTGAATGCGTTGTGCCATCTGCGTAGCTTGTTGTGCCGTTCAAGTGGTCGCTACAAACATGTCAAATTCAACAGTAGCTGATTATAAAGCCCAAATGCCTTCCTGAAAAAGCTTGCTCAACCAAAAAGCAATATGTAGAGACCTTGGCTATGAGTAGACTCGTCGCCTACATCATCTTTATACTCATATATCTAGACGCCAGATAACTATGGAAATAAAAAGGACTTTAGTTTAAATTGTTTATTTAAGAAGCGTGTTCTAAGAACTCTATTATAGATTTTGCTTACTCGACTAAAGGATTATACAAATGGTGGTTCTCGATAAAATGGAATCGTTCCGATCGTACGGTCGCCTCGTCACTATGGAAAATAAAAATGAATAGAGATCTTCTCAAATACTCCTCCAATTTACTCTATTACGCTTTGAAGCATGATAGTATTGGATAGTGCTGTGCATTAGTTACTTATCGATAATTTTTTATTTCCAAAATCTATGAGAAGTTTGAATAAGTCTGACGAACTGGTCTAGCTTGTCTTTGGATATCGATAGCCGGTAATGCCACCAGATGGGTCTCACGAGTGCGGTCAGCTCAAGCTACAAAGAACATGTTTTTTTTGTTTATGAAAGTCATAAAGGCACTTATAAATTTTCAAGTTACCCATGCTTTTGAATGTTGGTTCCACTGAGAAGAGCCGACAAGAAACTTAAAAGGTTACCCTTTTAAAAATAGATCGTTATAATCGATTCAAAATACAGATTATATAATCCCGACACACAATACATAATGTAATATACGTATGACAGGTGCCTGACTATACCTAAACAGTATTATAAATCACGGACTTTCTAGGACGGATAGTATTTTGATAAATTATACCAACACTATCGATATTTTGTTATCGATTGCCATCAGCACTCAGCATCGCTAGTAAACGACAGATAAGTATCAGTTGCAACTTAATTAAAAGTCAGCGGTCCGTATTTTAAATTAATTAGAAACGATACAGCGTGTTTTGCAGTATTCCGCTTAGTTCCGTAACACCCTGTGTGCAGAGGGGCTATTTCATGAAATTGAGTTTGCGATTCCACGAAGACTTCTAATGGACTCGAAGTTTATGAAATATGTAGGTATTATAAAAATGTTATTTAAGTTCTATTTAACATGACAATATGTTACTTAATATTTCTCTAACATACAGCGTACCTTCTTGACAACACATTAAAGATTTCTATTTAATCAAATGTAGCGACCTCTTAAAACCTTCAAGTAACATGTTCACCGCGCCGATACACAGATGGCGTTGCGTACGATGTCCAGAACAAATAACGATTCTCCATACAATCCTGAATCGCGCTATTAGAGTTTTTCGAGCACGTAACATATATGGGTACAAGACCCTGACAATAACTGTCGGGGCATAGCTGCCAGCCATCTGGCCGAAAAATCTTTCTTTTTCCGCTTAATACATTTGCGTTGCTTTCATTTCTTGTCTGTTTCTCTCTGACTCTGAAGCTGAGGCAATGAAGACTAATCGAAAAGATTCTGATAGTGGGAGGAGCAATTGCTAGATATAATATATATCACATGATATCCCGAGGGAAACGCTTGTACTGCCTCTCTCGAGACTGCCTGCCTTGCTTCGTGGCTGCGCGGTTGGTCTGGAAACAGCCCATATTAAAAAAATACTATATAAAGGTCTTTAGTACAATCGCGATTAACAGTACAACAGGTACCTAACTTTATTATATGATGCTACGCAACGTGATGTGATTGGTTTAAACTCTGTCGACGTATAGTCATGCATAAAACTGTTTAAATGGATTTTATTTTAAAATATTTTGGCCATTCTCTGTCGAGAAGCTACTGTTTTACAGTCACATATAATATATATAATATGGCTACCGTTATTGTGTAACTTTTTTGGAACAAAGGAAGAGCCGTCATGAGTCTCTATCTCTGGCACGTGTCTCTTGGCCATAGGTATCTAGAATAAAAAAATAATACATCCAATCTTACAGTTTAACCAATTTAAATTATATATAAACTCAATTCTTTCTTATGATATCAAAATAATTAATATCAAAGTAAAATTTCAACTCCTCATTTCCACTTCTCCTCCCGACAGTACGTATTCTGATCATGGAAATAATGACAGTGTACACTTGAGCTGAAAAGTCAATAAGCTCGTTAACACTTGCATGCAGCCCCGGAGCGAGCTCATGATTAAATCGGAGTAAATGTTTTGTTTCACGTCAGAATTGTTATAATAAATGAGAAGGAAAGAGTGAAACACTACCGAAGCTATTACTATAGACTATATAGGTGAAGACGCGATAAGGAACTGTGCCTGAATCTTCCTTGCATTGAGGTGAGGGCCGTGCCGAATATTGGGCAAATAAATTGTTTACGACAGTGCCATCTAGCGATGTAATGATGCTAAAATATTTGTAATCACAATGCTCTTGCTCGTGGTCATAAGAAGTCATCACGGTTCCACTCCCTCGATCTCCCTAATAAGTGTTTTTATTTTAGCAGTCCAACTAATAGTTTCCTTTTTCAAATAATTATATTGTAAACCATTTTTTTTATTTGTTCACAGTCAAACCCAAATCCGTGGAAGTGATAACCGGCGATGGACAGAAGCTAGCTGATGGGGCTACCTACGGCCCACTATCCGAGAGAACAAAAGTCAACATCAGTTGCGTAGTCCATGAGGGCAAGCCGCAGCCGAAGGTGGTTTGGTACTTCAACGGGAAAGAGCGGTTAGACGGTAAGTGCACATTTTTATTGTAGCGCCATCTATCGATATGGCGTTAGTGCTTAATTGATTGTAGTAACGCTAGCGACATGTGTTACTCAATTCCGAAAGCTTGTGCGTCTTTTGCCTGCCTGTCAACAAAACAAATAAAATTTCATAGTATAGCGATGTGCTACGACAGGTATTCTCTTGTGACAGCGAGGTCGCGTGATTTTCACGAAAGTACCATCGGCTATTTTCGAATGACCGCGTTAAGTCAGAAAGGGTATAAAGTCTGGAACCTCAGCTCCTTCAGCGCAAAATATAATGTGGTTCCCAATAAAATGACAATCGAGCATTTTCGCGAACAATTTTTTTATTTTTAAATTGTCATTTCAAAATACTGACTATACATAGTGTTTAAAAATGCGATGAAAAGCCCAGATTCAAGACTTATTCCATTTCTGAACCAGTCTGTATACGTACCCGGGGTATGATGGTTTAAAATCTTAAAATGTCGTAATTTTTATGTTACAGTAAGCCTAAACAAATAAAAACAAAGATTGAGTACATAATAATATTCGTACCTTAATTCTTGATGCTTAATTAAATTCTCATAATAAATTATTTCCGCAAAGCATTTATATAATGGTGCTTCAGAAGCTCAATTCGAATCATAATAATAATCGCATATAAAATCATATTACGATATCATTACATGCTTGAAGCCCTTACATATTACATCTCCGGCCATTTCGTAAGATTTATAACCAATCTACCAAATTAAATGTTCGCGAATATATTAAAATAACTTGAGCATGTTAATGCGATGCGATACTTATCTACTTGAACAGTTTGTTTTGTACTTAAGTTAGCTACATTTTTATTAATTAATTATATTATCTCTCCACACTAGCTATACCTATATCTTTGGAAGGCTTGCGTAGGGGACATAGGTCCAACACGTAGGGGCCCTTATTGAGAATATTAAACTTACGCTCTTTTACCATTGGAGCATATAGTTTTCGCAAGGCAGAATTCACTCTGCAGGCTCCCGTTGGGTACCACTCGGCCGCTAAAGACAATCTGATGTCGGGACCCCGACCGACTCTCTGGGACACTCGGGTCCGTGGTGTCACTCACCAACCGCTCGCCACAACCTGCCTTGCGGGTAACTTTATCATTGTAATTATCATAGTATGGTGTTTATAAATTACGTCTAGATACGACATAAGTGAAGATATTAATGTCTTGTTTATCCTTCACGGTCGTGAGAAGTGCAGTACTATATTATTTACTCGGGAGCCAACGCAAAGTTATAGCACGGCACACAATTTTAATGACTACAAAAACCCACGCAATATTTTAACAGGGCCACTTTAATATTTAATTAGACGCCATCTCTCGGCGGGCCAATAAAACTGAAATGTGACCAAATATTAGCATGTGAAGTGCCACTGGCAATATTTATCTACGAAGCGCAATACTACCCGCACGTAATTTGTAATATAGTTGACGCGTAATTTTGTAATAAATATGGTAATCACGATCAATAATGTGGTAGCCATATTGGGCTTTATTTGCTTCAATTTATTAAGCTACACATTGCTTGTAGATCGGATCTAGGATATTAATTAAGAAATGGGATAACTCAGTACATAAATGTCCAACTCAGTACTTTATGTTGAACTGGCTGTCCCGGCAAACCGAGTACTGCCTCAGAATCTAATCTATGAGAAAATGAATTATCGTTATTAAGTTTTTTTTAAGTTTGATAGCAACAATCTGCAATGCGTCCCGCGGGATCAGAACGCGCGAGCAGGCTGTTGCCAATGGTTGAGTCTTTGTTAAATACCACGCGGACGAAGTCGCGGGTAACAGCTAGTTTTATTTATATAGATAAAATCAATAAGGGGAAAAAAATGGTAGATTACAACAAACAAACCTGAAAAAGAATGGTCGCAAGTTCAAATGAATTTCCGGATTTCATTTTCAACCATGATTTTCACTTACTAAACGGTGAAGGATAACATCGTGAGGAAACCTGCCCTCCTGTCCAAAGTCGTGTGAAGTTCACCAAACCGCACTGGGCCAGCGTGGTATAATATAACCTAAATCCTCTCCACATTGCGGAGAAATGTGCCCGTTATAATGGCAATAGGCTCGCCCCTTAATATGGACACCAAAATACCTTCGACGAATTGTGGGTGCATTGAAGTGCACCTCTCAGTGGCGTAGCATGGGGGGGGGGGGCGCAGGGTGCGGTCCGCACGGGGCGGCATTTCGGCAGGCGAAAAAAAAATAAGATATGAAAAAAAAAATAAGTAAAAAAAATAATCTTTCAGTGTTTTTTGTCGTTACCATATATCCAAGTATAATATTTTATGCATGGGTGATGCAAGGATTCTTAATAACTATTATTTAGGAAACTTATTTTATAATGAATAGCAAAAATAAGTGGGCGGCAAATTTGAAATCCGCACCGGGTGCTAATGACCTAAGCTACGCCACTGGCACCTCTGCCTGCCCCTTCAGGAATTACAGGCGTGATTGTATATTATTAAAATCCATAACCTGCTTATTCCATTACCCTATTTCCGAGAAGGCAGTACATGGTTGAAATAAAACTATTTTTTCAGATTTTATCGCGTTTATTTTATGTTTTTACGTTCCCGACGTTTCGGCTGCTTTACAGTCACGGGAGGAAATTTAAGAAATCAATAGGAGGTACATGATGTTATAATAAGTAACTACCTACGGTTTAAAATTCCGATGTAGCCGCCGGTAAATTAGCGGTATCCGATATCGGCAGGTAAATTACCGAAATTGAGGTATTAACTGGAATTTGTGGTCTAGTCCGGATACTTACTAAATCAAAATCTATCTGTAATCTGATAGAGCGTGGTTGGGGCTGATTGCAGCCGAACTAGTTTATAATTCTGAATAGCTTCTGCTGAAAACCCAAAGGTGCATTTGTAAAAACTCCGTTGAAATTGGACTGGAAATTATTCCTTGATGCTTAAAGAATTAGGCATATAGACGCACATATAAACATTCTTATAACATTTGTTTTGGATTCAGAGACGTGCCAATTGGAACGTTAATGATTTTCTATTGTTTTCTTATATTTACGCGAATACTACACATTGAAATAAAACAAATTTTACGGATTTTTTCGCGTTTATTATATGTTTTTACGTTCCTGACGTACGGCTACGAATACTATTGTATAGATAATAAGTTTGTTAAATGTAGAGCCCGATGGATTAAGAGACTGACAAAAATCACATAATTTAATTAAAAAATAACATAATTTATCAAAAAAAAATGTGTCTAAGGCACTATTGTAATTTCTAATGTAATCGTAACGTCCTTAAAAGACGCTGTCACTGTCATACGTATTTCCAAAATCTGTGGTGTGAGAGGGATGGAAAACGCGCACTTTACCGTGATAGTACGTATAAAGATCCCGCTTGAACCGCAGATGTAATAAAAATACACGAAAATACTTACAGTATTCGCATACGAGTTAGTATTCAATACTCGTGGAGGCTCACCCACAAAGCAAACGTTTAAGCGCTAACCCGAGGGCCGGGCGTTCGATTCCCGTCCCGTATTTTATTGTTTACGTACCAACGTTGCATTCAAAGTGGTATTGATTTTCTAACGGGTTGAGAATAGCAAATATTGGCCGATAAATTGAACCAATCGTGATTGTTGATTCTAATCAACTGATCGTATTCCAGTACATTGTTTTCCATCGCTTAGAAAGGGCCTCCCACCAGTGGTAAGGGCCTCGAGGCAAAAATGAAATGGGGGCCCTATTTAAACTATATTAAAATATTTTTATAATAGTAACCCAGAGAAGCGGTCAGGGCCCCCACCTCGGCGTGTCTTCATCGGCCGAGTGGAAACCGACGGGGGCCCGCAGGACTCTCGGCTCTGTCTTGCCTTAGTTGGCTGTCCAGAGAGGGGTCGTTAGAGCTTTATGTTCCAGAGGTGGAAGTGTTAAAGGGAGATAGCGCAGCACACCTCTCTACACCCCTGAGCCGCTCGCGCCAGTGTTGCTATCCAACTTCTTATATGACCGACTTTTAGCCGCCTGGCAGATAGATAAATAAATATAAATTTTCCTTACTTAAAGATTGTCTTCTCTCATATTAAGCTAGGTGCTCTATGAAGTTATAAAACTATGATTATAATAATTCCGGACATTTTTAATGTCCTACTTCTGGGTACGGGCCTCCCCTCAATGCGAGGGGGGATTAGGCCATAGTCCACTTCGCTGGCCCAGTGCGGGTTGGCGGGCTTCACACATCTTTCGAGTTCTAAAGACATGCAGGTTTTCTCTCGATGTTTTCCTTCACCGTTTAGCAAGTGATAATCGTGGTTGAAAATGAGATTCGCATGAAATCGCAGAGGCCAGGGTTTGAACCTGCAATGCTTGGCTGTTACTGCTTCTAAACTATGATAAACTCTACCCCCTCTAAATATTGTAGAATATATCTTTAGTAAATATGTCAGGCTTCTAGTTCATCTTGTAAATGATATAGAATAAAGGTACGCTTTTGTAGCCAAGCGTGACTTTGAACGTCTTACGGGTTCTGTGTAATATTTTTGTTGAGGTCTCGACGAAATCATTGTAATCTTCTGTCTTAATAATAGAGTAATTAGACAGATATTATAACGAATGAGCCGATCACAATACAACTAGTCGTACGATAAGGGTTTTTAACATTTAGATTCGGAACCCTAAACGGGGAAAGGAATACCAAGAAGACAGTTATAAAACTACACAATGACTGAGTAATGGCATAAATATGCCACAGATAACTACCAAAATTTATTCTAGATACATCTTGTAATGGTTTAACAAAAATACAGTAAAATATTTTAGGAGATGAATCAGTAAAAAAAGTTTGAAAAATGATTGATTTTTTTTAACAAGGCAGACGCGGCATTTTGCCGTGTGGGCGTTATTTTTGAAATGTCTAATAATATGATTTATTTCTTTGGGTTTTTTATCTTTATAACTAAGACTCCTTCTTCTAATTTAAGGGTTAGACCCTTGTCGGTGTAGCTGATGAAGCTATTTCCATCTATCAGCTTCTTTCACCTCCCTATACGACATGACATCGATCCTTTCTTTTATCTGACTCATGCAGCTTATTCTTGGTCTTCCTCGATTAAGAGTTGGCTCTGTTAAAATAATTTACACTATTATACCTTGTATTTCATATAATAAGCAAGATAATAGAAAACCGTAAACTGTCTAATTGTCTAAGTCCAAACATTGAACCGGAGACGCCAATACCTTCATTAAAAGAACTGATCCAACATATCGCCACGGAACCCTGGCACCCGATATGAATGCATCATAGAGCTCACGTGCAGAGCCGTGTAATTTATCACCAGGGCACGGGTTCCGCATACTAATGCACAGCGAGATAGCTACGGAATCGTGGAGTGATGTCGTATTGTGAGGATCTCTGGCGATCGGCCCGACTAGGAAAGGTGTTTCAGAGATCAAAGCAGTTATCTGAACGGGCTAATTACACTTACATCTGTTTAGCTATGCAGCCTAGTTACATTCTAATAATAGTATAATGTCGTCAGACGAACGCACCTACTATACGGTCCCACACTAAGCAACGCTTGTATTATGGGTACCGTACAATGGACTGAGGAAATCCACCTCGAATTGAGGGGAAGCCCGTGCCCAGCAGTGGGACATTAAAAAGGGCTGGTATTATTATATTATTACAATGGACTGAGGGCGAACTCAGTGTATAATACTTATATAGATATTAAACATCCATGACTTGGGTACTAACATTTATACGCATCATACAAAGCTTGTCCCTACCAGAATTCGAATCTGGGACCTTCGGTGCGGAAAGCAGGGTCACTACCAACTGCGCTAATCAGGTCGTCAGGTGATTCAGAAAGTGTATACTAAGCCTTGAAGCTGCGCTTCTTTACCTCATGGTAATCATTATGTGAAGTCAGAATTTAAATATTCATGATAAGATCGAAGAAAAGATCTAACTCTGGACGGTTTAGAGTCAAAAGTTGAATCCATGTTATCAGTTTTCGTTACGAACCCAGTTACACACTTAATTACTTACATAAAGCATAAAATACATGGCGCGAGTACAAATATTCGTGCTCGAAAACATAAAATTTGCGCCTACCGGGATTTGAACCCGGTACAAAAAGCTGGGTAACTATGCCAGTCGGTGTAAATCGTCAAATCGTATCAAATGTGTTGCCCATTGTTTTAAGAATAGACGGACAACGATGGTACGAAACATTTTCAACAAACGCATGAATTCAAATATTCATGGAAGTCATCCTGAATATAGCCAATACATTTACTGAATATTACTACTTGAAATGCCAAAAGGGATGTGGGGATTTCTATTTTAGCTGCATTGTGTAGAGTTCTATTTTGAATGGTAACCCGTGAAGGTAGTTTGAAGAAATCTATTGGCGGTATCATTTGTTTGTATTGTCTGTGGTTCGGTCTAGACTGAATGCGAACTGTTGTGGAAATGAAATGGCAATTTTGTGATATTGTATAAAATGTTGATCTAAAAATCTAGTTCATTTTGCTTTTACTCGTAGTAGGATGAAGAAGGTCGAAATATAATAGAATAAACGAGGTAAAATCCGTGACATTGGTTTTATTTCATTGTGTTATGTTCGCGTAAATATAAGAAATCAATAAGTATTCCTTTTACGTATGAATTCTTGGTCATTGATAGAACAAGGCGACACTTAGCGGAAATCTATTGTTAAACAGATGAGAGAGAGAGTCTCTAGATTATATCTAATAAAATTCTATACACTGACTGACAGACAATGAACAGCCAAAACCGGTCGACCTAGTAGATAGAAATTTGCAGGATAGCTTCCTTATGTACTTACCCTCGAGGTGCCCTATGGAGTAATTGTTGGGATCCTATGGGATAGAGTCTAAGTATGTTTTTGTTTTTTTTTTAAGTTACGATTGAGCACGCAGGGTGTCCTATTATAAAACTGAGCTGTCTGCATCTTTAAGATGAGCACTCCACGCTATGGCCAGCACGAGTTAAGCTGCATTACAATTCCTTCAGTTGGATGTGCGAAGCTGCGGGCAAAAGCTAGTCGAAAATATGACTAGGTACATTACTTGCGTTACCAAACAGGTTGTATAGTGAATAACCCCACGGCTCCTGGATATCGAAGCCTTATAGCAGCAACCCTTTCCGGGCAATCTCACGGAATTGTACGCAATGATAAGGAATATAAAATGGCCCCGCCATTTTTACTTTCATTCCGTTGGAGGTCAGATAGAGTGATATTGAAGTGTTTCTGTTGAGTATTCTAGTAAATTACTCTTATTTTACAGGATCCCTTTACACTGCTAATAACTTGAGATTTATGGGGTTTTTTTATCTTTTCTGTTTTTACCTCTTCCCTCTTTTCCTCACTGACTACTCCATAGGACATTTTAGTCGTTATGTATTGTGTGTCTACTGAAAATTTCTTACTTAGATAAATTAACTAAAACCCTACGCAATCTTTATTAAAATGTTGTAGACATAATAAAATTGTTTACAATCCAGTTTTAATCTGCCTTTGACAAGATCCATTAAAAGTTAAAAGTTATGACTTCGTTGGATTTATAGCTTGAATCAATATCAAAGGATTTAATTTAGTTATAACGTTACTTTTGAATGAAGTTCAAAGTATTATTTAAAAGATACGGATTTAAAATAAAAATTGAAGCGTTCTTTTTTTAATGATAAAGGCCGAGAAGACGATTTTGAATAGTCAGAATATACCGGTAATATAGCGTTTTGGAACGTTGATTCCACTGATGAACTGGCAATAAAATTAATAGATAGTCTTTCTAATGAAAATCAGTTATACACATACAGTTCCAGTTTTATTTTAGTATTCATTCTGTTAAAAATACTTTGAAATAATTCAACATGACTTAATACCACAGTGAAATATGGTTCTGCAATAGTGTACCTCGACCTCTTCGAGAACATAAGCTTCAGGATATTTATGTTATAAAATATTTTGAAACGACGATACTGTTAAATAAAACTCGGTACATCGATACGGCAAGGCACGCGGTACACGGCCATACAAATGAAGCAATTCCTTCCCAGTCCCCACCTCAACTACCAAACAAAACTATATTACAAAATCAACGCAGAATACTATATTTCCATCGATGACAATTGCCAATTCCGTAGAAATCGTACCGTACTATCGATCCCTAGAATACGCAATGAGTTTTGAGAGCGCCCCAAGACACCTGTGCAACTATAATATCGTCAACGTAGCTCAATATATTTGTAGAAACTTATTTTCTTGGTGAGAGCAGAAGTAAAGGGAAATATTGTATTGCGGGGCATTTTATATTCCAAAGCAAGCTAGGGAAAGTCGGTTACAAGAATTTATGATGTATAATATTTTCTTGTTTGTATGTTTTTGTATTACCGTAACATTCTAAAAGTCTATATTGAGATCCATTCCCTATCATACGTTTGAATCCTAACAAGACTCTTGCTATCAAATAGGCAGCAAGATAGCCAATACAAAATATTATATAACACAAGTATGTCAACAGAAGTTGTGAGATTGTAACATGATGTTATAAACTCACAACTGCTGTAGATGATAAAAAAACGTCTATATAAAAAAAAAAATTCAACGTTCTCAAATTTCTCCGTGTGGAATTCTTACAACCATCAAACCCGGTTGTTTCACTAGAGGTGCATGGGAGGCCTTAGCCGGGCTCCGGATATTTCAGGTGAAATGCCGCTTTAAAGCGGGCAAAGCAATGTGTCGGGAATATTTTGATTTTGAAATTTCCGGCTTAGCTACGAGTATAAGCAATTTTCAAGGGAGATGCTGTTTTCAAGAAGAATCCTATTGATTTCTAATTTAAACAGGCATTTTAGGCTTTTGGTGTCAAAATATTTATTATTTTCATAAAACTTGTTTGTTCTTATTGACAATTACTTGTTAGACTGTAAGCACCGTTGTCGATTATAACTAAATAATGTCAGTTTTAAGATTTGCAAAAATAATGAATAGGACTTAATTTCCAATTACGAGTATGATAAGAATAATTGCCGATATAATCGCTATACAAGTGATTCGGAAAGGGTATGCTAAGCATTTAACCTGGGTTTCTTTTGCATATTTTGTAAATCCTATGTGAAGTCAAAATTTCGATAGGTCTGTTGATTTTGAAAAATAAATGTTATTCTTAACAAAATTATTATTGTGATTTATTGCAAACATTCTTTTTTTATCGCCAGATATCTACATTCTGACTTTACATAATGATTACAAATTCGATAAAGAAGCGCAGGTTCAAAGCTTAGTATGCTTTTTCTTAATCCAAATTCAAACGCAATCTGTAGCTATAAATATCTGTCGTGCATTTATCTAATTAAAACTATTTTTCTAAAAAAACATAAATAATATAACGAAAAATACAATGTACCAGTTCAGTAACCCAACGTCTTCCATTCCTCTTACACCACAATGTCATAAATAAGTATGACAGAGACAGCACGGTTTCCCGATGACGTTACGATTACATATAAGTTCCTGCTTACTCTACTGATCAATGTTATCTATACATAGAAATATTCCAAGATATCTGTCTAACGTCAGCACATTGTACATTCAGAATACCGTAGCTTAAGAGTCTGACAGTGAGAAATAGCCCCAAGTATGCCCTTTGACGGCTTACTTAGAAACGCTCGTATTTTCTTTAACGTTTCCAGAGATGGATATTTGTAGTTCGAAAAGATTGGAACTGGGATGCAGATATGGTTTTGATGGCAAATGGTGTGTTTTCTCAAGCTGTTCTTGTGATTATCTAAATGAAATTTTGTATCACTTTCAGACGTGACAAATGTCTCTTTAGCGAAGCTTTTCGTATGCGGTTTTTCAACATTTTCTGTCAATCAATGTAGTTGATGTAGCAAAAATATGTCGTTATATAGTACTAACATTTGACTATTAAACGTTCTTTTTGAGCCTACAGAAATAAAATAATCATTATTTTTATTTTCATTACGTAATAACAAGACCCTCGTTCTAAGCATAAAGAAAAAATCCATTTGAGGGTTCGTGTTGGCGGAATTTACACTCTGTCGACGCTGACCTAATTTTGATGCTTCTATGGTTTTCGCTGTAAAGCAGAATGTTTGGTTTGGATCCGACTAGCCGCTGGGGTTATACTTTCAGGGAACTTTCAGATTCCTTCACGAAGTTGCTGCACTTTGATGTCCGGTTCTTGAAATTCGTTTTCTTTATTGAGGTTGTTTTTAGGCAACCGTTTTTTTTACAATATATAGGATTTAACCAAAATAGTGTAATATATTTTAAGGGGTTAACAACTAGGTGATAACGATCACGTTTGTGTACAACACATATGTGTATACATTGTTTGATTGTTCTGTGAGAAAGCGAGACTGAATTTTTTTACCGCGCACTTACACACAGTGTTAATTTTTTTTTTAATAATTTGATTTTTATTTCGAGAATGTGAACTTTCCTTTTCTGCCAATGGACCCTTAAAATATTTCACACTATTATTGTGAAGCCTTATATTATCATCATAAGCAACTTAAGACTTAAAGAAAGTGTACTAACTGAATGCATCTGTTTTAAATATGCTGACCATTTGAAATTATTATCTAATGTTTGTAAGATTTTATGATGGGTGGATAGAGAAAATTTAGTCTAAAAGAGCTATGTCTAGATCTCTACTCTAATATTTTTCTCACTTCATTATAGATTCTCTTTATATGCATGTGAACTTGACATTATCTAACACTGCTTCTACAATTATTATAGGAACTTCAGAAATAAAATGAGCAATTGAAAAAAAATACTATAAATTTGAATAGAATTTGTTGGAACCCACATCCCAATAGCAAGAAGGTTTTAATATCAAAGAGAAGAAAGTTGCACTTGTCAACTTATTGTTGTTGTAACACCTGTTTTAACATCGTATTTTTTTTTTTTTTTTTTATACATTATAGGCACGTATTTGATCTCGATCTCACCTGATGGTAAGTGACGATGAGATCTACGATGGAGCATACTTGCCTAGGTAGGAAGGCGGCAGTAGATCGAGACGCTACATTCACTAGGCACATGCAGCGCAACTGATCTGACCCGCCATCCATGAATGGCAACACCGAACATCATGCCGGAACACGGCTAGGCCGCTTGGCGACATGGCTTTGTTCAGTGGGTGGTGACTAACCACGGCCGGAGCCTACCACCGGTAGAGTTGTCACCTGGTTGGCACCACCCAGGGTCACGTGTAGGGTATCTCGAGGGTACTTAATTCTCCTACGGACGAAGGTGACTTGACCCCCCTTACACACACGACACTCCTTATATTTTATATCCAATTATATCTCATTTACCACATTCAATCCTGGTTTATCTTTGCCCATAACCGATCAGAATTCTGCATATAAATGATGACGGTAATTTTCATCTTTAATGTTGAGTACTTTGCAAGTTACGAACTAGTCAAGTTCTGGAACTAAACATACTTTTGCTTCTCAGAAATATGATTTTATAACCATAATATATTATGACTATGAATTCAAACTAGCATGTGTATTGAAACGGATCTTAAACGCGGCTCAAAGGAATGAATTGTACAAAATGAAATATCCATATCTTCTGGGTATCATATTTGTTAAAAGAAGTTTTCGATGCGACGCAACAGAACAAAGTGGAGCATAAGACTGACATTTCTATTTCATGAGGACGATGCTACTCAATGTTAGGATCCCTTGTGCCATTTTATACATCAAAATGAAATGACGACTTAGTATAACTAGCTTTGCCTTAATTCGACGTAGAGCGTTGATCTAATGGTGTGAAATATTGTTTTTATAATACTTAGAAATAAAACTAATTTTACGGATTTTATCGCGTTTATTTTGTTCTTTACATTCCCGCATCGCAAGACCTCAAGCCACTGTGAGCACTTTCGGCGTAGATTGGACAGCAACTAAATATTAGGGTACCCCAGTTCAAACTATGACACTAGGACGTCAAACACCTCAGTCTTCCCGTGACCATGGTTGCTGTAAAGCAGCCGAAACGTTGGGAACGAAAAAATATAAAATAAGTTTTATTGCAATGTCTAGTATTCGCGTAAATATAGGAAACCAATATTAAAATAGTACCTTTATCATTTTGCTTATCTACTTAAAAAAATCTTCATGCTGATTCACAGACAACGCATAGTTTAATCCAAATTAGAAATTTGGAGGGTATATTGCTTGAGTACCCTAGAGGTGCATTAATGAGGGATTTATCTAAATTCGACCCTTAAAGGGGTCAAATGTGGGGGGAGGGGCAAAGGTTGTACGATTTTTTTTTTTTAATTACAATCGGGCCTATGTCTAATTAATACCTTATATTTTTTTATTACTCTTTTTCATTTAAATAATGCAATTTAATTTATTTCTACGGAATAACTAGTACTCATACAAAATTTTGAGTATCAAAGTCCCGTCACCAATCAAGGGGCGTTACTGCCGCGCGATTACAACCGATTGCGATCGCTTGCAAATCGCCCGACAGCTGACGTATGATTTGAACGACTTTTTACTACTCCGTAAGCTGTTGGCACACAGAGCAATAGCCACAAGTGGGCTTATCACGAGTTTATAATCCACATCGAATGTATTTTGGCAACACATGCAGAATGGTATATAATTGTACCCTAATCATTACAAAATGTTCAAACACTGTGGTTAGCTTATGGTTTAAAATGGCTAGGAAAACAAATTCTTGTCTTGAAATTGAATCTTCGACGCTCTAGCCACTAATAAAAAACGCTATTATGGTCAATATACCACATAATTGCTACACGTCTAGCACTCTTTTTTACCCCACAAAGCTGAAAGATTCCTTTTGGTTTTGTTTCTTGTTTCAATGTTAGAAGCTCTACATTTGTCACTTAATACGATATCACCACCTAAAATCAAGTTGTGGTTGCCAATAAAACCCCAGTGTGTCGCACTCCATATTTCAGCCGTGTCAGATTTTCAGTGCTTTTTTCATCGACTCGACGCGTGAACAGATTACAATATTTTTATTAGTTTTTTTATCTGCGAGCCTTTGTTGAACTTTAGAATGCATAGACAGGTTTTTTTGTGAGCGTGCTATTTTGATAGCATGTCGTACAACATGTCAGATGCGCTGTGATGGAGTTGTGAACATAGGATTTTTACAAAAACGTGTGTATACTTTTGACAGTCTGTATTTTATCATTGATCAGTTATTTTAGGGAGTAAACCCACACCCAAATAGCTGGGTTCTCGAAGTTAGTCCAAATTATTGTTCTTGCTTGTGGTGGCCCTGTGGAGTAAATAACTCTCTTCCCCATAATATGGTTGAGGAGAGCGATGGCTTGGTCCTCATGCCAGGTTGGGTGCTGCTAGAAGGGACTGATCCTTCTATTTTCCTGATCATCATAGCTTAAAAGGCATTACACCAAAGCGATTATTCTCCGGATCTAACATTATCTTTTATAACAACCAACTTTAAATAGGAGTAAGCATTATGTACACCACACAAACGAAGTAAATGATTATTTTAAAACCAGTGCAAATGCCTATGCATTTCCTAAGTACAAAAACAAATTGTCTGAAGTAGGTCACCAATAGAGACATTTATCATATTCATCACACGTGATAACCTATTTTTGTTACAAGTCAATAATAGTCGTTAGCATAACATGAGCGTGGTTTTATAGCAAGTTAGTTAAATTAAAATAGTTCTATCTCGGATTGAATTAATTAAATATCGTCAGACGAACACAGCACCTTTCGATATCAAAATATTCATTTATTTTATTATGGCTACCCTACAATGGACTGAGACAGTCCCAGTATAATACTTCATCGATCAGCCAAAAGACGTCCACTGCTGGACATAGGCCTCCCGCCTCACACATTCCGGTCCTCTGCCACTCGCGTCCACCGGCTACCTGCGACGCGTGTGATATCATCGGTCCACCTTGTGGGGGCCGTCCACACTACGTCTTCCAGTAATGATTATTAATTATATTTAACATCCATGACTCGGGTTCAAGGCCTGGTGCTCATCACACGAAACAGTGATCCTTGATACAGAAGGCAGGTCAACACCAACATTGCGTGCCGTTTCATTTATTTCTAAGGATCTAACCATTTGACGGCCTGGTTAGCGCAGTTGCTTGTAACCCTGCTTTCTGTGCCGAGGGTCCCGGGTTCGAATCCTGGTAGGGACAAACTTTGTGTGAGGAGCTCGAATGTTTGTAACCAAGTCATGGATGTTTAATATCTATATAAGTAATATATAATTTGTTCGCTCTCAGTCCATTGTACGGTACCCATAATACAAACGTTGCTTAATGTGGGACTGTATAGTTGGTGTGTTCGTCTGGCGATATTTATTTATTTATATACCAAGTCACCTATAACCATGGAACTAGGGGAATGTCCATAGGATTATTGACTATTTCCATCCGAAACATATTTTTCTCTCTCCTCTACTGCCAGTGTCCACGATGCAGGGGTGACAAACCATTGGCGCTTTAATTTAGAATTTTAATTAAAACCTACCCTCCGAGCCCGGAGCTGACGACTTTTAGTTTTATAGTTGGCGAGGGTCAAATTTTCCACGCTCTAGTTAGAATTCGGTGATTATAATTTAATAATTAAGTTGTTAATAATTTGAAAACATTGATGGTATTAAATTAACAAATTTAAATAGCTAACTTAACTAAGTATGGTGTTCGACGCAAACATGTTTTATTACAGTTATCTTACTGGTAATGGGACAATGGTGTGCCAGATATATAGAAAAAAAAAAGAAAAAAATAAAACAAGCCCGCTGAGTTTCTCGCCGGACCTTCTCAGTTTAGGTCGCGTTCCGATCCGGTTGTAGAGTTAAGAAAAAAAAATGTTAATGACAATTTGTAAGTGCCCCCGCAGGCCTATACGAAATAAACTATGTATTTGACTTTGATCCAATTTTGGTATTAACATATTTTTTAAGTTTTAACCCCTTATTCTTTCTTGTAAAGTGTATTATTAAGTATGTAAGTTCGCATTAATTCTCGTTCTGTCTTTAAGCTCACATTTCCACAAGATTGGGGGAACATTTGAAAAAAAAACCTTCATTGGCCAGACTAAGAAGGATTATCATTATCTAGTATCCTATCTATGATCATAGGAGACCGTGACCCAGGTAGAGCAAGTATACTAAATGATAACCTTTCAATGCATGCGGTCGATCTGACCTGACACACACTTGGCCAATTTTTTTTTTATTTCACCCAAATATATATATATATTTTTTTAATTGGATTGTTGCATCTATCACATGTACTGAGTCAAACCAACAATGTACCAACAAAATATATTTTTTTTATTACATTTTAGGCAAGTATTTGATCTCGATCTCACCTGATGGTAAGTGACGATGAGATCTACGATGGAGCATACTTGCCTAGAAGGTACCTGTTCACTCTCGACTATATAAATTGATCTTCATTTGAATTTGAATTTCCGTGCCCACCCAACTACTTCCATACCTTGTTCAGTCACGTTTAACCTTTCACGCTTCCCCATTTGCATTGCAAAACACTTGGCACAACACCTCCAAGTAAGAACTATAGCGACAAGGGAAATCAGAGCGGCGTCCGTTCGTTTAAATTAAATTAATTGAAATTCTTAATTAAATCACAGTCCATTCTGCGGATACTTCGCCAACTATGTGTTTCGCACTAAACTTTCGCAATTGATATGTTTGTCCCGCTCTTCCGAGTATATTCGTCTCGTCCGTTGCGACTGATTTTAATTGGCAACAGAAGTTTTGTTAGTATAAATAAGAAAATAAAATGTTGAATACTTTTAATTGAAATATAACTGCACCTGCACATTAAGTATTTCATACAGGCAGACAGTTCATAATGGTCAAATTTTAAGTCTGACATTATAGAGAATGCGCTTTAAAAGCACCATAAATTTGGTCATTCGAATAATAAACAATTACATTCACAGAAAGATATATGAATATCTAATTTCATTAATATTACAAAGGTTTTTATTCTGAAAAAATGCCCTGTTCCTGAACGACACGCCTTTAACCGAAAATATAAGTTTAAACACGTAAAAAAAGAAAAAAAGTGCTTATAATTAGTACTTTTCGCGTCAACAGTACATTTTACTCGAACACTTTTAATTAGTTTTCTGCCAGTTAGTTAAATGAAACTTTTCAACGACTGAAAATAATATGAAAAGTGTTTGCTTTCGAACTACGTTGCGCGGTCTAAGCATGGCTACTGAAAAATGACGTCAGTCGCTACGTCGGCTGGAATCTATATAAGGTGTAACAAAAATTGTGTAAAATAAGATAACAGATGAATCACTACGTTATATGGATCACGATGACATATAAAATAATGGGGTAAATATATTTTTTAAACGACGCTAACCAGTAGCTTTTGGCCGTACGCTCCAGTACGGGTTTTACTGGTGGTAGGCTTCGGCCGTGGCTAGTCACCACCTACTGAACAAAGCCATGTCGCCAAGCGGCCTAGCCGTGTTCCAGCATGATGTTCGGTGTTGCCATTCATGGATGGCGGGTCAGATCAGTTGTGCTGCATGTGCCTAGTGAATGTAGCGTCTCTATCTACTGCCGCCTTCCTACCTAGGCAAGTATGCTCCATCGTAGATCTCATCGTCACTTACCATCAGGTGAGATCGAGATCAAATACTTGCCTATAATGTAATAAAAAAAAAAAAAAAAAGGGTATAATATTTTAAATCCCACTTCCCACTATCCCACTAATACTATAAATATAAAAAGTTGGATGGATGGATGTTCGTTACTCAATCACGCCAGAACAGCTGAACGGACCTGGATGAAATTTGGCACAGAGATATATATATATTTTTTTATATTAATATATAAAAAAAATATAGTCTGGAATAGCACTTAGGCTACTTTTTATCCCGACAAAATGTATATACTATTTAATCGCGGGTAACACCGCAGGGCGCAGCTAGTGTCTAATAATTTGATTTATTTCTTTGGGAATGTTATCCTTACAACCTACTGTTGGTCCTGTTAAAATATTTACACTATTATTATCAGCGTCTTCATCTTCTGAATACCTACATAAAAGCACTACAACATTGAATGCTGTTTTAGTTCAAGCAACTTGCACTTAGCATGTAATTGAGTTGCGTCGAACTGGAGACTTTGTCTTGAGATTCCTGCGGTCATAGAATAGTGCGGTCTAAGGCACAACCGTCAAGAGACAATAAGAGGGATATCAACAAATTACCGAAAAATGAAACAGGTTAGAGAAAAATAGAACTGATAGTATTACGGCTTGGGCGCGGTGTTGCGATATATATGTTGACGACATGTTAACGAAAAACAAATTGCATTCCTTCATCGATCAGTCGAATAATCTTCACCGATAGACATATATGCCTTTCTTTATGACATTTAAAGATCACGATCTTCTGCCACTTGAATCCACCAGCTCTCTATACTATGCCGGTTACTTTAGTTATGGATTTCCTCATTTCAAATGTAATCTCGTAGCAAAACCCGGGCTATTCATAAATAACATCATCATCCTGGGACTCACAGCCAAAACTACAATAGCTAGGTCCCCTTTACGAAGTTCTGCTAAATATATTTAGAAGAATTATGAAAAGCGAACAAGAGAAATGAAACGAAATATGATTCTTGTCAATGGAATACCAAGTTTTTGCTTCATTATAGGTTATCTGGTTATTGGAGCTGAATGGATTTCGTCTTCTAAAATGTATGCCACGGTGTCTGGTCATCTGTTTGCTGCAACCAGTTTCTGACAGCAGCGTTCTGAACACCATCCATCCCTAGCGGCTGGATGCCACTGCGCATGATTGTGTTTTCCACTCTAGTACTGCAAAGCAGTGATAGCCACCTTACTAGAAAACTTGCCTTGGCCACGAGAGTCTCAGGTACGAACCCTGGCTCGCATCACTGGGCTTTCTGCATTTAGCACGTGAGCCTGTTGTTCCTGCGCCTGATCTCCTTCCGATGTTGGATTGCCGTCCCATCGAACAATTAGAGCGAGAGAAAAGAGAGTGGGCCTGTGCTTACACACTACGCACACACACACACACACACACACTACACTTGTGCATTATAATGATCTCCTGCGTTGTTAACTACCTCTAGTTGAGACTGGCTGCCGTAACTAAAATTCGTTCAGGAGGTCTATTATCATTTCACATTGATCGTTTAATCGCGCATCGCTCATGCATTGGACTACATTATTATGTCCCAACTTTCCCAGATTTTAGTCGCATACTCTAAAACTTGGTCGGTTTGTTTAGATACTCACAATTACCACAAGACTAAAACCGTGTGTGAAATTGGAACCGGCTTCTGTATGGATCTAAAGTTTGCGGTGCCTTGTAATGAATTGATTTTAGTTTGAGTTCTGATGTATATCTGCATATTATTTCATGCGCCTCAATGTCTGTTCCCGCTAATGAATAAACTCAGTGCTCTTATGCCTAGCGAGGAGAGCCTCATCAACGCGAGAGGCTTTGAACCATAGTCCACCACACCACCTCAGTACGGATTGGTGAACTTCATACGGCGCTCGAATGACGCGCAGATTTCTTCGCGATGTTTGACTTCACCGTACAGCAACGTGTAATCATTTAGGGTCTGTTTCACAATGTGCTGATAAATCCTATCCACAAAATATTTCGCAGATGTTTCATATAAATTCTGATAGCTAAGAAGGCAATGATAGCCAAGTTGGTAGAACGCTCGCTCTGGCAACAAGGTTGGCAGGTTCAAACCCTGGGTCGCACCTCAGAGGTTCTCGGATAGTTATATGCGAATCTCATTTTCAATGGCCTCGCATGGCAACACACTGGAGCTTACTTTTATATTTTTTGTTTTGTAAAATAATGAATTTAAAAAAAAAAAGACAAGCCCGCTGAGTTTCTTGCCGGATCTTCTCAGTTGAGGTCGCGTTCCAATCCGGTTGTAGACTTAAGAAAAAAAAAATGTAATGACAATTTGTAAATGCCCCCGTAGGCCTATACGAAATAAATGATTTGACTTTGACTTTGACTTTGAATGAGTATCACCTGCTGCACGGTGAACGCAAACATCGTGAGAAAAGATGCACGTATGTCGAAAGACGTGTGAAGTTCATCACTGGACCCAGTGTGGTGGACTAAGGCCTAAATCCTTCTTGTATTGAGGAGGATCTTGTATTTTATGGGGTCGAGTCACCTTCGTCCGTAGGAGAATTAAGTACCCTCGAGATACTCTACATGTGACCCTGGGTGGTGCCAACCAGGTGACAACTCTACTGGTGGTAGGCTTCGGCCGTGGCTAGTCACCACCCACTGAACAAAGCCATGTCGCCAAGCGGCCTAGCCGTGTTCCGGCATGATGTTCGGTGTTGCCATTCATGGATGGCGGGTCAGATCAGTTGCGCTGCATGTGCCTAGTGAATGTAGCGTCTCTATCTACTGCCGCCTTCCTAACTAGGCAAGTATGCTCCATCGTAGATCTCATCGTCACTTACCATCAGGTGAGATCGAGATCAAATACTTGCCTATAATGTAATAAAAAAAAAAAGGAATGTGCCCAGAATGATAGCAATAGGCCCGCCCCCCTATTACATCGGGACCAAATGCCATCGACGAAATGTGGGTGCCTGCCGTGAACCTCTGCCTACCCCTTCGGAGATTTCAGGCGTTATGGTATTTGAAACAGGGTCTAAAGTAAGATGTTATAACCTTCACCATGTATCTATTGACTATCGAATAAATAAATTTCTTCTAAGTCGTGACGCTCTTGTCAGAGCGGTCGTGGTCGTCATGTATTTGTTCTGGTACTGGTGTTGCTTGCCTCACGATGTCTCGCCATCTCTCCCTATTGGATGCCATCCTGGTGTACTCATGCAGGGGCCGCCAATGGCAGACTTAATCTGGTCGGTCCATCGCATGGGCGACCTTCCACGTGGTCTGGTACCCTCCACTTTGCCTTGTACAACTAACTACTCTATGGAGTTATTTTCTCGCCTCGAATAAATAATATACGTATTTAAATTAATTACGGTTCGGTAAAATAAACCGCCGAAACGGTTGAAACCTTGAAACTACTCTTTGTAGATAGGTATGTAGGTTAACCAAAATTTATTAGCCGAAACACAAATTAATAGCCGCCGCACGGAAACAGCTTAATTGTGAGTTGTGTTCGACACGTGAGCGGTGTTTTATTAGGGCAACAACAAGTCTATATAACCTACCTTTGTTTGTAGACTCTGTAAAATGGCGGTAACTGTGGGCCCACAAACTATAATAAAAATAATATCTACATATACGTACATATAACGTACGCTATGTCAGAACGCATAATATACACTCGATGCTTATCTTAAGGATAAAAATACTCGGTTAGATGCTTCTTCGAGCAGATTATTGAGATTTAGTTTTCTCCTCTTCCTTCTTATTTTCATTTTCAAAAGTTTACTTACATTTACAAATTATAAACCCACTGCACCCACACACAACCTGCTTTCTGTGCTGAGGGTCTCGCGTTCGAATCCTGCTAGGGACAGACTTTGTGTGACGAAATGACATTCAACCAGCCTTTTTATATGATACTAGCTGTTGCCCGCGACTTCGTCCGCGTGGTATTTAACAAAGACTCAACCGTTGGCAACAGCCTGCTCGCACGTTCTGATCCCGCGGGACGCATTGCAGATTGTTGCTATCAAACTTAATCAGGCGCAGCGCTGCAACAATGGTTTCAATTTTTTTCGAGAGATCCTATTTTTTTTTTCTAAAATAATAGTTACTCCTAGTTACATCAGCTATCTGCCAGTGAAATTCCCGTCAAAATCGGTCCAGCCAGAACAGACAGACAGACAGACAGACAAAATTTTTAAAAAGGTTGTTTTGGTATAGGTACCGTGTATACATCCAAATGCATTTAGTAAAAAGCGGTTATTTTAATATTACAAACAGACACTTCAATTTTATTTATATGTATAGATTGTGAAACACTTTCACAACAATACTTTTGTTGTACACCCACTAAATAAGTGGGTGTACAACAAAAGTATTATCAACAACGAATGCAAGACCCTATTCAAATATTCCGAAGTCTATTCTGAATAGAAACATTTAACAATAGTTAAGCTATTCGTGCAAAAAATCTCGTTCCGAGTGGATGGAAGACACTGAAATCCTTTTCCATAAGTGTTGCGTCGTGCGCCACTGGAGCGAGCGGCCCAAGAACTTCGCAGCGGGCGGGACGGCGCGCGTTATGCTAGATGAAATATAATTTTAATATCGCCAGACGAGTACTCCAACTGCTCGGTCGGTATTATGTGTACCGTGCAATGGACTGGTGGCGATCCTAATCCCACTAACATTATAAATGTGAATGTTTGGATGGATGGATGTTTGTTAATCAATCACGCTAGAACGGCTGAACGGATGAGGATTAAATTATGGCACAGAAATAGATTATAGTCTGGAATAGCACATAGGTTTTTTATCCCGGTAAAATGTATGGTTCCCGTGGGATGGATTTGTTTCATTTTTTCATAGAGCAAAGGATCGACATGATTTTTTGCATACGGAGTGGTAGTTTAGGGGTCAGAAAATGACATACGGATTTACTTTTTAATCGCGGCGTTTCACCGCGCGGTGCAGCTAGTTTGTAATAATTATGTCGTTATTAAGCATTCATGACTCTAGGACAAACATTCATGCAAGTTTTCCCCTATCGAGATTCAACCCCGCGACCCACGGTACCTACAGATAGCAGGGTCACTACCAACTGTGCTGTTGAGGTCGCAATAAGTTTTTAAATCCCCACTATAACAGCTATTTGGTCATATTTTGAATTGAAAATAAATGGTTATTTGGCGAGTTTTACTCGAGAACTATACTATACAGAGAATCTGTTTTAATTGAGGCGTGGTTATACCCATAATTAAGTACCTAGTGTACTTAATTAACATGACGTTGGTTATTGAGCTTTAGAGCCAGAATAAAGGCAGCCCGGGCAACGAAACGCACCAACTTCAAATGACTTTGCAATGACACTATTGCAATTATTTGAAAACACAAACATTTGTATTCACTGGTACGACTTACTAAGTAATTTACGTGCCTTAATTTCTTTATCAAAATTTCCAGAATCACATGTAGTAGAATATTTTTAAATGACACCCAATTTATCTTCTAATCTAGTCCTTATTTTATTTTTTAAATATCATTTATATTTACTGACTCCATATCGTATACTACCGTCCACAGTCCACAAAAAAGTCACGGGAACCTTTTCCAAGCATCCGAATCGGCCTTTACACTCTAAGTAGCAAGTTTAGTGGACTTATTGTGATTGATTTTTTCTTTTTCTTATTTTCCGGGTTTTACTCTTCTGACGGGCGACGGAGCGTTCCCGCAACTTTGAGGGCAACTCTTTCGAGTATTCAATTGTTAAACTAATGTATTTTTCTTCTTCAATGAACTTGTTCTTGTGGTTGGTTAAATAGTCTTTTTGAATACTTGTTTCAAAGCGAGTTAAATTTGGATTATTTTAAAAGGTATTGTTAAATGTGACCAGAGGAATAGGGACTTTGACTATTATTCAATAAATTATATATTTTCTATTAAATCCATAGCCTTTTATTTTTTTAGCTTGTTAGTTTGGGTGTAGGGAGTAATCTCTGGATCTGAGGATCAAATCTGAAAATACTTTCACTAATAGGAAGCTGCATCTTTCCTGAGTGTTATATTTCTAGGTACGTCGAATGGAGCTGCGGGTAGACGCTAATAGAATATAAAATAAAATATTTTTGAAATATTTTATTCAATGAAAAAAAATCCTTATTTGTTTGGTAAAATACTTTTTTATGGCTCTGACGTCACATGCCTGTGGCTGGATAATTTACTCCTTTTTACCTCCCGAAAATACGTCCGTGTTTTTTTTAGTTTCTTAGAGTCTGTGTTTTTTTTAGTTTCATAGAGTCTGTGTTTTTTTTAGTTTCTTAGAGTTACTTCCGAAAATGTTTCACCAATTCAATTGATAAAACTTAAGTGCTATAAAAAAAAACCAGCGGATCTAAGGACATGGCCTTGCTGGGCGTAGGTCTCGCTGGTGACGACCTAGCCATGATCCCGGAGCCTGGCTCGTACCTGGCCCCCCCGGCTAGTGCACATACAGCGCTGGCTCTACTTCACATATCCTTTACGGCTGCTGCTCTACTCGGCAATGGAAGGCTATAAAAAATATATATTCAAATACCCTATTAAAATCGTGAGGACACTCACGAGATATTCTTGACGTTCTTGACCTGCAAAAACTCCATCAACATTAACTGTTAATAGAATAACATAAGAAATAGACCGTCCGTTCACTGAAAATCTACATGAAAACAATCACACAGTATAGCAAGTAGCTTTCATACATATTTCATGAAGCGCCGACCCTGGCCGGGCTGAGGTAACAGATGGTCGGAATTTTCACTTCATTGACTTAGATTTTGCGTCTCACCTACCTGAAATAACAGGGTTGTCGAAATATATGTACTATACAAGCTGCGCCCCGCGGTGTTACTCGCGATTGAAAAATATGTCCCTATTATTTTCTGACCCCTAAACTACCACTAGGTACCTATGGAAAAAATCATGTCGATCCTTTACTCGATGAAAAATTTAAACAAATCTATCCCACGGGAACCATACATTTTACCGGGATAAAAAGTATATGCTATTCCAGACTATAATCTATCTCTGTGCCAAATTTATTCCAGATCCGTTAAGCCGTTCTGGCGTGCTTGAGTAACAAACATCCAACCATCCGTACTTTCACATTTATAATATTAGTGGCATAGTGGGATATATGATGAGTCACCAAAAAAAAAAGTCACAAAATGATTTGAAACGGTTAAATCGTTTTTTATCAAACATAAATAAGTACCGTTTCGGTAATACCAGCTAGTAAATAAACAAGCGCATTGAAATCGGTTGATCCATTTTTGAGATACGATGTTACATACAAAAAGGCAAATATACAATTTCGTACATAAGAACTACTGTGAATATGTATATAAGTAATGATTATACTGATATCGGCCCAAATCCAGTTTACCGTACCAATCATACAACCGTTGGTTATTTGGTACCGTACCGTTGGTGTGTTCGCCAGGAAATATAAATATAATAAACTGAATTCTAGGCAGCCCTACATTCCTGCTTACCCTATCCGATCGAAAAGGTTTCGTTTCATCTTATTCCCGTTAATTTGATGGAAATCACTCTCCCAGAATATATACCATTTAATCATGTTTGCGGACCGACGGGACCTTCAGTTCTTAGCTCTGTGGTTCGTACTTGAAATATGTAGAGAAATAACAGTTTTAGTTCTATTAGACGGAGGTACAAATTGTATTGACACCATGGATTAGGTGTTTAAGCGCGCGCTCGGTTCACTGAACTGGGTTTTTCGTATTTTGGGTATTACTAGGATCATTCCAGGCCATTGTATGGTACCTATAATGCAAAAGTTACTTAGTGTGGGACCATACAGGGGTTGTCTGTGAAAAAAAAACATACTGGCCCTTTTTTTTTTTTTTTTATTACATTATAGGCAAGTATTTGATCTCGATCTCACCTGGTGGTAAGTGACGATGAGATCTACGATGGAGCATACTTGCCTAGGTAGGAAGGCGGCAGTAGATCGAGTCGCTACATTCACTAGGCACATGCAGCGCAACTGATCCGACCCGCCATCCATGAAAGGCAACACCGAACATCATGCTGGAACACGGCTAGGCCGCTTGGCGACCTGGCTTTGTTCAGTGGGTGGTGACTAGCCACGGCCGAAGCCTACCACCAGTAAAACCCTTAAAAATCCCAAGACGTATGATGTGGGGATGGATCAATAGTCCATTCATAAATATACAAATTTGGATGACTTTTGTAGTCTATACATAATCTAGTATACCAAGACGGTAGTGATGTGAAGGAAATGGCAGCAAATACTGACCCTGCATTACCGACAATCACACAACTTTACCGACCGCCTCCGCCGACCTTCATGGCAGCCGTTATCGGGACGTTTTACGCGCGCTAAATGTGAGACCAATTTCTAAATTCACAAACAACCATTGTTAATTTAGTCATCTAAAAAGCAATATAAACAGGTTGCGGGTTCAAAACCTGGCTCGCTCCTTGGGAATTTCTGGATGTCATGTGCGAATCTCATTTTCAACTATGGTTATCTCGTGTTTGTACCTCTGAGAGCGCGTAACTCCGTCGGGCCTGCACCTGATCGCTCTATAGTCGTCTCGGATTGCCGCCCCATAATACTATGAGAGTAAGGGAATAAAGAATATACCTGTGCTTGCGCACACCCTTGTTCACGATAATAATACACCTTTTGCGTAATTGGCTACTCTGCGTCGAGATTGCCGCCGTAACGGAAATTCCATTAGGACTACAAAATCAAACAATCAATCTACAAAATTGTTTCCAAATATTTTCTGAAGACAAGTCTTTTTATACTCACACAGAACAACCCATCAATCTGCTCACGAAAAATCTTCACCACATATCACATTGATGGATACCACTGGTCTCATAACACTGCAAATAGCTACAGGTACAAAAGGTCCGAGCCGTTACAGATAATGGAAAACATATAGGAAGCAGCGGGGGGTCCAATTCATACCATAAATGTTCATACAGGAAATCTCTTATTCTCGAAGATGGATCTTGGGATACTGTTGATTTAGAAGGGTAGGTGGCAAAGGGAAAAAAATGGTGTTGGATTCCAAAATTCTAATACTCGTATCTGTGTATCAAACGTGGAATTTTGGATTAATCTGTTTCTTCTTATTTAACACATATCTGACTGGCAGAGAACGTATAGCCTAAGCCAGTGGGCATAGGGATTTGAATTTGGGAAGAAATATTCCTGAATATTCCTGGAGTATTGACGGCCTGATAAGCGCAGTTGGTAGTGATCCTGCTCTCTGTGCCGAGGGTCCCGGATTCGAATGGTAGGGAAAAACTTTGTGTGATGAGCACGAATGTTTGTATCCAAGTCATGGATGTTTAATATCTATATAAGTAATTTATACTGGGTTTGCTCTCAGTCCATTGTACGGTACCCATAATACAAGCGTTGCTTAGTGTGGGACCGTGTAGTTGGTGTGTTCGTCTAGCGATATTTATTATTTATTTATATAGAACCTTCAAGGGGCACAAGTGTGGGGTTATATTGGTAATTGATCTCTTAAGGTGGTTAAATAGAGGGTCAAAGCTTCAAATTTGTTTTTAATCAATTGATTGACTTTTTAATGGTCTTATAAAAATCGCAATCATGATTTCAATCCCACTAAAATAATAAATGTAAAAGTTTGGATGGAAGGATGGATGGATGTTTGTTACTCAATCACGCCAGAACGGCTGAACGGATCTGGATGAAATTTGGCATAGACATAGATTATAGTCTGGAATAGCACAAAGGCTACTTTTTATCCCGGTAATATGTATGATTCTCGCGGGATAGATTTATTTTAATTTTTCATAGAGTACCAATAAATTCATTTTCTCATACATTTGATTCTGAGGCGGTACGAAATTCGCCGGGACAGCTAGTATTACCATAACTATTAATAGATTCCCAATATTCCCGGAATCGAACCCAACTAAGAATGGCAACACTGCGTTACTATACAAATGTTAACTGATAACAAATAAGATGGGAGATAGTTCTAGATAACGATCTGCAAACTATTCCATCCGAGTGATACAGACAGAATTGTGCTGCATCAGTAAGCCATCATAGATACACGCTTAAGGTAGAAGCGCTAGTTAAGGAAGTGACACATAAAATTTTGACTGGTTTTAAACGACAAAAATAAATGGTTCTAGACATCTTTGCGATGTAATTTTGTATGTATGCGACTTCATATTGATGTAAAGCTATATAATAACCCAAAGTTTATCGATTTGTTACCGATCAAACTTGTTTGGTTTATAATTGGAGAAGTTGACAGGCCGAGGGTCAGTGGTGGGTTCCTCTTCACCCATTTGTTTAACCCGAAGTTTGTTACAATCTCAATTATCAAAAAAAATTTTTATTGTATAAAATTAATTTTAAGTGTTTCTTTGATAAATAATATGCAATATTAATTTAAATATTTACAAACAGGAAAATAACAAAAAAACTTCAAAATAGTATGACACACAACTATCTATCAAAAAGACATTATCCGCGTCGAATGGTGGCAAGAACGCTGGCTTCATTTCCTCGCTGTATAATCAAACTAATTTTAATAGTTCGTTTTTTTTTATTACATTATAGGCAAGTATTTGATCTCGATCTATGGTAAGTGACGATGAGATCTACGATGGAGCATACTTGCCTAGGTAGGAAGGCGGCAGTAGATCGAGACGCTACATTCACTAGGCACATGCAGCGCAGCTGATCTGACCCGCCATCCATGAATGGCAACACCGAACATCATGCCGGAACACGGCTAGGCCGCTTGGCGACATGGCTTTGTTCAGTGGGTGGTGACTAGCCACGGCCGAAGCCTACCACCAGTAAAACAAATAAAAAACGGTCGAAATTTTAAATTTCGTATCCTGAACAAGAGCTTTCACCTCAATCGTTCTGAATTTGGATGGATAAGCCTTTTTCACGCGCAGCTGAAGCGCGTCAGACGCAAGTAAAACGAGCTGCGAATGCTATACAGTCGCTATACGACCTCTATGCTGCTTAATAGCTGTTTGCAACATTGTTAAATCACATCCGTATCGCACAAAAAAAAGTCCTTAGTTTTAATTAATTTCTTAACTCGTAATATTGATCTGATACTTTCCAATCAGTTGAACTCCTTATATATATATCAATGTCTTAATACATCATCACGCCTTTCTTTCCCTATGGGATAGGCAGAGCTCCATTGCAATTTTGTTCCCAATGAATATTTATAATAGGGGGCGAGCTTATTACCATAATACTCGGCACACTCCCCCTCAAAAGAGGTGAATTTAAGCCATAGTCCACCATGCTAGCCCATTGCGCTTTGTTGAACTTCACACGACTCTCGACAGACCCGCAGGTTTACTCACTATTTTTACCTTCACCGTACAGCAGGTGATAAAAAAAATACTTTAACTTTTAATCCGGCAAGTTTATTTTTTTACTAAATATATAATAGCTATATAATTCTGGCTATATTACTATTTTATGTTGCCAACCACTGGCTGAGTGAGGTAGACAGGTGCTATAAATCTTTGGTGCGCAACGTTTGTCAGTCGTTGTAAACCTTTTCTTTTATTCGTTCCCTCTGAAATTGGTTATGAATTTTTAAATACATTTCTGAATAAGTGTGCAAATATTGGTCTTGTGTTGTTTCAAGCTTAAATTGTATGGTTTGTTTAACAGATGTCGCTGAATCAAAGAATTTCGTGCTCAGTAACCGGTTTTATGATTTTATAATTATAAGAAAGTCATTTATAAGTTATTGATTGTAACTGGTTGTAACACAGCCCATGTAAACAGCCCGTACATTCATTTAATAGTTTTTACGTTAATTTAATACATAAAATGCTGCTACTGACTGAGATTTTAGTCATCCCTGAATTCTAAAATAAGTGTATTTTGAATTCTTGTTGTTTTTGTTCTGATTCATGTAAACCATTAAGTAATTATAATAGCTCTCTTGACTAATATTTGGTCACGGTGGCTGATCTCAAAGGAGATTGAGAGAAAAATAAATACAACGAAATTAAGAACCTCCTTCTTTTTGAAGTCGGATAAAAAGAGCAACCATGGAGTTTCTTACCCATTCTTCTTCATAAAAACGGCATTCCAAACGGGTGGTGAAGTTGTAGCTATTTTGACGATTCTTAAGTACTGTACTTAATGGTTTACATGAAGAAAAAAAATATTCTGATTCGGAATAACACCATTGCTGGTCGATACATAAGGTTCTAAATTGCTTATCATTTTGTTCCAGCGGAGACCATAACGCCTGATAACAAGACAGTGATCCAGATGCTGCCTTTGACGGTGACCAGAGAGGAGTTGGGGGGGGAGCTGACGTGCGAGGTGTCTTCAGCTGCCCTGGACCAGGCCATAATGAAGAAAGTCTCCTTGGATGTCCGAAGTAAGTGACAGTAGTAATGTTTAGTAAAAGCAAGTAGTGGGGAGAGGGCGGGGATACTTTTTCTCTATCGCACACGTGTTGACTAATGGTGGTGACGTCACAGCCCTGCAGCTTTGTCTTACATGTCTGTATTTTTGACATTTTTAGAGTAATTTCAAAAATAAATTCAGTGATAATCATAATTAATTACACTTAAGTATCATACGAAATAACTAAACAATTACCTCTCGTAACGATACCGGTATACAAAAAAAAATATAAGTTTAGTCTTTGATCACATATTTTTTCTAGAAACGTGTAACGTTTTTTATACAATGCTGGGCAAGAAAATTTTACATCGCCTTTCTTTATTCACCGACTTCAAAAGACAGGAAGAGGTTCTCAATTCGATGGTATATTTTTTTAACATGCAATGCCTGGATTACACGAGGCTAGTTTTTGACAGCTAGGACAGCAGGCTACGAATCTTGTAACATTTGTTCAGCTTCATATGAAATAGCTTCGCTTTAAGTTAGTAAACCTGCATCTCAGGCTATGAAAAACCAACCCGTAGCCACACATTGCATTAAGCCGAGCTAGCTATACTAAAATGACTACAACAATCTATCGTTTAACTGCTATAGTTAAATCTCTATCTACAAATAACTAGTTTATGGACCGTAAATAACCGTTTAATTAACAAAACTTTATATAACAAAGCGCGTTAAAGGCAACACTAGCCGCAGTATCTGCTCGAACTGTAGTTCAAACCCTTGTTAATCAAAGGGACGAATAGTTGAACCCAAAACAATATTGAAGTTACTCACAATGGTACTTTATTGGTAACATATTACAACCTACATGTATTGTATTCGTCTAGTAGATATCTTACATGACTTCTTTACAGCGTGATTCGTAAAGGGCATACAACACAACCTGTGCTTCTTTGGCGCGTTTGTTATCTTTATGTGTAGTCAGAATTTCGAAATTTCGAAATTAAAAAACCCATCCAAATGACAGCTGTCATTTTTTGGCAGCATTTCTCGTATACACTGTGGCGACCTCTTCAATCTCGCCACAAGCTACACAGATGGCGCTGCAGACGCATTCAGAACAATAGACAATTCTCAATACAATCCTGAATCGCGCTATCAGAGTTTTCGGAGCACGTAACATATATACAATTCCGACAATAACCGTTGGGGCATACCACCCGCCTGGCTGGAAGATCTTCCCTTTTCCGCTAAACACTCTCTGGATCGGGATCAAAAATAGGTTTTCTGTTTATTTATCTTATAAGCATCTTGGATTTAATTGGCATATTGATAACGGTAGAATCAAATTATCCAGCTATTCAACCACAAAGAGTGTATCAAATCTAACTTATTCGTTTTGCAGTTTCCACACAACAAACATATAGATAGACCGCTATATTCGTTGCAGCCGAGGTTCTGACTAATAACAATTTTACATGCAAATTTTCGCCATGGAGCGAAACAGTTTATGTATGTAACATAGGCACTTAAGCTCGTAGCACGTAAAGCGATCACTTAACTAAGTCCAGCCAATACAGTGGCTAGCAATTTTCAGGGACCACCCGATAAATTGAGAGAACATGCTATAGCTAATAAGTGGGCAGACAGTGTAGCCAGAGATTGGAATATGTCGATAAAATATATAAGCTGTAACAATAATAGTGTTAAATCTTTTAACAGATCCAACAGTATGTTACAAAGATAACATTCCCAATTAAATCAATCTAATTATTAGATAATTAAAAATATGACACCCTGTACTGAGCGCATTGCCACGCTGCCGGTTCGCCTTGTTTCAAATTAAAAAAAAACAAAAATAATTTACACAATTATTTTATACATCAACGCGATCGATAAATAACTTACGGATTTATCTGTTGAAATATTTTACACAAATTTTATCGATACTTTATTAAAATAAGAGAGCTAGATAGCATAATACATGATAGAATACTCGTCTATGGTCACCATAGTCGTCTATGGCCTAAACTCTTCTTAAAAGAAGGAGGAATGCGCCAATGGCAATAAGTTCACGCCTTATTCCATTGGGACCAAAATCATCAGTAAAATACGGGTATTCCGCCTCTATCCACCGCAGTCAGTTAGTTAGTTAGTTAGTTAGTCAGTCAGTTAGTCAAATATGTTGAAACAAAGTGTTTAATAGTCCCAAAGCGTTATTACTATAAAATGCAACTTATTAAATCAGATATAATCGGACTCAAAATGTAAGTCCATTAGTCGCGACTCCAATCTCGGTGGACGAGGGGCTGACAGCTAAGATTGCAGCTGTCAAAACATGTTAATACTCTCTGAGGGACGCTTCGGAGTTGCGATTAAATACTTAAAACAGTATTTCGTCTTTAAGCCTTATTAAGAAAAATTGCTTATTCCAAACATAATCAGAACCTACACTATCTAATGTATCAGCTGATAGACGTCCACTGCTGGGCATAGGCCTCCCCCAACGACTTCCACACATCGCGGTCCTCCGCCACTCGCATCCACCGGCTTCCTGCGACGCGTGTTATATCATCGCTCCACCTTGTGGGGGAGCGGAACCTACACTTGAATTTGTTAATCCCAGATTTACCGAGTATTGATTTCGGAATTACAATCTTATTAATAAACACGGAGTATCTTCGGAATAACAATGTTTTCGGTCGCAATACCTAGGATTACAGTGTGATTCCTTAGCGCATTTGTAGTCATTAAGTGGGGTCATAATTTCTGATATGTCAATTTAAATAATATGCTAATAAAAAATCGCAATTGTCATTTGTTGGAAAAAATCTTACTTCGCATGATGATCCCAAATGCGCTAAAGAAGCTTAGGTTCACAGGTTAGTATACCCTTACTGAATCACCCAGTATATACATTACTGTATAGAGGATCCACCCGCCGGTCCATTGTACGGTACCCATATTACAAGCGTTGCTTAGTTTGGGACTGTACAATTGGTGTATTCGTCTGACGTTGAATACCATCGCTGGGTAACAACTCACCTCTGCCTAGCTCTGCAGGATAGAATATCGATAAAATTACACGTTACAACACTAGTGTAATGGGGTTGGGAATGTTACCACCTTGCAATATCGAGGGTCGACGGAATCTTTAGGGTGGTACATATATGGACTAGGTATATTGCAGTGTTGTAGTATTGAATTGAAATCCACGGTTAAGGCAAACATTGGGATGAAACTTGTGTCAGAATCAGAACTAGAACAATGTTTTAGTCACGTAAATAATTAAATACAGTACTTATGAATCGTCAAAAAAGTTACAAAATGCTAACCTACAACTTTACCATCCGTTCGGAATGCCGTTCCTATGCAGTAGAACGGGCATGAAACTCCATGGTTGCTCTTAAAAGATCCGTTTCATTTTTGAGCAGCACATTGTTATGGGTCTGTGAGAACAATGTGGGAACGGCTTATTTCACAACATGTCATGAAATAATTACTTACTTAAGTATACACATTATATACAATACTAGCTGTTGCCCGCGACATCGTCCGCGTGGTATTTAACAAAGACAACCGTTGACAACAGCCTGCTCGCCCATTCTGAGCCCGCGGGACGCATTGCAGGTTGTTGCTATCAAACTTAATCAGGCGCTGCAACATTGGTTTCAATTTTTTTTCGTGAGATCCTATTTTTTTTTCTAAAATAAAAGTAGCCTAAGTTACTCCTTGTTACATCAGCTATCTGCCAATGAAATTCCCGTCAAAATCGGTCCAGCCATATCAGAGATTAGCCGGAACAAACAGACAGACAGACAGACAGACGGACAGACAGACAAAAATTGTAAAAAAAAATGTTTCGGTATAGGTAACGTGTATACATCCAAATGCACTTAGTAAAAAGCGGTTATTTTAATATTACAAACAGACACTCCAATTTTATTTATATGTATAGATGTATAGATTAAATTAATCCATAACCTAGAAATTAGAAAACTGACTGGTTTCGTAGTCGCACCGCAACATACATAAGCCTCAGTGATAAATGAATTAGGACCCTTAATAAACGTCAATTTGCCCCTGGCCTAATGGTTTTTTCCGTTATCCTAGCTTTAAGCGTATTTCATAAAAATATACTTCAGTTATTTTTTATATGTTAATACTCCTTACTAGCTTTCTATATAGTCCCACTCGTTACCAATGGCTACCAGAAGGATTTTTTTTAAAGTCATCGCAATAGTGGCGGTGGTAGCATCTAACAAATAGGAAGTTGTGCTGCCAGTGGCATCATCAGCGGAAAAATAAACCCATTCGATGCCATCGGCAACTATTGGGACGGATTTTGGAAAATGGCCCTGATGATTGCCAATGGCAACTATAGAGGTGACAGCGAGTGGGAATATACGATATTGACCGATATCATTAATTACCAATAGCTATGTCATTGATTGCCAGTGGCAATTCCTACGCAAATGACCGCCAGTAGCAATGTTATTAATTGCCAGTAGCAATGTCATTGCTTGCCAGTCACAATGTCATTGCAAATGACAGCCAGTAGCAATGTCATTGATTGCCAGTCACAATGTCATTGCAAATGACCGCCAGTAGCAATATAACTAATTGCCAGTAGCAACGTCATTGCAAATGACGTATAATTCAAAACGCAATTCCAGAAACCCTTTGGCTATCATTGGTGTTTTATTTTTAACTAAACATGTTCTCAAAGGCAACATAAAAAAAGTTGCTTCTTACTAATGCCATTTGACCCCTTTAAGAGTCCACCTTTTTTCATTAAATAGACAAAGATATGAATATTAACTATAACTTCTATGTAGGTGTATGGCACGAAATGAGTCCCAATCACTTCTAATAAGTAATATTGCTTACGTCACAAAGAGACCTTTAGCAATATATTTCTTTCTCAATACATCTGTAATAAGCAATTAATTATAGTACCACTCAGATTTCGTGAAAAGGAATATTATTTTCCTTTTCATTTATAAGATCAGAGTCAATCAGCGGAACGCTAATGGCTCTTCTACCTTATTAGCTGCCGAAGATGGATATTCATTGCCCTCGCATCATATGGAACCTCAGCTAATTACTATCATTATAAATATTTATGATCTTATAAATTGACACTGGCAAAATACCTGAGATATGCCGTTTTTGAAAAAAATATCTGTACAAACTGGAGTGCACTTTATTGTGTTGTACCAAGAGTTGCTATTTAATTAAATTTGGTGGAGTGTAATATCTGTTCGTACGAATGAGATCTATTAGTTGATATGTGACTCAGTGTGCCATCAACACTAGCGTTTCCAATTTCTGCTTAAGAGCGTTGTAAAAAAATCTGCTGATTCAGTCTCTCAGTTTTATGAGCTTACCCTTATACAAATACCAGGGCAGCAGGGGTACTAAAGATAGTATTGGCGCTTGGGGAGTCGTATACTTACTACTTTCTGGGTCAAGTTTCAATTTTGGTAGACTTTTTTTTTGTGTAGGCGTGTATAGACTGACTGTCTGGCCTCCGAGGTTGCACAGACAAAGCTTATAGCAAGATGTACATCTAGAATAATTTTTAATTATCGATATCGAAGTATTCTATCTAGTACTTCTCTTACTAATAATTTGTAATTTACTTTTTCCAGTGCCTCCCAACATAACAGAGATCTCGGGGATGGGAGAACATGCGACCCAGGGCACTTTGTTGACCCTGATGTGCACGGCGATGGGTGCCCGACCAGCTGCCAGGATCGACTGGTATAACGGCACTGAAAAACTCTCCGAGAGCGACCAAAATATTCATGTAAGTATACCTACTAAACTAAACTAAACTAAACGGTATTTCTATCTTATGAAAATAATGGCCAAATTTAAAATTATTCCGTAATTATATATACGAGGTTCAAAGAGTACTAGGCGACCAGAATGTTTTAGAAGGTCATTTCTTCTCGCTTAATCCCCAACGTATCACTTACGTTCGATAGAGACAGAGCTATCCGTGGATAGTATAATCTCAGATATTTGTCTAGTTCATGTTTGAATTCTGTTGAAAGTACTAGGCATTCAGATAATACGAAGAGTTGCTTGTGTTAACAAAACGCGTGGATTTCAATTTGGGCAAATCTGTCCCAAGGAAATGTAACATCAATTTGTTTATAAATTATGTGTTTTAGACTAAAATAATATTGTTGGATCGCCTTCTTTCAGTAATAAAAAGAAATTATGTGAGATTAATTTAGTTTTAGCTCGTAGAAATAAAATCTAAAAATAACACTAGGCCGAAAAGGTTGTACATTTTTGTCGTTATTCATTGAAAATGGCTTTTTAAAGAAGTCATCATACGAAAAATGTTTTGTACTACTTTTGTAACAGGGGCAAAACTATCTTTGCATTTGGAAATAGTCTTCTATTAGATATTGTAAAACCATGTACCATCTTAAAGCACTTAGGCATTTAAGTATATATTATGTACAATATTTATATACTTACATACAATAAATAGGTAACTGATCGCTGTGCAAGGCAATAAACCCAAAACACTGATTATTAGATTTTTTGTCTATTTATCAGTTCAAATCACTAATGTATTGTAGTAAGCTTCACTTCAAATTTAGTGTTTCAATAAAAAAAAGTATATCTATTTACAGACGCGGACGAAGTCGCGGGCAATAGCATTTACTACTTAACTCATTTCTCCACACACACACACACACATTCTCACGTCACGTGCAAACACAGTTGTTTAAATAGTCCAAACAAAATTGTTCATTCAAAAACTTTCAAAATCCGTTCCGTCCGCCCACCTGAAAATTTCCGAATACATTTTCAGCAACTCGACAAATCAAAACGGAAGCGCGGAGTGGCGTGAAACGATGAAACTTTCTTTTTCAAAGTAAAACAATCCTATTTGGGAGTTCTAATTAATTTAGGGTTCCCCTGTTCAATATTTGGAAAACCTACGGAACTGTTTAACGCAATTACCATTCGAAAAATTTACAATCTGTTTAGTTAATGCGATCTTTTTTAAGAATATTAATGTTGCCCTATTCAGAATATTGTGCCAAAACAGGTAAAATATTATTGAAAGTTTACTTACAGTCGTTACTAGGTATATGGACTAATCGCTACACACGGATATCTGTGCTATGTAGAGCTATAAGTATATATATGTAGAGCTATAGATGTCTCAGCCAGAGTGTTGTAATTTCAAATAGCCGGACCGTAGCGTCTGCGACTGCCCACCTGCCACCCCAGTGGACTGGGAATAGAGAAAATGTAGAGTGTATATTAGGACGAAATATATTTTTGTTCATTTTCAAAATCTTCATTGATTTCTCTCGTAATAAATATAAAATAAAAATTAAATAAATGATAATTACGTTATTTTAAATACTTTAAAAGGTCATTCGGTAGGTTATACAGATTCACATACAAGAAATAGAGCATATTAAAAAAAAAAACTCGTTAAATCAATATAATACCCGTTCTAATTTACTAATCAATCGGACAAATAATAGCCAAGGACATGAAATCCCTTATTTTCTCATACAAAACTCAACCAAGACAAACAGCGATTCCACTCCTCTACAGCTCTCACCACCTCGGCCACTCCAATAAGTCAAATTCAATAATTCCTTCGCAAATGAAACGTCACTGCCTGCGACCAGACGTCGCGATAGCACCAAGAATTTTATATTTCCACCCAGCCAGTGGCGTAAGTAATATATAAACGAGGGCCCCATGTGAACAGGAAAGCTGTAAAAATAAATTTGGGGCCCCATGTGAACTAAACTAACTACTATAAAGGTGCTAATCTACTTTATCGCCTGATCCTTATCGCCCACTGCAGGGCATAACAAAGTTAAGCTAGATACTACTAAGTAATATGCGCAGCAGTGATAGCCAAGTTGGTAAAACGCTTGGCTCGGTAACGAGGATCGCAGGTTCGAACCTATGGGATTTTTGGATTTCATGTGCGAATCTCATTTTCAACCATGATTATCACTTGCTAAACGGTGAAGGAAAACATCGTGAAGAAACCAGCATGTCTGAGATGAAAGACTGCTAACCTTCACTAGGCCATTAAAAAGGGCTGGTACTATTTAATATGCGTAACGCAGCAGATAATATTTAATCGCACTTGCTAATACGGAGATGTGATACATTTTCGTTTGTACCTCATAACTTTCGACATAAATGATTTCTATAATTTTATTATAGGCCTTTAGTGCAACCTTTACCCAAAGTTTTCGTTATCATGCTCCTTACACACTATATAACTTTTTCCGATCGTCGTTCACCCCTTGAGCTTGGGGGCCCCAGGGCACTGCGCCGCCTAGTCTAACGGTAGCTACGCCACTGCACCCAACTCTCCCAACACGAATTTGCAAACTTCACAGTTTTCCACAATTTAAATGGGGGAATGCTTGGCAAGGTGTTTGAAATTTACTATTGATTTATTTACTTTAGTGTCAGACAGTATTGCAATATTTTTGCTAGGATTGAGTTTCTCTACCATCTGTCCAGAATCAAAACTTTTGATCCAGGAATTTATCCCAACTGTGTGGTCTCAAACTAAGCAACGCTTGTATTATGAGTACTAAAAATAGAATGGGGGCGATCACAGTTAATGAATGCTTTAAACATCCATGCCTCATCCACACAAGTTTACCCCTACCAGGATTCGAACCGGAACTTCGGCAAGAAAGCAGGGTCTCTACCAACTGAGCCACTCAATAACTCACCTGTCTTTACGCATTCCGTAAACAACACCAACCGTCTATATTGCGAGCGACCTAATTCCTTCACAGAATCAGAATCAGAATATTTTTTATTCGCGTTAAGTACAGTACTTCTGAATCGTCAAACATTACAAAATATTATGCTACTACTTTACCACCCGTTCGGAATGCCGTTCCTACGGAGAAGAACGGGCACGAAACTCCATGGTTGCTCTTTTTTTTTTTTTTTTAAAGATCTTTTACGTTTTTGAGCAATGCATTGTTATAGGTATCTGAGAACAATGTAGGAACGGCTAATCAGACTTTAGCAGCAGGTCAAAAAAAAAGTACTAACTAAGTATAAAATTACGGTTAATGGCTACATGGTTCCCACACTTACAAATTACTTATGTAATGTAAAGTACGATGTAGTTGTATATAAGCCAATCAATAACACACCTGCCTCTGTGCATTCCGTAAACCAAACCAACCGTCTATATTGCAAGCGACTTAATTCCATCACAATTAAACCAATGAGAAAAAGCATTCTACGCTGCTCACTCACCCCAAAAAGCGCCCTGCTAATTATTTCTCCGTCGCAAAAAACTTAAAAAACAATCCCTCCTGATCGGCCCCCGCGTACCACGGATTGATGGTAAAATAATTCTTCGCCAGCAAGTGCCCAAGTGGCAGTTTTTATGTTAAACCGCCGGTTGACAGTGAGAAATGGCCGGATTAATTTCTTTGTCCCTCCTGCTCACGCCCCAAGCTTGCTGAGTAAATCGGGTATCAGGTGCTACAGCGAGCACCCTTTTTGAGAAGATTTTTAGTAGATAATGAAGCTTTTGGTGTAACAAGACTTAACTGTATGAGAGTATAAACTCTGGTCACCTAATTGTGAGTCGAGTAGAAACAACAAAACACATATAAGAGCAAGAAGGAATTAGAGAGAGTGTAAAACAGTTGAACTAACACAGCCAGGTTACATTTCTTTTCCACACATTCCGAAGTGGATGAGAAAAAAGAGACAGCGATAGCGTTAATGTAGCGATGACTTATTGAAATTTCGCCACTTGGTCAATAGTATTTTTTTTATTATCGAGTTTCATCCAGCTCTATAATATAAGATATCTGATGGAACAGAACGAAACCTTATTTGAATGTTCTTATTTTCAATGTATATCTGTCACTTCTATCATATTTGTTTATCTGTTAATAATCAACGTTTTATTTAATGGTCAGTGATATGTAGCCAATTCCACGCCTTCAATATCCATAAGTGTGGACATGGCTTGGTATCACCTGGCTGGCGGGCCGCGGTGCTTCAAGACACGAGCGAGCTCCTATCGCTTTCCCTTTTTATCACACGATTCATGACGTAAGTGGGACAAGTAATACATTATAGATTCGCGATAAATATTCGTGTTTGCGATGATCATGTTTGAAAGTCAGAAACCAAGAACCAAGGCATAAACAATACAGAATAATTGTACTTATTTTACTTGAAACAACAACATCAGAGACAAAGCAATCATTCCTGCTATCTGTACTTCAGCCGGTATAAATCGCATCGCGGCAGTATTTTTTAAAGCACTCACAATAAGCGAGCTATTCTAATGTTCCGGACGAAAAAAACGCCGAGCCGACAATTTTCCCGATTCTAACACAAAAGGCAGGAACGTGGTCCAAGGTAGAAGATTCCAATGGTCTACTATCATTCAGATTATCACTTCATTCAAAGACCAAACTCAGCTCAGAATTAAAAACTTAATTTTAAAACCTCATACAAGAATTTAGGACTCAATCATAAATATCTGAGAATGCCTGGAGTGTTTGACGACCTGATGAACACAATATTTGTATGTAGTGACCCCGCTTCTGTTCTGAGGGTCTCGGGTTTGAATCCTGGTTGGAGCAAACTTTTTATACCCGAGTCATGGTTGTTTAGTGACTATATAAGCATTTTATGCTGTAATGGCCTCGGATCTTTTGTACAGTATGGGACCGTTGCTTAGTATGGGACCGTACAGTAGGTATGTTTGTATTGCGATATTATTATGATATTATTGTGATTTGTCCGTTAGACAATTAAAATTCTAATTTAATGAATGCGTCTCTTAATAAAAAATATAAAATGTCTATACGCGATTGTAGATGCTGGCTTATAGGAGTTGGTAAAAGTAGTAATATGAAAATATATTCTGTTGAGAAAAGATCCCTATAAAAAAATACTTATAAATATCTCGCTACCCCAGGACAATCTTCAGACAGTCCTAAAACCCGCTGTAATCTCGTGCTTCACTCCTCATCTCCAAGTAGACGAGCAAAAGTAAATGAAAGAATGAAATACGCCCCTCGCAGGGATGTCCCCTATTAAAATAATTGCGCAAGAGTTTACCCTGTAAACTATGTCCTGTTATCTCCACGCTAGTGCTGAGAGAATGTCGATAAAATCTTAGCCGGATTATCGATAAGTATTTCACTGTTTGAACGTATTATTTACGATAACAACCTAGTTATGTGTGCCCTTAGTACACTAATAACTAAATACCATCGCAAAAATAGGTGCACTATAACTATTGCTAAGCCTTCCAGAAATAGTCGTGATACCATGTATCTACTCTCCCTACAGCCCTGAAATAGCTAATATAATAAAGCTATTGATATAATATACTCAATTTTCGGGTTATTAATTAAGGCCGAAGCTATGAATTAAGTTAGTAACGTCTGTTATTGCTTTTCCGTTATAATACTTGGTTTTCGAGTAGGTATACGAAAATAGGAAGGGGAAATGTTCAGAGTAAGTAAATACATATAGTCCCGATTGGTTTGTTAAAATACTATATTTGTATCAATATTAAAGTTATTTGTACTCCTACTTACTACAATTAATTAACCATAAGTAATATCACCCCAGTATTATCCGAAAGGGTAAGCATATGGGAATTATCCCCACAAAAGGTCGTAATCAAATGCCAATCCTCCTTTACTAATGGGCGCACTTCCAAATAAGGCTTTTACAAAAAAAAAAGTGCATGATCTAGTAATTTTGATTCTTGGATAGGCAGGCTCTCACGACAAATAAACTAAAGAGATAATCCAAATAATATTAAAAATAATATGAATAAACGAATGCACCAAGTATATGGTTCCACACTAAGCGAGGCTTGTATTATGGGTACTATACTGAGGGCAAACTCAGTTTATAAAATAAACTTATACATATATTAAACATCCATCACTCGCGTACAAACATTCAAGCGACTCAAACAAAGTGTTTGCCGTAGGGAAAAAAAAAAAGTGTTTGCCTACCAGGATTCGAATCCGAGACGCTCGGCACAGAAAGCAGGATCACTCACTTCCAACTGCGCTAATCAGTACGTCAAGTGCGAGATTATTCGTAAGCTCTCTGATTAATAGTTTACGTGTTTAGACACATTGCATAGAAAATTGAACAGCGCCCCTAGCGGAGAGTATTTAAAACTTTCAAGCTCTATACAATGTGTCTGAATACGGACACTATAAAGTATACAGTTAAACTTACGAATAATCTTGCACCTAACATCCAGATAGTCCAACGTTAGTTCAGTTCCAGACAATACCGTTGGCCTTTTCATCGATTTGTCTATATTTTCCGTAAATCATCGACATTCATTCCTCGACATGTCCCAGCCCGTTCATTAATTCGATCAAGCGATAACAGAAGACTCCGCGCTCTGTTATCTGTTTTACTTCGAGTATTTTTTTTTAAGAACTTTTATTTCTTTAACTTCGCTTTTGATTTAAACATTTGAACAAGAATTAATATATTATGTTTCTTTTTGAAAATGGAATCGCTTATAATGTGCTCAATATTGCTAGATTAGCATTTGAGTGCGTGACAATATATGCTTCAAGCACGAAGCGTGGACGATGGATCGAACGATGATAATAATAATAATAATTCCAGCCCTTTTTTAATGTCCCACCGCTGGGCACGGGCCTCCTCTCAATGCGAGGGGGGATTAGGCCATAGTCCACCACGCTGGCCCAATGCGGGTTGGCGGACTTCACACATATTTCGCGGGGTTCTCTCAGACATGCAGGTTTCCTCACGATTTTTTCCTTCACCGTTTAGCAAGTGATAATCATGGTTGAAAATGAGATTCGGACATTTAAAATCTCAGAGGTGCGAGCCGGGTTTGGACCTTTTTTTTTTTTTTTATTTCATTATAGGCAAGTATTTGATCTCGATCTCACCTGATGGTAAGTGATGATGAGATCTACGATGGAGCATACTTGCCTAGGTAGGAAGGCGGCAGTAGATCGAGGCGCTACATTCACTAGGCACATGCAGCGCAGCTGATCTGACCCGCCATCCATGAACGGCAACACCGAACCTGCAATCCTCGTTACCGAGGCAAGAATTGTACCAACTTGGATATCACTGCTTATCGATGTCACTGTCGAACGATGATACACGAAGGAATACGAGTAGATACGAGTCATTCGCGGTGTCACGAGAGACCGCACTACCACGCAAGGCAAACTCGCTTGCTGCCTCGTGCGAGCGTTGTCATCTGTCATGTGCCTCACTGTCAGTGTGTGCGTTGTATGTGCCCGAGTAAGCCTCGCAAGGCTTCGTGGTCATTAAAAAAAAAGTAACAAAATGACAATTGAGAGTTCTTTTTATTTAAATGAATATCACAATTCGTACTTTACACAATGATTACAATTGGATAAAGAAGGGCATAATCACGGTTTAGTATACCATATCTGAATCATTCTGTATTGATTATTCATGTACAATATAGAGTATGGGTCAAGGATATCAGATGTACATTCCCACGCTGAAAAATAGCGGGAAAATAGTTGTTCAGTGAATCACGTAAGAAAAATATTATGGTTCCTTGCAAACATAACATAATAGTTACAACAGTTGAAATTGAAATTATGAATACCAGTGCGAGTATTCACTGGGGCGTTTGAAATGGGTCTTAATTCCAACCAGTTCACCTCCCGGCCTTGATCTTGTCATCTGTATCATTTTAACCTCATACATACCGATTTCTATCACGTTTAGCTTACAATCAAGCTTATCTCACACTACAGTAGTATAGTGCCGTATTCACAAGACCAAGATCGATCGAGCCACACGTGGATTTATCAGGCATTTTTACCAACTAGGCTACAAACTAATCACATTTACATCAGGTAATAAAAAAAAATCTATCAATTATAACACGTTTTTTTATGTATTTACAATTGCGATGTTCGTCTGGCAATTTTTGTATTGCAAGTTAGTTAATTCACTAATCTCTTACGACTATAAGCGATAGTGGAACTATCGCAATTTGCGTCAGCTGTATATTAGCTGTAATACGGTTCGAATATAGCTCGTGTGAAAGAGCTTCCTCGGTGACAGAATGAAAAATTGCACCGAGCAACCTAATTCCCTCAACCATTAGTCTTACATAGATGTATGGCGATACTAGATGAGCATTGAGCGTACCTGAAGACGATAGCATTTTTTTTTTTGGAATTATTTTTTTTTCTGCCCTTTCGCGCGTCGCATGAAAACACCTGGGCGTAGTTTGATAAAACTTGGCATGGTGGTAGATGAAGTCAAAGTCCAATTGTTTATTTCGTATAGGCCTATGGGGGCACTTACAAATGGTCATTACATTTTTTTTCTTAACTCTACAACCAAAATAAAGATCATCTAGAGTATTTTTAAGCGTTTTTCGGAACAAGAATTTGGTATATCGCGCTAAGCAAAAAACTGTACCTACAAGATTGACTAATCAAATTTTATTGAAACTTAGCGCGGTGACAGCTTATACGCTGGATGAATTTATTTGATACTTGTTGGCACTGAGAGAGACGAAGAAATAGGGACCAAAAATAAGGATAAAAATACGACCTTTCGGTATCATAATGTCCGTCAATCACTCGACTTTGACAGTAATCTTTATTCAAACATAAATTACATACAAAAAATAGATAATAATGATTATGCGTCGCCCACAATACTTTTAGGTATCGAATCCTGGTAGGGATACACATTGTGTGACGAGCACGAATGTTTGTATCCAAGTCATGGATGTTTAATATTTATATAAGTACTAGCTGTTGCCCGCGACTTTGTCCGCGTGGTATTTATCAAAGACAACCGTTGACAACAGCCTGCTCGCCCATTCTAAGCCCGCGGGACGCATTGCAGGTTGTTGCTCTCAAACTTAATCAGGCGCTGCGCTGCAACATTGGTTTTCATTTTTTTCGTGAGATCCTATTATTTTTTCTAAAATAAAAGTAGCCTAAGTTACTCCTTGTTACATCAGCTATCAGCCAGTGAAAGTCCCGTCAAAATCGGTCCAGCCATTTCAGAGATTAGCCGGAACAAACAGACAGACAGAAAGACAGACAGACGGACAGACGGGCAGACAGACAGACAAAAGTTGTAAAAAATGTTGTTTCGGTATAGGTAACGTGTATACATCCAAATGCACTTAGTAAAAAGCGGGTATTTTAATATTACAAACAGACACTCCAATTTTATTTATATGTATAGATGTATAGATTATATACTGATTTCGCCATCAGTCCATTATACAGTATCCATAATCTATATTTTTCTGATCGGAATCTTTAAACAGTTGTATCTTAGTCAGATGAAGAGCTATCGCACGCATATTTAGCTCATCTAGTCATACGAACATCGGTGACAGGCCTTATTCTTGCAAAATTCAATTTTCCCACGAGGGTGGGATGTTTTAATTAAAGATACCACGACGCACGGACTGACGATTGATGTCCCGGACTTTATACGCGCACAGTATACCGGGGTGCCGACACAAATTTATTAAAGTACGCTTTTATAGGGCTACCTACGACTCCATGCCTGCAGGGAGGGAGCTCTACTTAGCATAGCTGAATTATAGAATGAAATATCGCTTTCAATTATTTTGTCCTGGAATTCTAATCGCGTGTGCTTGTTGCCCTATTCACATACTATGTATAAAGGTTCTATAATGGTGTTATAATGGTTCTATAAAACTCGTAATGGCGGTAAATCAATACTATTTGGAGCTGCTAAGTTTGCTGCAATGGTTACATAATATAGTGAAATGTGGATTTTTCTGTTTTTTTAAACCTGCGACCTTAGGTCATGACCTTATGGAGAAAAGGCAAGCGTAATGACCTACCGTCGTATTCATCGTCATCGTCGTTTTCAGCCATTTATAAAAAAATTTTTTTATTACATTATAGGCAAGTATTTGATCTCGATCTCACGTGATGGTAAGTGATGATGAGATCTACGATGGAGCATACTTGCCTAGGTAGGAAGGCGGCAGTAGATCGAGACGCTACATTCACTAGGCACATGCAGCGCAGCTGATCTGACCCGCCATCCATGAATGGCAACACCGAACATCATGCCGGAACACGGCTAGGCCGCTTGGCGAGATGACTTTGTTCAGTGGGTGGTGACCACAGATCACGAGAGATATGCCGTGCGGTTCAAAATGTATGGGAACTCGCTGTCTCCGTTTTGTTCCCAACCACTCGCTAAAACCAACCAATACGAAGTCTCCTCGGTGCGTGCTGCGTCGTTGCCGTATACAGCGGCCGTACCACGCGACGCACCAGTTTATTCAAAGTATCGTTAGACGATCTATACATTGCCTCGTACATTCACTCAGTAGCGAACATAGGTGGTACTTAAAGAGCCATGTATTTTGTACAAAAATAAAAAAGTCGTTGTGCTACATTAAACCTAAAATAACATAATAAAGGCATTAAATATTTTTTGATTTGTTGTTTTTAATGATTTTAAAGACGAATAAATAAAATACTTAATACTGGCTGGTGAAATGAGATTCCATCTTTCGCGTAGTTCACTTTGCTGCTAGTATTTTTGCACACAACCACGGAATAACACGGCATTTAAAAAAAAAGTTAGAGCTCCGATACCGACGTGCAGTTGCAGTCAACTGACGGCGAAAACTCTATGTTAGCGTAATTTTGGCTAAAGGTGAGCGCAAGCCCACCGCTTTCATAACATATCTCCTCTAATATATCTGTGGTGGTGACTAACCACGGCCGAAGCCTACCACCAGTAGAGTTGTCACCTAGTTGGCACCACCCAGGGTCACGTGTAGGGTATCTCGAGGGTATTTAATTCTCCTACGGACGAAGGTGACTCGACCACATAAAATGCTTTGTTATATAATTGTGCATGGGTTGAAACATACGTAGCGACCACTTCAACCGCACCACAAGCTACACAGATGGCGCTGCATACGCATTCAGAACAAAAAGACAATTCTCAATACAATCCTGAATCGCGCTATGAGAGTTTTCAGAGCACGTAACAATATATACAAAATCCCGACAAGAAAGAACCATTGGGGCATAGCGGCCGCCCCGCCAGGCATACCACCCGCCTGGCTGGAAGATCTTCCCTTTTTCGCCTAACATATAATAGGCTTTATAGCAGCTGCTCTTCTCTCTTCTAATTTAAGGGCTCGACCCTTGTCGGTGTAGCTGATAAAGCTCTTTCCACCTGTCTCTATCTAGAGCAGCTTCTTTCACCTCCCTATACGACATGACACCCATCCTTTCCTTTATCTGCCTCATGTAGTTTATTCTTGGTCTTCCTCGTCCACACTTTCCTTCGATCTTTCCCTCTATGATGTTCTTTATAAGGACATCATGTTGTATGAAATGGCCTATCATATTCCCCCTTCTATTCCGTATGGAAGGGGGAAGATGATAGGCCATCTCATACGACATGAGACCCTCATATCATAAGGATGCTGCTCTTACGACGATTATAATAATAACTACTTGTTCAGTCTTGTTAATAGCTTATGTGATATTTCTAACAAAACAGTTAATTTATGTTCCTATTCATGTTAAATCTTCAGTACATAGTTAATCTTGACTGTACGAGAACACCATCTGCGCAATACATAATTAATCGTTTTAATTCCACGTGTTCGTGCTTATACAATGGCGGACAATTAAACAGTACCGATAAGAAATATATATGTTTATGTTGTATCTAAAATAAAACACAATAAAAAGTCACCACTAAAAATACGCAAGAACCTACACATAGATAATTAATCAAATTATAATCATCTCATTTAAAAAAACTTAAAAATAGTCTTGTCATGTCAAGTCAAATCGTTTATTTCGTATAGGCCTATGGGGGCATTTACAAATTGTCATTAGCATTTTTTTGTTCATAACGTTTTCTAAATAGTATGTCTTGATACTTACTATCACAAACTCTGACTGATGTTACTCTTGCGTTTAACGTTGGTGTCCAAGAAATACGACAAGGTGTGAGCTTATCTAAAAAAATAATATCTTAGAATGAGTAATTTTAACAAACAAAAAAAAAACATAGAAGTAGTTGGAAGATGATTAGACATGTATCCATTGCAATGTGGAAGACAAAAACGAACTGGTTAAGTGGGCTGATAAATTGACAAACTTTTACAAAGTGATTCAGAAATAGTATACCTACTAACCTTTGAACCTGTGCTTTTTAAGAGCTTGTGTAATCATTATGTGTACTCAAAATTTCAATATGTTATTTTTTGTTACAAAAAATCACTATTGTTGGGACAACACTTTGTCGGGACATTTTTTTTAAACTGGCTTGATAATTGCCTTCACTGATTATTGATATAGAGTAAATTTACGCAAACGTAGTGGAATAAATACATTTTAAAATTATTTGTAATAAAATTAAGGTGGTCCAAATACACTGTCTCAGAGTGTAATTAAGAACATTGTTAAAGTAAATTCAACGTGTTTCATTTTCTTTTGTGAATGAGTAGTGGAATGCTTTAGAACTACATTATATTAAACTAAGCTTATTTAACTGCTTTCACATGTACCTACCGAGTATATAAAAAAAACAATTAAAAAAAACCTAATTCCCTTTTTGATATTTTCCAGTCGGCAAAAACATAGGAAACATTAAAAGAATAAAAAAATATATAAAAAGACCGCTCACAATCGGAACGAGGGGAAATAAAACGTCTTTAATGCGTCGCCTAACTACGATAATCCGATTATATTTTAGTGCTGCGAAAATATTTTGCAATCTATCGATACTTCATGTAGCTGCACACTTCCTAAACAAACTGTAAAAGTTAAATCATACTATACGATCTGTATATTGCACCTCGAGCTTAATGAAAACGTGCAGGAGATGTGATAATTTAAAGATACGATAATCATATTTTTTTAATATCGAGAGATCTCTAATATAAATCCTATCACTGACCAATTGTTTAGTATTCGACAGTATTAGATCCTGTATATTTAAATGTCGTCCACCTAATACCAATAACAGCTACAAAAACATGACATATCACAAATGCCACAACGTGTTCAAACTTTTAATAAGTAGGTAAGTAAGATACACAAATAATCATCTTATAAATTTTAGTAAGTATATAGAATATCATAAAAACTAGCAAGAAACGTTTCACCTCGTCTTATACTACCAAATTGGAACGGTGCCATCAATATTATCGACACCTCAAACATCGATACCGTCGCGTCACGGGACTAACAGAAAAAATCTCAAAGTGAAAATTCCAACCAATTAATTGTCGAAAGCGAAAATGTTTCGAGGTACGCAAAAACGAAACGTTAACTCAAATACTTTATAATTTTTGGAGCTGAGAATAAATTTAAAATGTACAAAGTGATAATTCGCTGTAAAACTTAAGCACCCAAAGGATTAAAGAATATATTTACGGTATTTTTTGTACCAAATGGCTTATTTATGGATAAACGTATGATTTGCTGTTATTATAAGCTTTCCATTAAAATAAAATGAGCTACGTGCTCACCGGCCGGATCTTCTCAGTCGAGGTCGCGTTCCCAGCCGGTTGTAGAGTTAAGAAAAAAATATATAAATGACAATTTGTCAGTGCCCCCGTAGGCCTAGACGAAATAAATTATTTGACTTTCACTGCTGGATGGCCTAACTTTACATGCCAATAGAAATTTGATAAATTTCTTTCATTCAAGTCTTCATCTAAAATTTAGTTAATGTTATCATCTGGATATGGATTATGTAATTAGTTAATTAATTAATTGACGACCTGATTATCGCAGTTGATCACGCTGATGATCCAGGGTTCAAATCCTAGTAGGGAAAAACTTTGTACGAGGAGTATGAATGTTTGTACCCAAGTCATAGATGTTTAATATCTATATAAGTATTATATACTGGGTTCGCCCTCAGTCCAGGGTACGGTACCCATAATACAAGCGTTGCTTAGTGTAGGACCGTATTGTTATCGATAGCGATATTATTATTATATTAAATATTATTTCAGAATCCTTCAGGCATCTGACGGCTAATAACGACACCCCGTTCCTCCGTAGCAATGACGAAAATCACTCCTAAATCTAAAGAACTTGAAATCAAGTTACAACCGCTTACAAAACTTTTAGTAAAGGAATAGTGTTTCGCAACGCCTACTGTAAATAATAACCGAAATGTGCAAAAACTTTCCGTGTCTATAGCGTCAATTTTTTTTTGTAATTTCAAACATATTTCGTTAATGTTTTGTTTTCTATCGGCAATCGTACAACATGAACGATAATGGTGCAATAAAAACAAAACCTAGCCAACAACCTATTATCTGTCATTGCATATTAGTTTAACATACTCATTCCACTCTTATTTACTCATTGTTTACTATAACTCTTAACTAGATTGCAGTTTACATTAATTAAACGTGAAAAACCAAACGAGGGATGGCAGCACAGAAGGAATATTTGATATATACCATATAAATAAAATTGGAGTGTCTGTTTGTAATATTAAAATAACCGCTTTTTACTAAGTGCATTTGGATGTATACACGGTACCTATACCAAAACAACCTTTTTTAAAATGTTTGTCTGACTGTTTGTTCCGGCTAATCTCTGAAATGGCTGGACCGATTTTGACGGGACTTTCACTGGCAGATAGCTGATGTAACAAGGAGTAACTTAGGCTACTTTTATTTTAGAAAAAAAAATAGGATCTCTCGAAAAAAAATGAAACCAATGTTGCAGCGCTGCGCCTGATTAAGTTTGATAGCAACAATCTGCAATGCGTCCCGCGGGATCAGAACGTGCGAGCAGGCTGTTGCCAACGGTTGAGTCTTTGTTAAATACCACGCGGACGAAGTCGCGGGCAACAGCTAGTTACAAATAAATTTATAATTAAATGTGTGTGTGTGTGTGCAGTTTGGAGGGTTCAAGGTCATAAAGATGATTCATCGTTCTTTATATCAAAGAGATTGTATAATATTACAGTCTGACCTTCGCTTCCACAATGTATTGTAGTTAATGAATATTCTAAGTTTATACCCAGTACATAAATTAAGCAAGTACGTTAAAAAACCTTTTTGCCACATCACTTTGATCTATATTATTATTTTAGTTCAAAAATCAAAATAATAGAGAAAATATATTACGGTTAAGGTATCTTTTTGGTTTGAACATCAAAAGGAATAAAATTATTCACTTTGTGGTTAAATTTTTCAGGCTGAATGCCGGCGGCTTAATGAGCTCTCATTTTCACGCCAGATTTATTTATAATGGGGTTGCAGAGACGAGAGTGTGTAAAAAAGTAAATTTTAAAAGTAATAAAAGTATATTTTTTCTTGTTTCATGTACGACGCAGCATCGTGAAATAGAAATGGTGAGTACACGTTGTTATAAAACATTACATTAATTTATTTATTTCTTACATTTACGCGAATACTACACTTTGTAATAAAACTAATTTTACAGATGTTAAAGTGTGTATATTATGTTTTTTACGTTCCCGACATCAAACACCTCGGTCCTTCCGTGACCATGGTTGCTGTTAAGCAGCCGAAACGTCGGGAACGTAAAAACATAATATTCTCCCGATAAAATCTGTAAAATTAGTTTTATTTCGATGAAATTAATTTAATTACATTTTGACCCGATAGACTTTGTCCCTTTCAGTCAATCACTCCCAGCTTATCCCTATTTATCCTGATACTTTTTATATTATTTTTTAAATTGCAAAATCAGTCTAGTCGTTCATTTCAACATTTTGAAAGGTTTAATTTAAAAAGAAAGTTAGCAAAATGGCTACATATCGACCTCACACAATTACTACAAATGCGCTAAAGGAGCTAATGTTCAAAGATTATTGGATTCTTTATTTCTCTCATAATGTCCCCTCTGATAGATCATAATGTCCCCTATATTCAATGTACAAACACGACTGTGCTGCGACCTTTTTTATGTCCTTACGTACCGATGTGAGACATGTCGTTTTAAATACCCAAGAATGTTGAACAATAACAATGTCTAGCTTCAAGAGTTAAGAAAACAATGAAAATAAATCGAGTCCACAAAAGACACACGCGACAATTAAATAAACGGCCCGGGGCCGAGTTTCTATGCATACCTAATTAATAGACATTTACATTGCAAATACATAAGATAAGAGGCATTGGGGATGCTGGATGTGGCTTTTATTAGAGGATTAAATATTTTATTTATAGGATAGGATGAAGTTGACGACCTTAGAACAATAATAACTCTTGTCAGTAATGATAACAAAATGGATGGCCGCATCTTTTATTTTTTTTAGTATAAATCAAACATTACAAACTACAGACCATTTAATATCCAAAACTCATGCAAAAATTACCCCACTATTATGAACCCCGATATACCGGGATACCATAAGTTTAATGCTACTATTATTCTTCTTCACAGGATGACACAACTTTTAAATCGGTATCCAACCTAACATTCGAAGCGACGCGCTTTGAGAACGGTCAGAAGTTCCACTGCGAATCGTACAACGATGTCACCACCGAGACCAATGACCATCCGATGCATGCGACGAGGGAACTGGAGATTTGGTGTAAGTTGACATAATTATAACTTTGCTAGTCATTCATCCATCAGCCGAAAGATATGCCCACATACTGGACAAAGGGCACCCCCAACGATGTCCACACATCATGGTCCTCCGCCACTCCCATTCACTGGCCTTGTGAGACGCGTGTGATATAATCAGTCCTACTTGTAAAGGGCCGTCCTTCACAACCGCTTCCAATTCGCCGTCGCAATTTTAGAACATTTCTGCCCTTTAGGCCCTCGGTCCTTCAGGTTACTCTAGTTCATCTACGGAATTCCTCATTTTTGACACAATGGAGAGAGCTATGCTCGGGAGCTCTCTCCATTGCGTGCTGAGTGACCTTGATATTCTTCTTCTTTCATTACAATATGAAATTCGATGAAATAAAATGGATATGTTTTGATAACGAGATTGAATCTGTTGTTGTTACTTTTTATGAGGAGAAATTAAATCACTGCCTTGAATATTACCAAGAATTATTGTACTGTCTCGCTCGAGCGCTAGCGACTACCGTTGCTTTGCTATCAGCCTGATAAGTTATCATCGCGATCATTCAAAGCTTGATTTAAAACTAAGCTTCTCATTGACGGTATGCATCCAAGGCTACAACGCAAGCCTGTAACGTCAGGCAGCACACAGCGAAATAACATGGATGATTTATTACAGTGCATCCGAAATACCATTTGGTGTACAAATCTATGGTATATTCAATAATAATGTTTTCAGATCCACCAATCGTACACGTGGAACCAAAAAACTTCTCAGTCGTGGAAGGCGAACAACTGCTGCTGAAATGCGAGTACGAGAGCAACCCGTCGCTAATCAACGAAGTTTTCTGGTAAGTCCTGAAACTATTTAGGCGGGCTTAAAGTGACGTACATAAGGGAGGTGTACTGAAGGGAGGCAGACTTAAGGGAGATCCTATCACAACTGATAATATCTAGCAAGGCTCAGCAGGCTTGTTTTTTTCACGGTCTTCTGGTGTAATTCCTAACAGACTTCAACTGACCTTTGAGCAACAAGTAGTGAGTTAATGTTCTCTCAAGTGAAACCCCAAGATTACTGGAAATAGGCCACCCGATAACTTCATCGCAAGAAGACGACGAAGACGTGACCTTTGGAGAGCCTCTGGAGAAATCCAGCCTTCTGCTTACTTATGAAGTGCAACAGACTATAATCTTATATCTCCAGGTACCGCGATGGTGTGCGTGTGAATGTGACTGAAACTGATCACTATGATGGAGGAACCGCTGATAACCGAGCGCTGCTGATCAAAGCGGCGAGGCCCGAAGACAGGGGCAACTACTCCTGTTCTTTAACCAACGCAGTCGGCAACGCGACCAGTGATGGCGTCATCGATGTCAATGTTTTCTGTAAGTAGTAATCCATCCATTCATTAGCAGAGAGATGTCCTCTGCTGGACATATACGTCCCCCAATAACCTTCAAACATTCCGGTCTTCCTCCACTCGCAGCCACCGGCTTCCAACGACGCGTATGATAGCACCGGTCCACCATGTGGGAGGCCTTCCTACTCGACTTATGTCGGCTCGTATTGGCTATTCTGAGATATTTCTGCCACAACAGCCATCAATTCTTTGCGATATGTGCTACGTCCACCTTAACTTAAAAGTTTAAGTAGTGCGTTGATTCCATAATTGCACATAATGGCACTGACACTTTAAATCTGGGGCCACAGGATAAATGTCCCACATCAGAACCCGTCCCATGCTCCAAAGAAGGAGAGAAGCCAATTTCTTAAAATTTTGAGCGTCAATAGTCTATTGGTTGATGGTTTGCCCTCGTAACCCAGTGGTTCCAGTTTAATATCCCACCTTGGCTATCTAAAATCGTGAACCCGCTCCTAGCAACAGCTTCATCTTATTTGGAGGAACCAAAAAGACCATTACAGTATTCAGCGTACAAGCTACTATAATTTACCATGTTCGATTTCCAGTCAAACCCCAAGTCAGTCTAATAATGAGCTCATCGAGTCCCATCCTGGAGAGGGAGCATAAGAACGTGACCCTCACATGCCAGGTGGACACCGGCAACCCGGACATACTGGACGAGGTTATATGGTATCTGGACGGAGAGATCCTGAAACACCTGCCTGAATGCAATGACACTGATGGAGAAGGTTGGTCACATAGTAATATCTTCATGATTAAATCCGACGAACCAAGTGCGCAGGAGATGTTGTAGTGCACAAGTGTGTTACCAAGCGCAGATGCACTCTCCCTTCCTAACCCTCACAGTTCGATGGAACGGCAATCCGATACATGCTCTCCTGGAGACACAAGCAGATGATAATCATAGTTAGAAATAAGATTTGCGCATGACAACCAGAAATCCTAGATGTGCGAGCCGGGGCTTTAACTGGTGACTTTCGTTTCCAAGACGAGCCTTCTACCTATATGTATATTAATAAATGCTATCGAAGTGATATGACCCAAAGCAATCGGTATAACACGAACCGGTATCTCAGATGAAACGGTAGCCCATAAGCTTAATTTTGAGGTCAATAATAAAAAATCGGTTCTAAATCTCTGGTACAGATGGTGGATAAAGAAGTTTTTATGATTGCAGCAACCCGTAAATAAACATGTAAATCTTTATCTGTCTCTTTCAGATAATCTGTGCAACGAGGTGGACCCATCGATGCTGCTTCTTCAGGACACGACGAAGAGTTTCCATGGCAACTACTCTTGCAAGGGCAAGAATAACGCCGGCTGGGGCAACGAGAGCGCCAAGACCGAACTGGTCGTCAATTGTAAGTACCTACCCTAGTCATTATTATTCAGGATCCTCATTAGTACGTGATGAACCAGCCATAGTCTTGCTATCTGGTACCGGTTATCGGTTAAATTAATAAATTAAGGTATGTATCAAAAAGACCTTGTCCGCGTGGAATGGTAGCAAGAATGCTGGCTGCATTTCCTCGCTATACTATCAAGCAAATTTTTGGAGCGACGAAAGAGCCAGGCCTTCTGTCACCTGTGCAGGCAATCAACTATTGTATTAGTATTCGTAGAGGTCTATTCTTGTTATGTGTGTTCATAGAATACACAATAAATATTGCTGTATGTTGCGCAGTACCAAGATTGAGATGCTGTGAAGGCGTATGGCGTATGTCACTAAAGACTACCACCCAAATTCACAGACAGTTATAACGGATTATAACGAACATTTCAGAGGAAAAAGTGCGTTATAATGGCTTTATAATCCACTAGCTGCGCCCCACGGTATTACCCGCGATGAAAACGTATGTCCTTTATCCCACGGGAACCATTCATTTTACCGAGATAAAAAGTAGCCTATGTGCTATTCCAGGCTATAATCTGTGTGCCAAATTTCATCCAGATCCGTTCGGCCGTTCTGGCGTGATTGAATAACAAACATCCATCCAAACATTCACATTTGTAATATTAGTGGGATTATAACTTTCTATAAATTTAATGGTATATCTATTGGCAGCATATTACGGGTACCATGATTGTTTTTCAGATCCGCCTGGTCCTGCTAAGCTGACCTACTCTCCGTGGAGGGTGGTGAAGGGCAAGAGCTTGGTGCTCAGCTGCAACGTGAAGGAGAGAGGCCGGCCCGAGGCTCAAAGGTACGATAATAATATCGCCAGACGAACACACCAACTGTACGGTCCCAAACTAAGCAACGCTTGTATTACTGGTACCTCCGTACAATAGTAGCCTGGTACATGATACTTATGATACCTGGTACCTGGTACATGAAACTGATACCATGGATTCAGCTCATGATTCTGGACCGCCCAGAGATCGACTTTTTATGAATTATACATTTTTTGAAATTCATTTTAGCATGAAATCATAATAGAATTCAATTTTAACACTTTTTTTAATAAAATAAAACATTATTACTAATTTAGGTTTTAAACTGCAATGTAAATTAAAACATGATACGCTTGATCGCGATCGTCACTCGCACGCGTCGGTTATCGCGCGGAGCGCTGTGTTGTGATCGCGTTGTTTACAATACATTGCGCGCTCACAAATTATATCATTTCTAATCTATCATTTACGACATAAATTATTTCTATAATTTGATTATAGGCATTAAGTGTAACCTTTATCCAAAGTTTTCTTATAGATATTAAACACCCATGACTTGGGTACAAACATTCTTGCTTATCACACAAGGTTTGTCCCTACTAGGATTCGAACCTGAGTTCTATGTTTTATTTCGCGATCTTGGCTTCCAGGTTCCGCTGGTACCGCGGCGGGAGGGTGGTCAGTGACATTGTCTCCCAGAACTGGACGATAGATCCCGTGACCCTGGATCACAGAACCAACTTCTCGTGCCGCGGGTTCAACGCGGGCGGGGATGGGGAGTCCGCTTACACTTCTGTAGATGTGTTAGGTAAGTCCTTGGAGGATTTAAAACTGGAGTTACGTACTTGTTCCCATCTTCTGAATTTTAATGGTAAATTTTTGTCTGTCTGTCTGTCTGTTTGTTCCGGCTAATCTCTCAAATGGCTGGACCGATTTTGAAGGGACTTTCACTGGCAGATAGCTGATGTAACAAGGAGTAATTTAGGGTACTTTTATTTTAGACTAGATGTTACCCGCGACTTCGTCCGCTTTTTGTTAAATATCACGCGGACGAAGTCGCAGCTAACAGCAAAACTAAAATATGCAAAGGCTCATTCGTAGCCCAGCCGTCCTGAGGATATATATAACTAGAGATAATATACTATAACCCTTAGTTTTGTTAATAATCCTAATTTTATTGTTTATTTTATTTTATTTATTTATTGTTCCAGCTCCTCCGAGCTTCAAGTATGCTATGAATCACTACAGCGGTGCTTTATATAAATCTCAGGTTAGTATTTCAGCCGATCTATGTAAACCGAATTATTTTATAAAAGTTATCGTCGCAATAACAATATATATGACCAAGGACCATGTCTTTCTATTTATATTAATAGTTAATTTTGTCTATGTTCATATATACGAGATATGATAATGTACTTTTCACCTCTAAGACCGACAATGATTTTAAACAGACAGTTTTTACCGAATACGAATGAGGTCTCATGGCACGTCTGCACGCCTTCACGAGTCAAGTAAAAATGAGTGGAATACAAACATTCGTTGTGCATGATTCACATCAGCGCTAGTACTATAAATAGCCAACAGATGGCGTTGTAAAATTGTAATGTTAAACTACCCTACTTTTTTTTGCACAGAACATATCACTGTCATGTACAGTAGAGTGCGCCCCCCTCTGCAGCGTGGATTGGCTGAAGAACGGTCAGGTCATCAACCCTGAGAAGACTGATAGGTACTACGTGGTGGAGAGAAGGATTGATCCTCAGGTCAACAGAAATGATTTTGAAGCCACGGAGTCCACTTTGGTAAGTTGAAATGAAATGACAATGTTTTTTATTTGGATAAAAGGTAGGTACACAGATCTGTAGGTGGATGAGTTTCAACATTAGGTCACATGGAGTCACTTTCTTACGAGATTGTTTTATAAAATAGAAAACAAACATGTGTTTGTGTGAGTGAGTGTGTGTGTGTCTGCGGGAAGTGTTATAGTATTAGTATTGTCAGTAATTAGTCATGACAATGATGTTCGTTGATAAATTTAGGACAAAAAAACTAATATATTTGTTTTCAACACTCATCAAAGGCCTCAAAATTTTGAGAGGTTGACTTACGCAAAAAAGTTACCGTGTTAATAGTAAAGCGCATAAGGTTAGGCTTTAGAATGATAAAAACGAATTGGAATACGAAGTTCCTACGAAGTTAGATCGCTCGTCTTGGTAACGAGAATTGCATTTCCAAAGTCATGGATGTTTAATATGTATATAAGTATTATATACTGAGTTCGCCCTCAGTCCATTGTACGGTACCCATAACACAAGCGTTAAGCTTAAAGTGGGACCATATACTTAGTTGGTGTGTTCGTATGGCGATATTTATTTATTTATATTTGTCTCCAGCACTGGAACATGACCGCGTGGCCGGGTCACGCCCTGGACAGGATAGGGGACACGGCCAGCTACACCTGCAGGTCTTCCAGGAACCTGGCGGGACCCCCTGTCAACAGCACCACTAGTTTTGCCGTCGAGTGTGAGTATTTGTCACATAAGAATCTAATAAGGCTATTATTTTCGAATAATTTTTGTTAAATTCAGTCCATTGTACGGTACTCACAGTACAAGCGATGCGTGATTTGGGATTGTACAGTTGGTGTGTCTGGTGGTATTAATATTATAAAACACTAGCTGCGCCCAGCGGTGTTACACGCGATTAAAAAGTATGTCCTTTGTCATTTTCTGACCCCTAAACTACCATCTATATAAAAAATCATGTCGATCCTTTTCTCTATGAAAAACTACAACAAATCGATGTTCCACGGGAACCATCCATTTGCTATTCCAGACTATAATCTATCTCTGTGCCAAATTTCATCCAGATCCGTTCAGCCGTTCTGGCGTGATTGAGTAACAAACATCCATCCATCCAAATTTTCACATTTATAATATAGTTGGAGGTGGCATTGTATATATTTATTGACGATAACATATTTGTTTTAGTCGAACCAGAGAATATCACGGTGACTCCAACAGTGGTGAGGGTGAATGAGAACGAAATACCAGCCAAAGTGGTCTGCGCCGCGGAGTAAGTTGTATACTTTTGAACTTTTTTTTAAAACCTATTCATTTCCCGGGATTAGTAAGATTGTATTGTTCAAGCTGGTAAAACAAACGTAGTCCTGATTTTTTTTCCTTTCCTAAAACTCTTATGCTGACCAAAAAAATTATATGCCATATCGGTCCAGCCGTTCTCAATGAGTGATTCGATTACCAACGAACAAAATTGTTTTTTATTTATTTTTAATAGATATATAAAGGGTATACTTTGAACTTGTATTCTTTAGCGCATTGTTATCTTTATTTGAAGTCAGAATAACACAAAAAAACGATATAAAAAAATTAACACATAGGCCTAGAAACATGAATATCAAAAATAACAAGTGATCGACTTAATGTTTGATTTATGTGGTTACAAGTATGAAGCTTTTTATCACAAGAAACCTAGTTCAATATTTTTTCTACTACTTCCTACCATTATTAAAATAACTTCGTAAACACAAACTACCTTTTCGAATCCGACGCCGAATTCGTTTTTTTTTTACTACATTATAGCCAAGTATTTGATCTCGATCTCGTATGAGGGTAAGTGACGATGAGATCTACGATGGAGCATACTTGCCTAGATACCTTCTAGGCAAGTATGCTCCAATGCAAGTATGTTCACTCTCGACTTGAAAACAAAATCTAAAACGTTACAAAATCGCACAGCTGGTGTTAGTCTGGCGATATGTTTTGTATGTGATTAGATTATTTAATTTTACTCGTTTTATTTTTTCAGTGAGTTGTAAATATTTTATTGGGTTTTTTATTTGCGTTTGCGTAGTTATATATTTAGCATATTAGAGTTTTGGCGAATGCTGTTAGCCAATTGTGTTATGAATAAATAAATGTGATATTGTCGCCTCCATCTTCCAGAGCCTTCCCAATGCCTTCCTACTCGTGGCGGCGCGAGCACCCGAGCAAGGCTCTCGGCAAGGAGCACCGCAACACATCGCTAGCGCTGTCCTCCTCTAACACGCTGCTGCTCGGCCCCGTGCAGAAGAAGGACGCAGGCAATTATTTGTGCGAAGCGTACAACAGGCACGGCTCCGTGAACACCACCGTGTACTTGGACGTCATGTGTGAGTATTCTGAATGCGCTTTATGTATACAGGCTGTATGGAAAATGTGAAATAATAATTCAGGGGATGAATGTACCGTAAGTACTTATTTGTAATGGTGAAAACAATTCCCTAAATTGTTTTAAAGTATACAAAAAAGTTTTAAAAAAATGCATAATATATTCGACAACCCTATAATGTCAACACCACGGCCCTGCTCCGAGCACCGCGATGCGCCCTCCGCTACAATACCTTCGCTAACATATTTTTTTAACATGTTTGAAACTATAGGGTTGGCAAAAACTGAAATGAAAATGTTGGTTTAAAAGGTTAGTCAGATCTTTTTAACCGACTTCAAAAAAAGGAGGAGGTTCTCAATTCGGTTGTATGTTTTTTTTTTTTTTTTTTTTTTTTTATGTTTGTTACTTCAGATCTCCGTCATTTATGAACCGATTTGGAAAATTATTTCTTGATATGAAAGGATATGCTTACAGATTGGTCCCATTTTTTTCAAAAAATTGTTCTGATCATGGGATCCATGAGGAATTGAGAGGACTCCTCAAATTTTATAGGCAAACCTATAGCAATTTTGGTATTTTCATCAAGAAGTCAAGCATTTGCATTCAGAAAGTATCATTTGCTGAAGTGAAAGTGATGAAGAAGACCACAAATGGTCACCGGAACTTGTCAGTGATACGTATTTCACGGGTTGCGCCAAGATAATCTCGATTATGATCGTTAAGCGACTATGACAAAGCAAATTTAAAGAAATGGTTCTGATTAATATAGTACCATCGAACTGATCTGATGATAAATCCAGGAGGAACCGGAACATTGTAATAAAACAATGTATCCAAGCCGTGTTTGGGCTTATTGAAATTGTTATGGGATGCATTTTGGCTATAAATAAAACTTTTTCGTGGATGTTCCGATTAGGATTATTCTTTTTTTTTACAGAATAAGGAAATTCATTCATTTAATTTTAAAATTCAGCGAGATTGATTCAATGGTTTTTGTTTTATCTTGATTTCTTTGAATCTATATTTATCTCGCGATGATGTTGTATTTGGTATACCTATTATCCAGTCAAATTATTGATATAAAAATATTTTTAGTGACAAAGAATAGTAAATATATCCACTAAAAAGTGTAAAATAAAAAACTTTTTAACAAAATAAAAACCGTCTTCAAAAAACTAAAAAGCCAAAAATAATCTAATCTTGAAATCTACCTTGTTTAACTATATCAAATATTTAACTAATCTGAAGTCGGTGCCAAATAAACAACCGACGAAGGATAGCAAAAGCATACTCCAGTAACGAGATGCGCGGACCAATTTGTAGGTATAGTCTTTGGCGCAGACCGGTAATACTCGACTCAGTAGTTTTTTTGGCACCGACTTCAGATTAGTTAAATATTTGATTTAGTTAAACAAGGTAGATTTCAAGATTAGATTATTTTTGGCTTTTTAGTTTTTTGAAGACGGTTTTTATTTTGTTAAAAAGTTTTTTATTTATGTCAACCTATTTCCTTGGGGCAACTTGAACCAGTTTTATGAGTAGGTACATTAAAGTACTTATGAATTGTTTAAAAGTTGATTTTGACATTCAAATATAAGGCTATTATGTTTCAACAGTTGTCCCAGAGTGCGGTATCAAGCAAATTGAGATCGACGGAGAACAAGTGCTCGTGTGTACAGCATACGCCAACCCTAATGAGGTAAAATACACAAATCACAAAAAGAATATATGAAGTGTGATTGATAAAAGGTCATGTCACACATAAGCAGTGATAGCCAAGTTGGTAGAACGCTTGCTTCTTGCCTCCTTACCGGAGGATCGCAGATTCAAACCCCGGCTTGCACCTCTGGGATTTCTGGATTTCATGTGCGAATCTCATTTTCAACCACGATTATCACTTGCTAAACGGTAAAGGAAAACATCGCGAGAAAACCTGCATGTATGAGAGAACCCCTCGAAAAATGTGTGAAGTCCGCCAACCCGCACTGGGCCAGCGTGGTGGACTATGGCATAACCCCCCTCAAATTGATGGGAGGCCCGTGACCAGCAGTGGTACATTAAAAAGGGCAGGAATTGTATAATATTGCAGAACGTTGGCACGCCGGCTTCGCTCATTTTTCATTCTATCTTCATTCACGTATATGGTTCGTTCATTGTCAACAGGTCTCATTCACCTGGAAGCTGAAAAATGACAATGACAGCCTAACAGATGAACTGATCCGTCAGCAAGGCGCTCAGAGCTTTCTGACCCTCAGCACCAGCGTCGACGTGTACAGAACGTACCTGTGTTACGCCAACAACTCAGTTGGCATGTCGAGGGCTTGCGAGAGGGATGTGATGGGTTCGTATTATTCATTTTAAAGTACTAGGTATAAATATTTTTTTAGCGGAAAAGGGATGATCTTCTGGCGGGTGGTATGGCTGGCGGGACAGCCGCTATGCCCCGACGGCTCTTGTCGAGATCTTGTATATATGTTACGTACTGCGAAAACTCTCATAGCGCGATTCAGGATAGTATTGAGAATTGTCTATTGTTCTGAATGCGTCTGCAGCGCCTTCTATATAGCTTGTGGCGAGGTTGAATTTGATTTTTTGATTGGTCGAGCATAGAAATAGTGAAATTTGACGGTAGTTACATTTAAACCATAAATGGAGCCACCGAGCTACATTATCGTAAATGAAACCAATTTTATTTCAATATTTTTCTTAATGACATACTTAAATACCTATTCAATGAAATAAATATTAGAATTAAATCATTTGCTTTGGTTCACAGCCAACTTGGAAACGTTCGGTAAGTATGAATAGGGTATTTTAGGGCCTTACTTACACGGATTTACTTACATTACATATTAATAGAATATTTTAGGGCCTTACTTGCACGAATTTACTTACATTACATATTAATAGAATATTTTGGTTATGCGCTACCGCAAAAATAATGGAATACCTAAAATAATGTACTTCAAATTGCTCTGCCACACACACACACACACAAAATGAAAATGGCGTATTGATTATATTTAATACTAGCTGTTGCCCGCGACTTCGTCCGCGTGGTATTTAACAACGACACAACCGTTGGCAACAGCCTGCTGGCACGTTCTGATCCCGCGGGACGCATTGCAGATTGTTGCTATCAAACTTAATCAGGCGCAGCGCTGCAACATTGGTTTTTTTTTTCGAGAGATCCTATTTTTTTTTTCTAAAATAAAAGTAGCCTAATTTACTCCTTGTTACATCAGCTATCTGCCAGTGAAATTCCCGCCATAATCGGTCCAGCCATTTCAGAAATTACCCGGAACAAACAGACAGACAGACAGACAGACAGACAGACAGACGGACAGACAGACAAAAATTGAAAAAAATGTTGTTTTGGTATAGGTACCGTGTATACTTCTAAATGCACTTAGTAAAAGCGGTTATTTTAATATTACAAACAGACACTCCAATTTTATTTATATGTAGACTAGCTGCACCTCGCGGACGATCCTTTACTCTATGAAAAATTAAAACAAATCTATCACACGAAATCCACACATTTTACCGAGATAAAAATTTGCCTATGTGCTATTCCAGACTATAATCTATCTCTGTGCCAAATTTCATCCCGATCCGTTCAGCCGTTCTGGCGGAATTGAGTAACAAACATCCACCCATCCATCCATCCATGCATCCAAACTTTCACATTTATAATATTAGTGGGATAAAATACCAATATATTATCGCCAGATGAACACACTTACTATACGGTCCCACACTAAGCAATTTATTTTCATACCAGGCACAAAGGTCTGGTGGCGCGACCAGCAGAAACTGATCCTGATTGGCGGAATAGCGCTCGCTATCCTTGTCATCACCGTCATCCTCTGCATCATCATCATCTGCATATGCAGGCGGATGAGGGCTAAATCCAAATGTAAGTATGACTTTGACCTTTGTGCTGTGTGTTATTTGTTATTATTTTTGTCCATTCTTTGTTGTTTTCTGCTAAAACATACATCATATGAGTGCAGATCATATAATAACTAGTGCACAATAGTATATCGGTAAAAAAAACCAATTCCATCGTATTACTTTTTTCTTTCACTCTGTATAATAGTTTTGTTGTAAGTTATACACTAGCTACGATAACGACAATAGGCTTTGCTTTTTAATTGTTGTAATGTTATTTTGTTGTTAATTTTACAATTTATGTGTCACAAATCATACATTTTTTGTTGTCATTTAATTTGTTCGAAATCATTCAAATTCACAATTAATCTTTTGTCAAAATAATGTACCCATCTAACTTAATGTTTAGTACGTCAAGTGCGAGATTATTCGTAAGCTAACCGTATACTTTATAGTCTACCGTATTTAGACATTTTGTATGGAGAACCGAAAGTTTTAAATACCGTCCGCTAGAGGCGCTTTTCAACTCTATACAAAGTGTCTAAATACGGCAGACTATAAAGTATACGGTTAGCTCGCACTTGACGGGCTGTAAAATCAAACTAACTTTATGTTTGTCTTTTTCGGACGCCGCTACTAAACAATGAACACATCGACTAACAAACAAACATACAGATAATAATCCAGTCGAATTAGAGGAGCGAGAAAAGTAAGTTCCCATTTTTATTTTTATTTTTCAGTCGCAAACATATTTTCTTATTTAGTCTCTAGTTTTCGATATTACTTAATATTTTTTTTTATTTATAAATACTTATTGACACAAAGTATGAAGATTTATATTAATAATTTTACTTATTTTATAGTATTTTTATTTTGACACAGATTGTTAGTGAGTATCTGCTTAGATTTTTTGATTTTGCTTTTAGAAATGATAAGGATGAAAACAAAAATAAACATTGAAAACAATAGCATCCACAGAAAATAAAAGAAAACTATGCAGTTTTGTAATAGTACAAAAAGATACCTGATAATTATTTAATTTTCCACAAAAATTGGCATAAAAATGTGTAATTAAACAAATATTTAGGTATGGCTTTAGTAGACATTAATTTAAATGTAGTCACACTCTTGAATTTTATTTATTTAATAAACACACGATTTTATCGTATCCAAATTTTATTTTTATTAATAATATTTATATTATATACATGCAATTTATTTTTATAGATTACTATATTTTAAACGTATGAAATTTTGCAGTTACGCCTTTGGTCCGAGCAGATTCATGGCACACGTTGTCTATGCCACCGTCAAGGTCACCCGTAGTTGTGCCCATGCAGAGACCTTGACCTACTGTGGTCAAGGACGTTCTCCCAAGGTCATTGAGTTTGCGTTTTCGCCATTAATATCAACGTGTGCTTGGACCAACGGCTATTAGATTTTGAATGTTTTAGGATTCTCACTAATTGCGTTTTGAAATTCAGCCCTAAAAAGTAATTTTATATTTTTTTTAAACTTACAACAGATAGAAGTCTTTATAAAAGTAAGCTAAATAACAAGGATTTATCGATATAATAAAGAAGTCTTTATAAAAGTAAGCTAAATAACCAGATTTTTTTGATTTTATCATAATTTAAATTAGATCTCAACATTATTCTTTAAATAATAAAGTCCGTGAAGTGAAATTCTTAAAAATATCTAAGTTGTGACCTGTACGTTAAGTGCGAGATTATTCGTGAGCTAACTGTATAGTTTATAGTTTACGTATTGAGATACATTGTATGGCAAATGGAACAGCGCCTCTGGCGGACAGTATTTTAAACGTGAAATTTCACATAAAATGTGGCTCAATACGTACACCATTAAGTATATGGTTAGCTTACGAATAATCTCACATTTGACGTACAGATTTTCAATAGTATCACAAAAATTTTTACCCGTTATAATTTTAGTGGCTAAATTTCAAACATAGAAAAATATAAATTAGATGCATGTTTATATTTTTATTTTTACTCTTAACATTATAACACTGGGTTTTATTTATTATATTATCTCTATATGTATTATATTTATTATGATCTTATTATTAATAAATACCATTCAATGTGTAGGTTTCTAACCGCACTAACCCCGGACGTTCTCAGATTGACTACAATCAATAGTGCAGGTACAAAAAAACAGAAAATCATGATTTTACAATTTTTTTATAGATGGAGGATGCTTTCTTATTTTTTTAACGCTGTTTTTGGCTATTCAAATTGTGTGATTTATGTAGACAAGTCGAGTAGACACGTGTTTTGGAGAAAATTTATATTTATTTTTTTATAATATGCATGTCACGATTTTTGGAAAGCATTCTTCTTGGACTGTCTTTTATTTATTTTTTATTGAAGTATTTACGTAAATTTTATTATTGTATTATATCACATTATAACATTTACTTTATTTAATTTATTTTTATTACATTTTTAATGTTGAAAATACACAAGTACCATAGAAGTGTAGTTACATAGGCGTATCAATCCCGAAACGTTCGAATAAAACAAGTATAACATTTTTAAACATCCACCATACATTGCATGTTATTAAAAGCCATTTCATTTTCAACCACAGTCCTGACGGTAGCTGTATTAACGAGATATCAATCGCTCAATCAATCATATCGCAAGCGTTGCCCGCTCTATCCCCACGACTGAGTCTATCATTCAGCCCAAAAACCTCAGACAGAACAAGGCTAGTGGACTCTCAACCTTATCAGCACAACTTAGAGATGAACAAAATCGATGACACCAACCAGAATACTACCCAAACGCCAGCTGAGAACGAAACTGAGTTACAAACACCGAAAAACGAACCCAAAAACGAGAGCAACAAACCTCAAACTGCGGTAACTCCTAACAAATGGCCTTTGAAACCTGGAGTACTGGTGCATGTTAATTCAAACCACACACTCAGTCCAAAGAATCAATCGAGATTGCAAGTAAACACAGATTCGACCGGTGAACAATCAACCTTAGGTTTACTCGAAAGACCGAAAGTCGACGATAAAATGGCCAAAGTGGAGTATTCTAAAAAAACCGGTAAACCAAAACAGAACGTAGTATCAGATATTCTAAAGAATCTACGAAGAAAAAGCGACGACTCAGAAGACAGTGGCAAATACAAGAAGATAAATAAGTCGAACAAAAGAGCGATGTCGCTAGTCCATATGAATAAACCTGGAAATGTTTTGCAGAAGAATAGATTGAGATCGTTGTTTCAGAGCGAAACGCCAAATGTGATCGTAACTGAAGGAGGTAGTGAAATTAACCAAGTGTTTTTCTTGAGACATGCTCCATACTTTCTGATCCTATTCTTATTACCAATTAAATCGGACAACGTGCAGGGTAGCCAAGCAGTGGTAGCCAAGTTGGTAGAACGCTTGGCTCGGTAACGAGGATTTCAGGTTCAAACCCCGGCTCGCACCTCTGGGATTTTCCATGTGCAAATCTCATTTTCAACCATGATTATCACTTGCTAAACGGTGAAGGAAAACATCGTGAGGAAACCGGCATGTCTGAGAGAACCCCACGAAAGATGTGTGAAGTCCGCCAACCCGCACTGGGCCACCGTGGTGGACTATGGGCCTTATCCCCCTTCGCATTGAGGGGAGACCCGTGCCCAGCAGTGGGACATTAAAAAAGGGCTGGAATTATTATTATGTGCAGGGTAAATTGGACCTGTACGTCAAGTTCGAATTATTCGTAAGCTAACTGTATACTTTATAGTCTACCGTATTTAGACATTTTGTATGGAGAAGTTTTAAATACCGTCCGCTAGAGGCGCTGTTCAGTTCTCCGTACGAAATGTCTTAATACGGTAGACTATAAAGTATACAGTTAGCTCGCTTTTGACGTGCTGAATTAGGATGCTTGCTCTACACATTGTCCGATTTCATTTGATAATTTGAATCGGATGAAAATGTGTGGATATGGGTTTTGAATGATGTGTGTACCAATAATAGGAAATGGAGTTATTAAGTCGCCAACTAAAATAACCGCAGCCGTACAATCTATAACTTCGTAGCACCTCATAAACGAAGGAGATAAAATGAGTAGACAAATCTTATTTTGTATGGTGTTTTAATATAATTTTTAGGTTTATTTACAAACAACTCCACTATTTTCAGTTTTTTGTCTTTTATTTTGTTTTATTACTTATTATTGTATCACACATCATCATTTATATCACACCGATCTCATCACTTACAACTATCATGACTTAACTTTCTATTTCATACATAGCTCTAGCATGATTAGGCGTTTCTTTTCAATTCTGCTTTTTTGCTTGAAGCGTGATATTTTTTTGCTTTTTATTTTAACGTGAGCATGTTTTTAGTGGTTTCGTTCAAAAGGCCTGATAGAATAGGCGCTACGAGTGTAAAAATAAAACCTTTTAATGATGAAACTCCGACCAGAGCCACGAGAAAACGGAAAAAACCGGGCGACAGTAAGTAATATGGCATGACTTTAATTATTTTTATCAATTTTATTTTGATAACCTCGGCGTGATTAAACAATTATAATGCAATTAAACTTTTAACGATGATTAAATTATGCAATACCTAGGTACCATTTTTTGTGACATATTTAGTTTGTTTTGTTCGCTTTATATAACAGTAGATGCGCCCCGCGGTGTTACCCGCAATTAGAAACTATGTCCTTTTTTACCGGGATAAAAAGTAGCCTATAAAAGTAGTATTCCAGACTATAATCTATCTCTGTGCCAAACTTCATCCAGATCCGTAAAGCCGTTCTGGCGTGATTGAGTAACAAACATCCATCCATCCAAAACTTTCACATTTATAATATTAGTAGGATTATTTGTATAATATAGCTGTACAACTAAACGCGACAATTTATTTTCTATTTTTTTGATAGTTTTAAATTCATGACCATCACTCATGAATTAAACGCATTCTTATTAAAAATGTAAAACCTTTTTTTACAAATAAATTACTTTCTATAAAAAAAATGTGGACATTCAGAACAAGACTATATTACTATTGAAAAAAAAGCAGATAATATGATATTTGAGTTGTGTTACTCAAATCTAATCCGCACATTGTGACAATTTAAGTACATTTTTATCTTTTATCACCAGGCCCAACTACGAATGGCGTAGATAATCCGGCCAACGGCAACCTAGGAGCGGACAACCCGGGTCTCTACGAGAACCTGCCGTTCCATGGCCTTCAACAGCCACCAAACAAGGTATGTACTTTCATTACGGTAGATGCATCTGTGTGATTTTATTAAACGTTTCTAAAAATATGGTCTTCTGTGACTATTTTAGGTGCCTATATATTTTTTCTATCACATTAATTGGCTTGACAATGATGATTAAAATAATATATACACCTTTTGATTACATAATTCACAACTGATGATTATATAAGGTTTAACAAAAATTGTGTATAGTATTTTAAGGGGTCTATAAGTAGGCGATAACCCCGTTTAAGTATAAAATATATGTGTATATAGTGTCTATTTTTTCTTTAAGAGACAGTACCGTTTCATCTTGGAGTATGTAGTTCACCGAATTTAGTGTTATTTTGTAAAATTTCAGATAATTAGTTTTTTTCGGAATGTGACCCTTATAGCCTACATGATGGACTCCTTAAAATAGTTTATACTGTTATCGTTAAAACTTATATAACAACTAGTATGTACAATTCCTGTATACATAAATGTGAGTTGAAGTTTTTTTTATTGAATGAATCGTCACAGAAGGTCTTGAAATATTAGAATATATGATAATATAATAACATCAGTAATCACATTTACATAATGTTTTATTATATTTTTTTTATGTTGTCGCCTAACATATAATTTGCATTTATTTTTGTTTCATGTTTTTATAATTTTGCATGCTCAAAGCCCGTGCAAGCAATACAACCGAGAGTCGTCGAAACCCAAAAACAGACCAAAGCCATTGATGCTTTACAAAAGCAATTAACCACTAACCCATCGTTTACACCGAGAATCGTATGCCCACCGTTTGTACAAAACGCTATGGGCTACCCAATGGGATCAGACCCACAATACTCCTATGGGATCCCGGTATTATCCTCCATACAACAGTTGTACCCTCTACATCAAACGGTACTCTTAAACCCATACTTACCACAAATGCATACTTCATTTCTCAAGCAATTCCCGACTATAAACGAAGAAATACATGAAAATGAAACGAGAAAGTTTTCATCCTTAAACACTAGGGCTAATAGGAAACCACTTAGGTTTCAATCAATGAGAATTGTTAGAAAAAGAAATATTGAAAGATTCTACCCTAACACTGAATACGGAGAGAATTTCAATGAAATCAACAATAACAAAAACGGGAATGCAGACAGCGATGTGAATGATGACAATATTTATGTCAACTGCCCCTCGCTGCTCAAAGTTAAATCAAACATAAGTGGCGTAGAAAATTTTGAGAACTTAACAGACTCCATACAAGTGTGCGATGAGACTGATATCAATAATTCAACAATATCTTTAAATACGCCTGTACCCGCTCCCAGAACCAAAATATCTCCAGTGAAACCACCAGCTAAGAATGATCATTTATATGTCAATATATCAATGCCATTGATAAAAACAAAATATACGAATTCAATTGATACAATAGACGCTCCTGTTAGATCCACAAAATCTGCGGAAGAAATGTCTAATGTTGACCTAGAAAGTGCTAAGAGAGACGCCAAAGAAAACCACAGCGACGATGAGAATGTGGACACAAATATAGATTTAATGAAACCAAATATTATAGGGGCTACACCAAAAAGAAATCTCTCGGTAACACTACCTTCTACGTCTCTAGTTAAATCAGTGATCAAACAACTAAACAATGAAGGTATCAATAAAGTTGGTTTACCAAAAAAACAAATCATAACGCCAAATAAAACGTTGCAAATACCAAAATTGAGCGAAAGACCGGTGCCAAAGCGATCTGTGGTTCAACGCAGTCATTCTGTACAAAGTAGCTTTACGGTTGACGACGACAGTCAGGTATAATGCTTTGTATGTTTTCTTTTACCTCATCTTTATATTTTCACCATAATACTATGTGTACTAATACGCACTAACCAAACTAAACTATTTCCATTTCAGAATACTAACATACTACAACAACAGTACATGCATAAACGTAATCACTTCACTAATTTAAGTTCCAAAGGGAAGAACAAGAAAAACATTCCAACACCACTGCAAAAGCACCACAGCTTCTGTTATTTCCAACCAATCAGAGTTGACAAACGGATCCCAGTGGACCAGGAGAGGTCTTACAACAACACTATAGGACCGTTGATCTACCAACCGTCAGACACGCAATACTACACAAAAACATTGAACAGAACGAGGGAAAAGCACAGTCAGAAACTGAACCGGCTGAAAAAGTCCGAAAGTCTCAAAGAGAAGTTATCCTGTGTTGGTATCTACGATCATTACGAAAAACCAGACTACCCTGGCATTGAATATAGTGAGTCGGAAAGAAAATCGTACTTACAATTGCTTAAAGGCAATTACATATCAAATTCCACGAGGAATTTAGGGCCAGAACATTTTAATACGAACTACAACACAGTAGGTTCGAAAGATGAGAAGCCGAGACAAAAGAAGTTAGTGTACGCAGACTTAGCGTTAGGTAATCATAATATGAAGTTTAAAAACACTGTCAATTCTAATAGACACTTATATGATACTTATACAGTAGGCGCAGATAGTGCTAACAAAGAGACTAACAGTAGTTATAAGAGTAATGTGTCTAGTAGTCAGAGGAAGAGTTTGCATGGGCAGCAGAAAAGCGACTATGCTACTCTCAAATTCAACGAAATTGATGTTTGAAAGGTGAGTTTTAACCGTAAATTCAAGCATGAATAATCATAGACCTGTTTCATTTTGATAACACATAATAATTGGAATTATTCATAGATTATTGAATTTTTTACCATTTTTATTTTCATAATTGATAGAACTAGTTGATACTTGGCAATCCATTGTTGAACAAATGGGGGAAGAGGAACCCACCAATGACCCTCGGCTTGTCAACTTTTCCAATTATAGACCAAATAAGTTGATTGATAATTAAAGAAGCTAGCAACACCGAACTCCTTAAGATGTTAGTCGAGAATTTTCTGTGACTTGCGCCGGGACCCAAAATAATATGCAACTCTCTACGAAACGATGCGAATCTAAACAAGTATTTGCCACATGTTTTCGTCAACTTGTTTGGTTAATAATTGGTAAAGTTGACAAGCCGAGGATCATTTTTTCACCAACCTATAAAAATATGGTTATTCATGCATTTTTTTATTCAAGTTCATTTCAAAAACTGTCTTCATTTTTTTTGAGTATTGAATTGACTTTTACAATCTTACTTTGCACTTAGGGGTTTAGGTTTCCTATTGGTGTAAAAAATGGTAATATGTGCTTTTAAAGTAAAAAAAAACTGACTGCTTTCATAGCATGATGTATCAGATACACCACAAAAATGGCCTTAATTAATTTTAAAAATCATTTTTTTATTTAAAATCAACAGCATTGTAAGCAAAACACAAAACAAAAATGTTGTAATTATTATTACTATGTTTTTTTCAATGTAAATTATATGTTGTTTAATTTGACCCTATTTTTTGCTGTTTACTTTAAATAAAATAAAAATAAAAAACGCATGTCATCGCAATGTTGTGACATTTTATTTATATTTTCTTCTAGGAGCGCTTTACCAAGAGTGACACGTACATTTTTTAAAAACAAGGTAATTAATTTTCAAAATATTAAATATAGCTTTATATAAAATCGCTTTTATCAATTTTGCCTTGTGGTAATGAAATAACAAACATAATATCTCATAATATAATATTCGCCAAACACTTTCAAAACAAATTTATTTACCTCATATCATATTATCAAAAATAATTATTAATTGCTTTTCTGATCACAGCACAATATTAAAATATTTACATAAACTTATATAATATAATTATTATTTTATGTCTTTATTTACGTCACATAACACATATTACCGTTTTTACTCTTTGTGCTAAAATGTAGTCATTAAAAGATAATTTTGTCATTTTTTTACATGTTGTTTTTTATCTAATTATAGTTTTATTTTTTTATGCAGCCATTCAGACCGGAAGACCAGTTTATATATGCAGATGCAGATTTAAAAGACTACGGGCCTATCAACTACAAGGCTGCGTCCGTCTACGCTCAGATGAAAAAAGTCAAGGAACAACAGAAATTGCAAGAAATTTACGATAAACACCATCCCGACGAAGACATGCTGTGATTGGTTGACCATTTTATTTTTATTGTTTTTGAGAAGCATTACTATTTTTTAAGCTGTTATTATATTATTGCCCATTTTTTGTTGGATGTTATTTAGTAGTTTTTTGTGATTTCAAGTGACAAATGAAGTCTTATCTGATCTTAAAGGATACCCATGTTAACGAGTACAGATATTGAACAAAAGCCTGGGCTGCCCATTATGTTGGATAACTTGCAAGTTGCCCCAACAAGTTGGACAACATTTATTGCGACTACTTAAGTACTTGTGAGCACTGAAACTAACTTTGATATTATTTGTATGTCTACCTACTCTATTTTACTAAAACTATTTCATGCAGCATAGTATGTGACCAAAGTGTTTTCTTGGTCCTACAATTCAATTGAAGGTTTTCCTAATTTAAGTTTAAGTATTTCACTTTTTATTTTATTTTTTTTGCAAACCGCTATTTAAAAAAAATACTAACACAGTAAAAAGCTAGACACAGCCATTGAAGATAACGGTAAAATTGTATTTATATACATTAATATTGTAAATAAAACATAGATTTCATATTATGTACCTAATTGTTATATAACACGCGAATATTTTCAATCCATCTTATTTTATGGGAATATTTTAAAACAATTTGAAATTTTATTCTTTCTTTATTTTTAGTCTGTTACTATTTAAATTTCAAATTTTAAACGAACCCTTAATAGCCTAGAGTTTCAATTTTGATACCAATCTTTTAAACCGAATGTTCACATTACTATTAGTTTTTTTTATAGGTTGGCTGTACGTATTTTACTGTTGTATAATATTCTTTCCAACGAAATTAAAAAAAAATCAAATGTCATTATTATTAAACACAGTAACATTAAACACAGTAATATTAAAAATAAATCACTTTCGTAAATCAGGCTACTAAGGGTTAATCCCTCCCTCCATAATGTTGTTCCAAGCGATTATTTTTATATTAACTAATTGTAGTATTTAGTAATTGTAAAACTAATTACTTGTGTAACTAAATTGGTTGTTTTTTCAATATTTTACAGTAGCACCAGGAAGGCTTCATGTAGAATAAAAACACATAGAGATTTTAATATCCGTCCAAGCGGGAATTTCTACAAAAATCTAGTTGATTTTTAGCAAAAAAAAAATCCGTATCTAAATATTATGTAAATTTTAGTGTATATTAATTACAGTAATCATGTAAAAAAATCAAGATTATACAAATAGGGAAATATGTAAAAATAGAATCGCGCAATGTCTGTGTGACCGTGTAGATGACTTCACAAATTATACGTTATTCTTAGTTTTATATCTGTGGCCCGTAGTGCAATCGGCATTTATTTTTACCTTTTTTTTACACATATTAATATGATGATTTTACACACAAATGGCTTTTAAAGATTTATTACAACGAAATACGAATTTCTTATTTTTAAGTATTTCTTTCTTGTTTATATATTTTTGAGGAACGAGCCGTGGCTATATTTTTTAACATCGCTTTAAATAACACGTTTAATGTAATAATTGTGATAATAGTCTGAACTTGTAATTAAAAGTTCTGATTGGGTATCATTTTTAACGTTTTCAAAAATGGTACCCTCCCGGTATCAATTTGATTAAGTTGTTTCTAACCGTTTTGTCGCAAAAACTTGGTGAGTCTAAATCTTTGGTACTTACATAATTTTATCTACTAATGTAAATATACACAAAACGAAAAAAAAATACGAAAATATCGGCACTTTTTTTTCCACTTAGAAAAATAAGATTCCAAAAACATTTTCTGGAAAATTTTCTCAAGTCGAAAAAAACAATATTTCGCCGATATATTTAATATTTTTTTCGAATTATTATCATGTATGGAGCACTAGACACGTGCTCAAGCGACGTAGAGACGAGAGCGGCGTGAAATACACTTTATGAGTCACAAAATACGTCACAAAATGATTAATAAATGATTTTTTTGACATTTTGTTTTTTATCAATCACGTTTTATTGATAATTTTACAATCTTATATTAGTATGGTACCTACCTATATGATTGTCTTGCGATATAGATGCCTTGATGTCCATCTTTCAAGCCGATATTATTGCACAACTCATGATAAGTATCTCCAACACACACAGCGCTATAATCACAAAGACATGGGACCCAAATCCCATGAGACAAATCCAAGATACAATTGGGGAGTTTCTAAAAACTTATCCAGAAAAACATTCAAGTCTATTATTTAAAAATCAATTTTTTTTTAAATAATTATCAGTAATAATACAAAAAACATTTTCTTTTTGTTTTTTTTTTTGTGACTATTGTATCTACAATATCGGAAACTCCTTTTTTCCTATTATCATAAAAATATCTTGAAAGATACAGTTCACAAAAGTATAAACAAATTATTGTTTTTTCTAAAGTGTATCATTCCGCTCGTTCTACTCTAACCATAGAAAATAAAAAAAAGTATTAATTAGAAAAGTTTTTGTACATACAAACTTGTTATAATATTGTCATATAGTGTTAATAAATTAATTTATGGATTTTTTATGAGTGTTTTTTATTTGTAGGGCGTCCCATCTGTCCCCTTTGATTTGCCCCATTTTACATTAGGACCCATGCCATGGGCGATACGTGGATGCACCTTGCAGTGCACCCCTGCCTACCACTTCTGGGATGACATGCGTGATGGATGTTCAAAAAAAAACAAAACATGTATCAATAATTTCGCGTTTATTTATCTCTTCCACAAATCCGTCGAATACCTAATTAATTTTATATACAAGTTATCACAGTTATATTTTTTATATTAGTTTGGTTTTAATATACATTGAGCTTCGAGCGAACAGGCGGCCAGCAATGTAGTGAGAATTTCAAATAAATATTGGCTGACCAGTCTCCTGTTTGATAGAAACTACATTTATAATCATATAGTACAGCTTAAAATTAATAATAATATCGCCAGAAAACATTATTGTACGGTTCCAATCTAAGCAAGACTGAAATTATGTGTACCGTACAATGGACTGGGGCGATCCCAGTATATAATCACTTATATACCTAGATATTAAACATCGATGATTCGTGCTCATCACACAACATTTTGGAATTCGAACCTGAAACCTTCGGTACCGAAAACAAGGTCACTACCAGCTGTGGTAATTGAGCATCCTTAGATTATTACATTCCATTCAAAGGAGTAAAAGCAGTGATAGCTAAGTTGGTAGGAGGCTTGCCTGAGTAACGAGGATCACAGGTTCAAACCCCGGCTCGCTCCTCTGGGATTTCTGGATTTCATATGTGAATCTCATTTTCAACCATGATTATCACTTGCTAAACGGTGAAGGAAAACATCGCGAGGAAACCTGCATGTCTGAGAGAAACCCTCGAAAGACGTGTGAAGTCCGCCAACCCGCACAAGCACACTGTTGCACTGGGCCGGCGTTGTGGACTATGGCCTAATCCCCCTCGCATTGAGGGGAGGCCCGTGCTCAACAGTGGGACATTAAAAGGGCTGGTATTATTATTATTCAAGGGAGATCAGAAAAGACACAAATTCAGCCCTTATATAAATCGTCTGCATAATAAGTAATGCATACATTGATCAGATATAGGTAACACACCACCACATAGATCTATTAAGCCTTCATTTCCCAATGGCTAATATATGCATCAAGATTCTGGCGGGCGCAATGGCCTAAGAATCCAATTCAAGCAAACTGTCAAAATGTCATCCGTACACTGCGGACATTCCTTCGGTTCGTACTAAGCGTTTTACTTCTACTTTCATCGTGCGAACTGCCAAGGAATAGAACAAGCTATCGGCGTCTTTGTTCCCCGTTGACTACAATCTGGGTGTTTTCAAGTCGAGAGTGAACAGGTACCTTCTAGGCAAGTATGCTACATCGTAGATCTCATCGTCACTTACCATCAGGTGAGATCGAGATCAAATACTTGCCTATAACGTATTAAAAAAAACTATTCCGGATTCTCGCGCCAACATAATTGGTAACATTAACTAAACACCCCTGTTCCTCATGGCAAATAAGCATTAGTCAGACAATTGGCACAAATATGGCCATCATAAGGTGCCTTAAAATACTTGTACCTATGTCCTATTTAAGTAGATATTAACATTTTAGAGTAGGTTGGACCTGTCGCAGCTGAACTTATTGGATAAACAATATAAGTATTCTTTTTTTCTTAACGATTTTGTCATCTCTAGACTAGGTACTGCTAGTTTTCACACGCATCAACAAAAGCTAAAAGCGTTTGTAAGTATAGCTAATATAAATCTTTAACCATTTTTAAGGGTAAACACATTAATTATACTGTAAGCGATCAGTAGAAGTCGTACTGGCCTCTCCCGAAATATACGTAATCTGAGCACCATTTTCTGGCCTTAAGGTCTGTTGAGCAGCAAGCTGGGTACGCTAGCCTGGACTTGGTCAGCTTCGCACACCTCTGGCAGAGGTCTAGAAGTTCATCCTGTAACAAAAGAATAATACATTTAGGCTGCTTGCTCCTCATACAAGGTTACGTATCATAATAATACCAGCCCTTTTTAATCTCCCACTGCTGGGCACGGGCCTCCCCTCAATGCCAGGGGGATTAGGCCATAGTTCAATACGCTGGCCCAGTGCGGGTTGACGGACTTCACACATTTTTTGAGGTTCTCTCAAGGTTACGTGGTATCTTGGTAACTGCCCGGTCCTACATCGTTCTCACATAACAATGTACTACAAAAAAATGTGTGAGATCCTTTTAAAAGAAGCCATGGAGTTTCTTGGCCGTTCTTTCTTCATAGGTACGCCATTCCAAACGGGCGGTAAAGTCGTAGCATAGAATGTTATGCCATTTTTGACGATTCATGAGTACTGTAATGGTTTACATACATAAAGCCATATTCTGATTTGGATTTACGCTCTAATCTAATGAAGTATGCCTGGATTTCAAAAGACGTATGAAACAAACGCAGGTTTTGTGACTTTATTATTTATCATACATGTAGTTATTTTTATGTATTGGTTATATAAAGATTATGTAAATTGAATACGTAAATATGTACATTAAGCGTAATAAAACTCTGTTGCGTATCTCGAAATAAACTATCTCGCTCACAGGTTTGTTGACTGATTTTTATTACATAAATTATAAAATAATTTATTATACCAGCCCTTTTAATGTTTCAATGTTAGGGAACGGGCCTCCCATTAATACCAGCTGATAGATTATCTTGCTAAGTGTATAATATGGCTCGTGTGTGTACTGTCAAACTTAGATACGAATCTTATACTCATTGGAGATACTAATTAATATATTTTAATTATAAAACCATTATGCTCTTTCGATTTAAAATGACCCAAATGTTCAAGAGGTTATGCGAACGTTGAAAACCCACGAGACAAAACCATGATAAGTGTACCTACTTATAAAAAAAAACACAAGCCAGTTGCCAACCAAGTGTAGGTAAAAAAAAACTAGAATAATGTTTGTTTATTTAACTCACTTCGGTTATCAATGTGACTGTCAATACATATTTTAATTATAAGGAATTAATTAATGTGCTAATGATTGTTTTTTATTGCTTCGATTGTGGGGCCGGTAACTAAATATAACACGGTCCCGGATGAAGTTGCGATTGTTTTATTGGCGCTAAGCAACAAACTGGGGCTGTCCCAGTAACAGCCAGACCAGAAAAGAGTAGGCACGTAAACTAAACAGTCGATGTTTCCTAGCTTATGATAATTTATTATTTGTATCATCGAGTGGGTCGGGGTCGGGGGTCGAGTCACCTTCGTCCGTAGGAGAATTAAGTACCCTCGAGATACCCTACACGTGACCCTGGGTGGTGCCAACCAGGTGACAAATCTACTGGTGGTAGGCTTCGGCCGTGGCTAATCACCACCCACTGAACAAAGCCATGTCGCCAAGCGGCCTAGCCGTGTTCCGGCATGATGTTCGGTGTTGCCATTCATGGATGGCGGGTCAGATCAGTTGCGCTGCATGTGCCTAGTGAATGTAGCGTCTCTATCTACTGCCGCCTTCCTACCTAGGCAAGTATGCTCCATCGTAGATCTCATCGTCACTTACCATCAGGTGAGATCGAGATCAAATACTTGCCTATAATGTAATAAAAAAAAAAAGTATCATAATTTAACAGAATCAGATTCAGAATATTTTTTATCAATGTATACCATTAAGTACAGTACTTATGAATCGTCAAAAGTTACAAAATGCTAAGTTACAACTTTACCACCGGTTCGGAATGCCGTTCCTATGGAGAAGAACGGACAAGAAACTACATTTACTCTTTTTAAGAAAATCTTTTACTTTATGAAATATGTTTCTTAGGTTTATAAGACCAAGCTGTACAACTACAAAACATGCAATATCTTCAATAAACCGGTACCAGTACGACTCTGTTCAGCACCCTAGCAAAGACTTGAAGGTTCTAAAAGGCTCTACGAACGGCCCAACTGTACTCCAGATCCGTAGAGCTGATTTTTAGGGTCCCTACAAATTGGTATGCAAAGAGTTATGTTGGCTAATCATTAACATACCACTTGGTAGCGGCCCAACAAATCGATCCAACGGATTGGGTGCCAAGTTGGGCCGTTCATAGAGGCCTTAACATAGGTACATGTAAATAATTCCGATCAACATCTCGCAAGCTTCAGATGTAGCGGAAACCATAGATACATGAAGATGTTTACTCACATCTGTGTGACACTCCGCTGACTCTGTGAACACCTCGCTGCCTGCCAACCACGGGGGGCGCGCGTTCGATTCCCGGACGAGCATCGCCATGCACACTAGCAGTAGTATGCAGACTATTGAGTTTTTCTAATGACAAAGAAAAATATTTTTTAGCAAGATTTACAGATAAATTAGATTAAGTATATTATCATGAAATAACCATCACGCCTGTTATCCCCGCAGGGGTAGACAGAGGTGTACTGCAATGCACCCACAATTCGCCGATGGTATTTTGGTCCCACTCTAATAGGGGCCGAGTCTATTATCATTTTACCGTGCACGTTCCTGTAGTCCAACATAATGTCCCTGTGTGGTTTGGTGAACTTCACACGACCTTTGAAAGACGTGCAGGTTTCCTCACGATGTTTGCCTACACAACAAGTGATAATCTTTACAGAATATGAGATTGGCACATTTAATGGGGCCTCTTACATCGCTGATTTTCAGTCAAACCCTCCTGTGTCGGTTTTTCATACTTGCCTGGTAACCAAACGATGATGCAATTGTAGATGGGCCGTTATATACATTGTATGATGTAGGTATATAAAGGTAAATAATTATTTTAATCTGTAATTACTGAGGAGAATTTCAGTAATCAACTTTTTATCCCACTACTACTATAAATGTGAATGTTTGCATGGATGGATGGATGGACGTTTGTTACTCAATCACGCCAGAACGGGTGGATGGATCTGGATGAAATTTGACTCAGAGCTAGATTATAGTCTGGAATAGCACATAGGCTACTTTTTATCCCGGTAAAATGTATGGAACCCGTGGGATTGATGTGTTTTAATTTTTCATAGAGCAAAGGATCGACAAGATTTTTTGCATAGGTAGTGGTAGTTTAGGAGTCAGAAAATGACATAGGCATCGACATACTTGTTAATCGCGGGTAACACTGCGGGGCGCAGATAGTATATACATTTTTTTATTAGCCTGTAAGACTCGATAATAACTTCCGTCAACGTTAAATGAATACATTTTTATTTTTACTCTCAGACGATAACCTCATGGTAACAATGAAAATAAAATCGTATAATCGAAGAAGTATAATCTTAAAGTATAATTATCTTAAACAATATAATTGACAAAGCTATGATAAAACGCGGCCATAAATTGGGACACGTTTGTTTTATCGTAATATAGGTTACTAGGCTCCATGGGTCATTTGTGATGACGTCGAAGATGTACTTAAGACCTATCTGGTGAGGCTGGCCCTAATTCAGATTAGGGTCAAGAAAATTTATTTGTTACTAGCTGTTACCCGCTACTACGTTTGCGTGGTACCTATTTAACGAACAAGTTTTACTAAAATAAAAGTAGCCGAAGTTACTCCTTGTTACATCAGCTATCTGCCCTTGAAAGAAGTCAGAATCGGTGCAGCCATTTCAGAGATTAGCCGGAACAAACAGACAGACAGACCGACAAAAATTGTAAAAAAAATTGTTTTGGTATATGTACCGTGTATACATCCAAATGAACTTAGTAAAATGCGGTTATTTTAATATTACAAACAGACACTCCAATTTTATTTATTTGTATATATGAAAATTAACGGTCGATAGAATTTGAGGACAACTTCATCTTGTAGTGTGAGGGTAAGCCGCTTGAATACTTCACAAGGTGATTAACGGTTTGTTTACCGTGTGTTTTGGGATCGCTCAGTACGTCAAACGCGAGATTATTCGTAAGCCAGCCGTATACTTCATAGATCAGCAACCTCTAGCGGACAGTATTTCAAACTTTCAATTCTCCATACAAAGTGTCTAAACACGCAAAGCTACAAAGTGCACTTTTTTAGTACAATTCCGTTGCCTAATAAATATAAACCTTTCGACAGAGGTTTAATAGTTTTTTTGTATTTTTAAATATTCTTTGTAATGGAATTATAAAGTCGTTTAGAGTGCTTTTCATATGAATGCTAGTGTGTTCATAATTTTATCGTCAAAATTATCGATAACCGGGTACACCAGGATGCGTGTAAACCTCGAACGGGTAGGCAGAGGTGCACTGTAGTGCACCCATAATTCACTGATGGTATTTAGTCCCAATGTAATAGGAGGCGAGTCTATTGCCATTATACCGGAACACGCTACTCCTCTATATGAGGGGGTTGTAGGCCATAGTCCACCACACTGTCACCGTGCGGGTTGGCGGACTTCACACGTTTTTCGCGGGGTACTCTCAAACATGCAGGTTTCCTCGCGATAGCTTCCTTAACTGGTTGAAAATGAGAATGAGAGAGTCGGGATCGCACAATAAGAAAATAAATGCGAAACAAATCCTTAAAATAAGTTTTATTTCAATGAATTATTTATTTATTGGCGTAAATATAAGAAATCAATATAACTTTAACTTAAGTTCAAATCACACAAGAATATGCTTTAAATCTTCTTCGGTTCATACTCTATCATAGTAGGATGTTCAGTAATGTGACAAACATTAATTTACGTATTGATATCAAGAGTTATCAACTCGGCTAATTACAAATTAGAAATGGCTACAAGGGATGTAGGTACATAATTAACGAAAACACGTCGGTAGAGGCTAACGAGCCTGTGTCAAAACAAAGAAAACAGTAAAATAACATAGTATTTACTTTATGTATATACATGAAATGATAGCCAAGTTGGTAGAGCGCTTGCCTCGGTAACAAGGATCGCAGGTTTAAACCCCGGCTCGCACCTCTGGGATTTCTGGATTTTCATGTGCGAATCTCATTTTCAACAAAGACTATCATTTGCTAAACGGTGAAAGAAAACATCGTTAGGAAACCAGCATGTCTGAGAGAACCCCTCGAAAGATGTGTGAAGTCTGCCAACCCGCACTGGGCCAGCGTGGTGGACTATGGCCCAATCCCCCTAGCATTGATGGGAGGCCGGTGCCCAGCAGTGGGACATTAAAAAGGGCTGGTGTTATTATTATACATGAAATAGGTAAGCTTTGAATTTACCGACTTGCTAGGTTCGCGATTAGTTTTTACCCTACTGAGCCAAGAGGGTTCTATTGGGTGTATGTAAGTATTCTTGTAAACTGTTTCGCGGAAAATATCATATTAGTTAGGGTCCCAACACTCAGAGAGACAGTTTCAATACTGACATCTTAGGGGAGTTCGGGGTTGTTAGCTACTTTAATTATCGATCAACATGTTTGGTTTATAATTGGAGAGGTTGACATGCCGAGGGTTCGTTGTGGGTGCCTCTTTCCCTATTTGTTTAAATAGGTATAAGGTAAACTAAATGACTTCGTAAACATATTTGCTGTAAAAATTGAAATGGTTTTCAATATTTTGGTTTATGGTTAATCTCCGCCTGCAAGACCTTATAACGTTTAAATAGATATCGAACAAAAAAACATGAGACGGTGCACTCTACATTGCTAAAACAACATTCTAGAGCTAGTTTTTCTTTTTTCAGTGAAGTTTAACTTGCAGTCGGTTTTTAATTTTTTTATTATAAGTAATTTGATTATTTTAGATTTAGTATTTCAGTGCCGTTCCCGGAAGAACCCGTTTATTTCCCAAGATAAAAAGTATTTTAGGCTATACTATAAATATAAGCTATCATGTAATGACAACTTTTGTTAAAATTAATTGTGTAAGTACTTACCCGACTATTCTTAAATGAGAGTCAAACAATTTTTTTTTTGCTTTAATTATTAGTGATCAGTTTCAATGAATGAAAAATATTAAAAATACAAGTTTGGTCCACTGAGACTGCGGTTCTATTTCACCAAAAATCCTTAGCATATTACGTTAAAAATATTTATAAGTCACTACACTAAATAAAACCATAAAAAGAACTAAAAAAAAATAACAAAAAGCACTCACCAAAACAACACTTACTGCCATTTTTCCAAAACAATGACAGCACACTTTAAAAAATATTAAAACACTTTTTTATTGTATAAAAATAAATAACAAACAATTAAATATTTTTATTTATTTATTGAGAGCGAGTGTAGCGTCGCCTTGCGCTCAACGAAATAGTTTGCTAAGATTATTATTGAGACGAATAAGTAAACATTGTTATATATTATTTCTGTATATACGGGATCTGTCTCGCGTGGCAGACAAGTGATTCAGATAAAAGTTAGGGTTCCTTCGGCGTACCCATATAAAAACGTATGTTTCACGCCACACATATTGGACGAAATTGAACGAGGTTTCCACTATTCAATAGCCAATGATTGAACTCCAAAGATATATAATTATCATACTAGCTGCGCCCCGCGATTAAAAAGTATGTTCTTGTCTTGAAATCATGTCTATTAATTGCTGTATGAAAAATAAAACAAATCTATCCCACCGAAACCATACATTTTACCGAGAGAAAAAATTGCCTATGTGCTATTCCAGATTATAATCTATCTCTGTTCCAAATTTCATCCAGATCCGTTCAGCTGTTCTGGCGTGATTGAGACTTTCACATTTATAGTACTAGCTGCGCCCGGCGGTGTTACCCGTGATAAAAAGTATGAAAAATTCAAACATCTATCCCACCGAAACCATATATTTTACTAGGATAAAAAGTAGCCTATGTGCTATTCCAGATCATAATCTATCTCTGTGCCAAATTTCATCCAGATCCGTTCAGCTGTTCTGGCGTGATTGAGTAACAAACATCTATCCATCCAAACATTCAAATTTATAATATTAGTGGGATATCATCGCGCTATAATCAGCCGAGCCGCAGGATAAGTGTTGTAAGAATATAACCCACTATCATACCTGTAGTCCCGAAGGAGAAGTCAGAGGTGCATTCCAGTGGCCTCACATTTTGCCGATAATAATTGGTTCCATTGTGATATGGACGAGTCTATTACTACGGGCTACATTACGCCCCACTATTATAGGAGGGGTATTTAGCCAATAGCCCACAACGCTGGCTCACTGCTGTTTGGTGAACTTCACACGACTTTAGACTGACGTGCCGTCACCGTTTTTTTGTCTCCCCCTTTGCAATAGAGGGAAGTGGATATTTCTTCCAACTCCTCCTATTTAATATTTCGATTAAATTCGTGTGGGTTCCAAGATAATCAACTTTATCCCGGGACTCGCCGAGGGTCAAACCTCGGTGTCATCATTGGACACCACTGTAGATGCTGGGTTACAGGAGTAGCAGTGGTGGGAGTGTGTTGCGGGCCCATTAAAAAAAAAGACGTGCCGACAAAGTAAAATCTCGTATTAAATAATAATAATAATAATAATTCCATTCCAGCCCTTTTTTAATGTCCCACTGCTGGGCACGGGCCTCCCCTCAATGCGAGGGGGGATTACGAAATGGTCCACCACCCCAATGTGGGTTGGCGGACTTCACACATCTTTCGAGGAGTTCTCTCAGACATGCAGGTTTCCTCACGATGTTTTCCTTCACCGTTTAGCAAACGTATTAAATAATAAAATAATATATTTAAACTGGTACGGAACCACAAGTATAAGTATGTACTCCAAGCTCAAGGTGCTTGTTATACATGATCAGTTATCGGAACTTCACATGATCACAGACATGAGGCAGGTTTGTTCGCGTGCGTCACCGTCCTAATCAAACCCGGATTTATTGCGACATTGTTCATGAGTTTTTCAGTTGCAAAGGAGCTTCTGAATTTAGGTAGCAGAGAAATAGCCCGTGTACCTAGCCTTCAAACAGTGGTGGATTGAAATATGTGGAGAGGTTGGGGCCTCTCGTTCTTAGGTAGGTAGTATTTAAACCGTTCTGTTTACCAATATGGTTGGTGATTTCAAAGCAATTTTTTACTGGACTTTAATTATTCTATATAACTGCGCTCTGATCAGTATAGAAATACACATTTTGTGAAAATATATGTACTACTTGAAATTATATGAATTGGAGATAATTTTTTTTTATTTATATATCCACAATACCTCACTTATACCTATTATATTAAAAAAAAACATATGTAATGGACACAGAAAATAACATTTAAATGCGAGAATACAAAAACATAGTACCTGCTTAATATCTGAAAAAAAATAATTGCCTACCTTTAAAAAACTACATAGACTTTGACACGGGCCGCGAGGTCCCCAGGCAGCGCCGGGCCCATATGCAGTAGCCTAAATTGTCTAATAGATAATACGATACTGCCTTCAACCTTCGTACTATAAAAAAAACACGTGTCAATCATGCGTTTGTAAAAATTCTTGCAGCATATCCGCATGTTTAGACAATATTTAGATGTAAACTCCATAGTGATAACACAAGGTTTTGGCCTTTGGACATTGATTCGCTAACCGCGAGTTCAAACCGCGTTTAAAAATATATTTTTCACTTCTCATCCTCGTAAAGTGCCTGGTTATACGGGGCATAAGCGGACTAAAACAATATTTTATGCTCTAGAGCAGGGGTTCCCAAACTTATTTTGTCTACTGCCCACTTTGAGAATGAATTATTTTTTAGCGCCCCCATTTTTTCATCTACTTAAAAACCACAATAACTTCAAATTAAATTAATTATTGCAAGCCTCTACACAATGCCCCCATTTTTGTCTCAAAAGGTGATCTATTTAAATAGAGCAACCATGGAGTTTCTTGTCCGTTCTTCTCGATAGGAACGGCATTCCAAACGGGTGGTAAAGTTGTAGCTTAGCATTTTGTCACTATTTTGACGATTCATATGTACTTAATGGTTTACATGAATAAAAAACTATTCTGATTCTAAGCGGCCCGTGTTTGAATCCCGGTAGGGGCAAACTTTAATTATAGCCCTACCAACTTAAGCTATAACCAAGTTATAGTGAAGTTAAATGCTAAGCTACAACTTTTAAAAATATCTTTTACATTTTTGAGCAGTACATTGTTATAGGTATGTGGGAACAATGTAGGAACGGCTAGGCAGACTAGCTTTTTACGATTCATGAGTACCTATCTATACTAATATTATAAATGTGAAAGTTTGGATGGATGCATAGATGGATGGATGGATGTTTGTTACTCTTTCACGTCCAAACGGCTGAACGGATCTGGATGAAATTTACCACAGAGATAGATTATAGTCTGGAATAGCACATAGGCTACTTTTTATCGTGGGTAACACCGCCGGGCGCAGATAGTCTACTATAATAGACACGTAAGCTCACTCGCACTCACCAATCTGTTGATAAGGTTTCTACGACCGTCTGCTGATGATAACGACGAAGATCATCTTCATCACGACTGCTGATGGAATACCTGATAACATTCTAATTACCTGATACCACTATCGATAAGTGATAACGGCCTATGTAGGACGCTTACGAAGGCCATGCCATGGATTACTAGTCCGATAACGATTGGATCCAAGATAAACGGTACTGATAGCCAAGTATATAGAACGCTCGTCTTGGAAACAGGTGTGCTGATTGGCGCAGTTGGTAGTGATCCGAATTTCTGTGCCGAGGGTCCCGGGTTTGGACTTCGGATCCTAGTAGGGATAAACATTGATGAGCACGAATGTTTGTAGACAAGTCTTGGATGCTTAATATCTATATAAGTAATATGTACTGGGTTCGCCCTCAGTCTATTTAATGGTACCCCTAAAACAAGCGTTGCTTAGTGTGGGACCGTATAGTTGGTGTGTTCTTCTGGCGATATTTATCTATTATCTATTTAAATTTCATGCTCATTTTCATTAATTATAATAACTTGCTGTACGGTGAAGTCAAACATCGTGGTGAAACCAGCACGTCGGTTAAATCGTGTGAAGTTCACTAAACCGCAGTTACAGGTACAGGCAGGTGAATACATTAGCTGTGTGTCAGTTAATAAGGTAAAAACCGATAATTACCGATTTTTTAAAATAAAGATCGTAATAATATCGTAAGTAAATTTGTAATTAAATCACATTAATATTCAACCAATAGGAAAGCAATTATAAATACTTGCTTTCCTATTGGTTGGCGATGCAACAATATAATTGATCTATAATGTTAACTTAACTAACATTGTATTGTAACCAGATCCATCTGACTAATACACGTGTGGACATTAAGAGTAGATTGAACATATTGAAATCAACTCTAATCTCAGTTTAACACGTGCATTTTTTAATCTTAAATTTTTGGGATCGAGTCACCTTCGTCCGTAGGAGAATTAAATACCCTCGAGATACCCTACACGTGACCCTGGGTGGTGCCAACTAGGTGACAACTCTACTGGTGGTAGGCTTCGGCCGTGGCTAGTCACCACCCACTGAACAAAGCCATGTCGCCAAGCGGCCTAGCCGTGTTCCGGCATGATGTTCGGTGTTGCCATTCATGGATGGCGGGTCAGATCAGCTGCGCTGCATGTGCCTAGTGAATGTAGCGCATCGATCTACTGCCGCCTTCCTACCTAGGCAAGTATGCTCCATCGTAGATCTCATCATCACTTACGATCAGGTGAGATCGAGATCAATTACTTGCCTATAATGTAATAAAAAAATTAAAAAATAACATGGGACTACGGTTTTTTACCGGTTAATTTATAAAAAATAACAAACAGAAATTAAACTGCTATTGTTCAAAAAATTCGAGAACGAAAGGTCTGGACATATCAATCAATTCAGGATCTATGTCTAGTAAATTTAAAATAGTGAACCGGTTTTAATAGAAAAAAAGCCGGTCTGTTATGCCGGTTATAGTACTAGCTCTACTATAACCGGCATAACAGACCGGCTTTTTTCGGTAACCGGTTAATAAATCAACGATGTAAGTAATGACCGGTATTTACCGGTTCAGAGTCTGACGGCATTGGTCAAACCTGATTCAATAAGAACAAACAGAACGAATTTCATCTACCCTCTAAGTTCCAACTAAGGGCCTGTAACCTAAGCTTTAGATAACACGATTAACTAATAATTGAATAGTATCGTAAGAAAATTATAAGTAAATAAACTAGCCTCCATCGCACAGCGGGATACCAAAAAAAGGAAAGAATTACTGTATAAGGCAGACTGTCACAGAAATTAAGACTCACCGACATATTAACAAATCTATAATAATACTATAATGAAGTGAAGTGGTTTTTAAAGTCCAATTTCCAAAGCACTGACACGATAAAAGCTATGTTATATCACTCAATCAACATTTGGGACGCAGTGATAGCCACGTTGTTACAACGCTTGCCTCGGTATCGAGGATCGCAGGTTTAAACCCCGGCTCGCACCTCTGGGATTTCCGGATTTCATGTGCGAATCTCATTTTCAACCACGATTATAACTTGCTAAACGGTGAAAGAAAACATCGCGAGGAAACCTGCATGTCTGAGAGAACCCCTCGAAAGACGTGTGAAGTCTGCCAACCCGCACTGGGCCAGCGTGGTGGACTATGGCCCAATCCACCTCGCATTGAGGGGAGGCCCGTGCCCAACAGTGGGACATTAAAAAGGGCTGGTATTACTACAACATTTGGGGCTGAGCTGCAGTCAAATATATGGTCTCGCGGGCGGACCAGCCGGCAAAAGCTGTAACTGATAACATTAATGTCCGTGTGATATACCCTTGAATTAAGTTAAGGTGCTATACCCCCAGGGTCAACGGTTAATATGACCGCCGTTATATTAACCAGACGGTTGTAAATAATTAACTGTAGTAGTTAATTATGAGTAACTGCTGTTTACTAGCGAGCGGTTTCAGTTCATGGCCTTTAGTATAGGTACCTACAGGTCTGTACATATACGACTAGCCGATTGGCACACTTGGTGATCCAGCCTTCTGTTCTGAGGGTCCCAAGTTGAATCCCGGTAGGGACAAACTTTGGGCACGAATGTTTGTACCCGAGACATGGATGTTTTAAGTTATCTAATCTCGTGATTGAGTGCGAGTTAGTACTATTTTTTGACCGGCTGCTGAAGTCTGCCTAGCCGTTCCTACATTGTTCTCACATACCTATACAACAAGGTACTGCTCAAAAATGTAAAAGATCTTTTTAAAAAGAGCAACCATGGAGTTTCTTGCCCGTTCTTCTCCATTACGGCATTCCCAACGAGTGGTAAAGTTGTAGGTTCGCGTTTTGTAACTTTTTTGACGATCCCTAAGAACTTAATGGTTTACATGAATGAGAAATATTCTGGTTCTGATTATAATATGTATATACTGGGATTGCTATTAGTTCATTGTGTACGGGCACCCATAATACAAGCGCTGTTTAGTTAGGGCTGCACAGTTAGTGTGTTCGTCTGGCGATGTGGGGGACTAAGACCTGAAGCACCCCCCAATTGAGTATAGTGGGGGGCTCGCCCCTCATGAGCCTCTGCCTGAATACCTTTTGGAAATTAAAGGCCGGAGGGTGTACCTACATATTAATTTTGTTCAAACAATAATAATGTCTTCATGGCCAAATTTCGGTCAATCTCCCTATCTCAATGGAGACTATCCCACGGCGCAGGAGATACTAAAGTGCATATAAGGGTGGTGTCAAGCAGTGATAGCCAAGTGGGTAGAACGCTTGCCTCGGTAACGAGGATCGCAGGTTCCATGCCCGGCTCGCACCTCTGGGATTTCTGGATTTCATGTGCGAATCTCATTTTCAACCAAGATTATCACTTACTAAACGGTGAAGGAAAACATCGCGAGGAAACCTGCATGTCTGAGAGAACCCATCGAAAGACGTGTGAAGTCCGCCAACCCGCACTGGGCCAGCGTGGTGGACTATGGCCGAATCCCCGTCGCGTTAAGGGGAGGCCCGTGCCCAACAGTGGGACATTAAAAGGGCTGGTAATATTAGATGCTCAAGCATAGCTGCACGGTTTTCCCACACTGTCATAATCCGATAAGACTGCTAACGCCGACGTGCTCCGAGGCACGAGCGAGTGATAATCGTAATTTAAAATGACATTTTGAAATGAAATCCAAAAATCACAGAGATGCAAGCCAGGGCTTGAACCTACGACTCTCGTTTTTTGGTCAAAATTCGATGAAACATTGAATGCTGCACTTTTCTGATAGGGGCGCTGTTGTGGGCTGATTGATCACCCGATCAGTAGTCGACACAGTCAAAGCTCCTAATAAGCTCCCAATTCGCATGTCAATAGGCGAGTACAGGCTGACCGCGCATGCCTCGCGAGCCTGCTTCGGGCACAGGTCGCGCGCGAGCTGACAGCGACGAAGCAATCTCTAACAAACACTTGGGTAGGCAGGCTTGAGTAGCTGGTCAAAAATGTACCAACTCTAAGTAATATACAACTTAATACAACATTTAGTAACATAAAGTTAATGCTACATGGTTCCCACATTTACGAATTACTATCCCACTAATCCTACTAATATTATAAATGTGAAAGTTTGGATGGATGGGTGTTTGTTACTCAATCACGCCAGAACGGCTGAACGGATCTGGATGAAATTTGGCACAGAGATTATAGTCTGGAATAGCACATAGGCTACTTTTTATCCCTGTAAAATGTACACTTTTTAATCGCGGGTAACACCGCGGGGCGCAGCTAGTTGTAAATAAAAACAAGAGGAGAGAACAACAAAATCTTAATAGTCTGCTCGAACAAGGTCATTTATGTTCCTGAAGTGCATTTTTATCCATAAGATTTACATCGAGTGTGTAGTTATCCTCTTGACATAGCGTACGTTTTCATCAGTAGTTGTTAACACAAGCCGATTGATAGATCAACAATATAGTTTAGTTATGTAGACTAAATAAGTATGTATATTTGTTTTCACGACGAAATATGTTACATTGTCTGATAAAGCGCGGTTCAAAGCCATTCTTGAAAACAAATAAAAATTATCAGCACAAAAAACTTTCTTTCAATTCCTTGTTTGTTGTTTTGCTTGAACGATGGCCGATTAAAATTGTTGTTCTACTATTGTAGGCTACTCACATGTTAGCTATTTTTAAACCGGTTTCATGAAAACACATTGGGTACCTATACGTGATGATTCAGAAAGTGTATACTAACCTTTGTAATTGCGTTTCATCATGTCCAGTCAGAATCTTGATGTCGATTTATAAAAAAAATATTCCCAGCAATATGATGATTGTAATCAATTTTATTATTTGTTTATATTGACCTACTGCTCCACAAGCGGTATAGCTCGATTAAATATAGCCTTAAGCACTAAGGGATAATGAAGCTTAGCGGCAGTGGAAGATCGTTTTGAATTGGATCAGCAGTTCATAAGATACAACATCCGAACTCACAAAGTAGAAAACTTACCTCTTTAATATTCATAGATATAGACAAAGGAATCTGCGGTTCGCCATTTCTGACAAAAGAAAACAATATTATAAATGTCTTTGAATTAAAAAATCCCGGAAGCTGCAGCACACCTTGTTTCTAAGACGCCTACCACTTATCAAATGGCGTTTTGTAAGTCAAGGGTATGTATAAGAATAACACCTCTCTACACCCCTGAGCCGCTCGCGCCAGTGTTGCCACTTATCGTCTTATATGACGGCCTTTTTAAGGAGCCCACCTTGGGCCTACATAAGGAGCAGCAAGTCACCACCTGCCAATAGTAATTAGAGAACAGCTGATAATGGCAGGTGTCCGCAACCCTTCCAATATTCCCATCCCATATCCATCCAAACCTCAATCCATAGTCCCAATTATCTTTCCTTATTCCTGCAATAGTTCCTCCGCCTGCTGAAGTGGGTATTGACTTCATTTACGCTATCATTTTCAGCAGTTGACCATAGCAGGTCAGCCACCTGCCATGCTGCTGCATAACATTAACATTCTCAAAAAGGGCCTCTACGTGTTGAACCAATGTCCCCGCGCAAGCCTTCCAAAGGTCCGGGTATAGCCCGTGTGGTGAGAGATATAAACAATACTCAGGACGAGTTGTGGATCATTCCGTTCGGGTTTATGTTGGGAACTTCTGGTCTGATTATAGAGTAAACAAATGGGGGAAGAGGAACCCACCACTAACCCTCGGCTTGACAACTTTTCCAATTATAAACCAAACAAGTTTGATCGACAATACCAGCCCTTTTTAGTGTCCCACTGTTGGGCACGGGCCTCCCCTAAATGCGAGTGGGATTATGCCATGGTCCACCACGCTGGCCCAGCGCGGGCTCCCTCAGATATTATGCAGGTTTCGTCGTGATATTTTAGTTCAACGTTTAGAATCGGTCATGAAATAGAGAAATCCCAGATTTGCAAACCGCAGTTTGAACCTGCGATCCTCGCCACCGAGGCAAGCGTTCTATCAACTTGGCTATCACTTCCTATGTCTATTAATACTATTATGCTGTACACAGTTATATAGTTTTGCTTTCTAGCTCACAAATACATAGTATGGCTGGTATGTTATCAATCATATTACTCGTGATTGCACTAAATAGGTGTCCAGTTCAGCATGTGTCGGACAAGTGACGCCGGATAATAATAATAATAAGGTAAATTTCTAATTATCACTAGAGCACTAATAAGTCAGGGGTTAAGAATGTGCACCCGGAGTGGAGCGGACTTTGTCACAAAAACACGCTAATGGAAGTAAATAAGTATACTTTCTCGATCGGATATCAGACCGCAAGCAACTAAATATGAGGGTACCCCGGTTCAAACTATGACACTAGTACGTCTAACACCTCGGTCCTCTCGTGACCGTGGTTGCTGTAAAGCAGCCGAAACGTCGGGAACGTAAAAAACTCGCTATAAACGCGATAAATACGGATTTTATCGCGTTTATTATTCGTTTTTTTTGAACCGGTGTACCCTCATATTCAGTTCTTGCTTGCGGTCGGATCTACGCAGAAAGTGCTCACAGTGTCTTGAGGTATTGTAATGGTGCGCTTGGTTTTGGATTTAATAATATTGACTACTGGGTCCCAGGTCGCTGGTAGCACCCAGCCATCTTCCCCATGAAATATACTGACGTGACCGTGACCTTGGTTGCTGTAAAGCAGCCGAGACGTCGGGAACGTGAAAACGAATAATAAACGCGATATAATCCGTAAGATTAGTTTTCTTTTTTCACTAATGCATTGTCGTAAGCTTTATTTAAACTTAGTGTATGTTTTATTTAAATCAGCTCATAAATAAAAATATGTTCATCAATTTAAAGACGCGGACAACAGAAGAATAATAATAGTAGCTTTATGATGAGTGCCGTACTATGGACTGAGGGCGAAGAAGTGATTTTAAATTTTAAAGTACATAATTTAGGAATAAAACTGCAATGTATATCAAAACTAGATTCACTTGAGCACGCTCGTCGCTCGCACGTGTCTGCTATTGCGCGGAGCGTGGTGTGGTGATCGCGTCGTTTACGATACATTGCGCGCTCAAAAATTAGAACATATGTAACTCATTACGTGTGACATAAATAAATTATCACCAGACGAACACACCAAGTATACGGTCCCACACTAAGCTATAGCTAAAGCCACCCTAACGCTTGTATTATGGGTACCGTACAATGGACTGGGGGCGAACTCAGTCTATACTTATATAGATGTTAAACTTCCACGACTCGGGTACAAACATTCGTACTCATCTCACAAAGTTCGCCCCCACCAGGATTCGAACCCGGGACCCTCAGCACAGAAAACAGGGTCACTACCAACTGCCCTAATCAGGTCGAAATAGACGCCATTTTAATTTCATCCTGTCACATCCATTATTTTATTTATAACTAGCTGTTGCCCGCGACTTCGTCGGCGTGGTATTTAACAAAGACTCAGCCGTTGGCAACAGCCTGCTCGCGTTCTGATCCCGCGGGACGCATTGCAGATTGTTGCTATCAAACTTTAATCAGGCGCAGCGCTGCAACATTGGTTTTAATTTTTTTTCGAGAGATCCATTTTTTTTTTATAAAATAAAAGTAGCCTAAGTTACTCCTTGTTACATCAGCTATCTGCCAGTAAAATTCCCGTCAAAATCGGTCCAACCATTTCAGAGACTACCCGGAACAAACAGACAGACAGACAGACAGACAGACGGACAGACAGACAGACAGACAAAAATTGTAAAAAATGTTGTTTCGGTATAGGTAACGTGTATACATCCAAATGCACTTAGTAAAAAGCGGTTATTTTAATATTACAAACAGACACTCCAATTTTATTTATATGTATAGAGTATAGATGTACAGATGTATAGATGTGTATTTATTGAATGTGTTATTGCTATTAATTACTTGACATTGGCAGAATACCCGCTAAGTTGTGGGTGAGGCCATTTGCATATCCATTTTATTTCATCGCATTTCATTTCGTAAAAAAAAGAATAGAAGAAGGTCGAAATAATTTTTATAATTTTATTTTAGGCATCAATAGTAACCTTTGCCTAAAGTTTTCCCTGGACTGCCAAGCGCACCAATGCATCAACTCTTGCGCAGCTCCGAATAAAAATCCGCCTGTCCACAATTTGTCAGCCGCGCATTCTGTCATACTTCGGCCATGTAGCATGGAGAGGAGATGAGAACCTCGAAAAGCTGATCGTAGTTGGAAACACCGAGGGCAAGAGAGCTCGAGGACGGTCCCCAACCAGATGGACCGATCAAGTAAAGGACTCATCTTCAACCAAACTCAGCTCGGTGGTCAGAAGCGCCGTGAACAGAGACCGATGGAGGCTAATCGTTCGATCCAAGTGTGGACTATCCAACGATGATCGCGATCCTCAGACATGAGGGGCCGACCATAGAGAGAGAGAGAGAGAGAGAAAGTTTTCTTTATCAAGCCCCTTACACGTATACGTACTTATATATAGATATACACCCTGTATAGTACTTATACAGATATAATAACAATAAACTACATCCATCAAAGGTGTTTACAAATAGTTCCTGCAGGTATACAAACGGCGGTGACCTCGAACGCGCAGTCTGTAATTATCTTCGAACGCATAAATTCTTCCGTTAATTGATCACTCATTATTATTTTCGATAACGGAAGGTAAGAAAATCTATTGTGGTAATTTGAACCTTAATACCTTCTTATTCATGTTTCAAGGTTAGCAATCGGCTAGAACGCTCGCCTCGGTAACGAGGATCGCAGGTTCAAACCGGATCGCACCTCTGGGATATCTAGATTTCATGTGCGAATCTCATTTTCAACCACGATTATCACTTGCTAAACGGGGAAGAAAAACATCGCGAGGAAACCTGCATGTCCGAGAGAACCCCTCGAAAGACGTGTGAAGTCCGCCATCCCGCACTGGGCCAGCGTGGTGGACTATGGCCTAATCCCCCTCGCATTGAGGGGAGGCCCGTGCCCAGCAGTGGGACATTAAAAAAGGGCTGGTATTATATTATATACAAAATAGTGGCATTTCTCGAGTATTTCTCGATGATTGTTTTAAATATGTACGGGCGATCTGTCCAATAAATTGTGGGTGCCATTTAAATGAAACCATTTTTATTTTAAGATACTTTATTATCAGGATTCCTTATAATAATGCGGGGCTATTTCCAGCAGCCATTGCTTGTCTATGGTCATTATGTCCCGCATGTAGGTCTTATCGCCTGTGCTCTGCACGCTCGTGAAAATCACCCTGGAACATACAACACATTATCTATACAAATAAATAACATTGGAGTGTCTGTTTGTAATATTCGGGTCCCAAATATTGTGACATCACATTTTTTCAAAATATAATATTTTATATCTAAGTATTGCAACTATTGATTTTATTGAAAAATAATTTAAATGGAAATAAAAAACAATTTCGGAACACTGCTGATTTAATTTCACAAATTTCTAAATGTAAAATTGCAAAATATGTGACATCTTTCGTGTACCTAGTATTTAAGAATCGTGTTTAGTAGGTAGAACTGGCCCCTCAACATTGCAATGCTTGAAGAAGGCCGCTATGTCTTAAGTACTAAAACTAATGTAAGACCAATGAACACATAGTTTGCAATAAATGTTTGAGTTTAAATTTGAATCACACTAGGTAGGGGGGGGTCTCACAAATGTGACGGGGGAGGGGGTCAAACATTCATGAAACCCTAACGATATTTCGAATAATTTACAATACGTTTAGCGGAAAAGGGAAGATCTTCCAGCCAGGCGGGTGGTATGGCTGGCGGGGCGGCCGCTATGCCCCGACGGTTATTGTCGGGATCTTGTATGTATGCTACTTGCTCCGAAAACTCTGATAGCGCGATTCAGGATTGTGACGACACTTGTCTATTGTTCTGAATGCGTCTGTAGTGCCATCTGCGTAGCTTGTGGTGCGGTTGAAGTAGTCGCTACATACGTAACCGTAAAAATATGCAATTGACTCTCACCACTTCGGCTGCTGAGTTCTGAACAGGCAGCTGTCGGGGCTGACGTGCAGCGCCGCGCCGCGGATTCCGCGGTAGCTGGCGTCCGCGCTCAGGTAGGCGGCTTGCGGGAAGTAACCCGATAGTACGCATTTCATTATGCGAGAGGTTTTACCTGAGGAAAACGATGCACGTTTAATAATATTGAGAGTATAAGGTAGACGGAAAAATACAAGGTGAATTGAATAGTGCAAGATGGATTGAAGAGTACAAGGTGGACTGAAGAGTACAAGGTGGACTGAATAGTGCAAGGTGGACCGAAGAGTACAATGTGGACTGAATAGTGCAAGATGGACTGAATAGTGCAAGGTGGATCGAAGAATACAAGGTAGAATGAATGGTGCATGGTGGACTGAATATTACAAGGTAAACTCAATAGTATAAGGTGGACCGAAGAGTACAAGGTGGACTAAATAGTACAAGGTGGACCGAAAAGTACAAAATGGACTGAAGAGTACAAGGTGGACTGAAAAACTGTTTTACTTACCTGCCACTAGCTCCATTCCTTCGAAAACTGCATTTTCCATTTGATATTTTCTTTTTATTAGTTTCTCTAAACTGTCCCTTATTTCACATGCCTGAAATTAGAATGCGGTGTTACTTGGCCGAGCCTGCACATTTTTTAAATTTATAGACTAATACGAAGCGTACGAAGTCACAAGCACTAGTACTAATAAAAAATAAATATCACCACACAAAACACACCAACCATACGGACCCACACTAAGCAACGCTTGTGTTATGGGTACCGTACGATGGACTGGGGGCGAACTCAGTGTATAAATACTTATTATAGATGTTATACGGCTTAAGTCTGATTAGCCGTTCCTACATTGTTCTCACAAACCTATAACAATGTATTGCTCAATAATGTAAAAGATCTATTAAAAAAAAAGAGCAACCATGGAGTTTCTTGCCCGTTCTTCTACATAGGAACGGCATTCCGAACGGGTGGTAATGTAGTAGCATAATGTTTTTGTAACTTGACGATTCATAAGTACTGTTCAATAATGGTTTACGTGAATAAAAAATATTCTGATTCTGTTTCTGAAACATCCATGACTCGGGTACAAACATTCGTACTCCTCACACACAGTTCGTCCCAACCAGGATTCGATTCCGGGACCTTCGGCACAGACAGCATGGTCGCTACCCACTGCGCTAATCAGGTCATCAATAACAATATCTTCTTTATTTCTGCATTGGCATGGCATGGCAACACACTGGAGCTTACTTTTATATTCTATTTTGTAAAAATAATGAATTTAAAAAAAGACAAGCCCGCTGAGTTTCTTGCCGGATCTTCTCAGTTGAGGTCGCGTTCCGATCCGGTTGTAGACTTAAGAAAAAAAAATGTAATGACAATTTGTAAGTGCCCCCGTAGGCCTATACGAAATAAATTATTTGACTTTGACTTTGACATTAGCTGCGCCCTGCGGTGTTACCCGCGATTAAAAATTATCTCTAGCCTATGTGCTATTTCAGACTATAATCTATCTCTATGCCATATTTCATCCAGATCCGTTCAGCCGTTCTGGCGTGATTGAGTAACAAACAACCATCCATCGAACTTTCACATTTATAATATTAAGTCTAATTTACCTTCTCCATAACTCTGTAATTGATGTAATACTTCTGACACCACGCTTTGCAGACTTTTTTCATACGTTTCTCATCTTGAGAGGCCTTCAGTTTTAGATATGCTTCAAATATATTCAAATACATCAGTATGTCACCTTCGGCTACCTGAAAACAGTAAGGTACCATAAGGTAGGCAAGTCGTTACAACGCTCGCCTTGAAAATATAATGTGCAAGTTCAAACCCGGCTCGCACTTCTGGGAATTACGGATTTTATTGTTCAAATCTCATTTTTAATTATGATTATAAGCTGGTGTGCGATGAAGGTAACGATCGCGGGGAAACCTGGGCCCCAAGTCTGCTAGCACAATCGATTCATAATCGAACAGCAACGGTATAGTAACTGTCACTTTTGACAGATAAATAAATATCGCCATACGAACAGACCAACTATACGGTCCCACTTTAAGCTTAACGCTTGTGTTATGGGTACCGTACAATGGACTGAGGGCGAACTCAGTATATAATACTTATATACATATTAAACATCCATGACTCGGGTACAAACATTCGTGCTCATCACACAAAGCTTGTGTCCCTACCAGGATACGAACCCGGGACCGTCGGCGCAGAAAGCAGAGTCACTACCACTGCGCTAATCAGGCCGTCGAACTATGCTGTTGCTGTTAGCAGACTTGGGGCCCTGCACGTCTGTCGAAAGTCGTGTGAAGTCCACCAAGCCGCACTGGGCTAGAGTGGTGGACTATGGCCTTAACCCACCTTATATTGAGGAGGCCTATTGCATCAGCGGATTGTGGATGGAGAGCAACTCTGGCTGCCCCTTCTGGGAATACAGGCGTGATGGTATATTTATTTATACAATAAAGCATGTATATAAATAGTGTAAAATATTTTAACAGATGATCCAGTGAGTTATATAGATCAAGTTGATATAAAAACTATATTTGTGTGAATGATGTTTCATTTATTTCTTTGGGAATGTTTTACCTTTAAAACCAACTGAAGGCCGTATTAAAATATTTTACACTATTATTGTTACACCTTGTATATTTTGAAATAAGACTAATCTTACGGATTTTAATCGCGTTTATTTTATTTTTTACGCTCCCGTTTAGGCTACTTTACAGCAAGCATGGTCACGTCGCGTCGGGAACGTAAAATCATAAAATAAACTCAACTAAAATCCGTAAAATTAGTTTTATTTCAATGTGTAGTATTCGCGTAAATAAAAGAAATTAACTTTATATATTTGTTTAAATGGTAGGAAGAGCGGTATATTGCTGCTTTGTAGTACGTACCTCGAAATTGTTTCTCCTGCATGTTCTAGCAGCGACTATCTCTTTCCCACTGCTGGGCTTAGTGAACACGCTATCCACTTGTAGCATAGCTGCTATGCTTAAAGCTTCGTCTATGCACCCGAATTCGCCTGTGGAAATCGTGTTGTTCTCATAAAAATAACAGGGAATCAGAATATTATTTATTCATGTAAACCATAAAAAGCTGAGAGTTGTCAGTAATGTGTCTATGGAAACAGTGGTATTTTAAAAATAAAAATAATCTCACCACTCTGGATCAACATCTTAGCGCACATCGGTCTCATCGGCAACTCTGCCATCCGCTCCCCCACTATCTCTGTCAATTCCCCGTGTTTGTCTATAGCGTTCAGTGCGTACGCCGTCTCTATGCCTGATAGTAGACTCTTAGCTGGAGGCGGCGTCGGGAATGTGAATCTAGAATAATAAAAAGTCTTTTTTATTGGGGATAGCCGCGAAATCATAGATAAAGCGTTTCGATTCCACCCCCAATGACCATAGCCCGATGAATCATAGACTATGATACTGAGCGTCGCGACACCGGATACTGAGCGTCGTAACACCGGATACTGAGCGTCGTAACACCGGATACTGAGCGTCGTAACACCGGATACTGAGCGTCGCGACACCGGATACTGAGCGTCGTAACACCGGATACTGAGCGTCGTAACACCGGATACTGAGCGTCGTAACACCGGATACTGAGCGTCGTAACACCGGATACTGAGCGTCGTAACACCGGATACTGAGCGTCGTAACACCGGATACTGAGCGTCGTAACACCGGATACTGAGCGTCGTAACACCGGATACTGAGCGTCGTAACACCGGATACTGAGCGTCGTAACACCGGATACTGAGCGTCGTAACACCGGATACTGAGCGTCGTAACACCGGATACTGAGCGTCGCGACACCGGAATCTGAGTTCCGTCACGGAAGTCGGCGGCTCTGCGCATTCTATGCCGAAGTCATATAAGTAGGCATACATAAGTACCTTGATAACTACGACATACCTGAGTAAATTGTGTATGCCCAACGCTTTTAATTGTAAAAGCATTGAAGACAGATCGCTTCGGCACATCTCCGGAGGTATGGATGGAGGTAATTTCTCATATTCCGCTTCTGGGTATAACCTGAAATACAACACGGTTGTAGACTCTAAGATAAAACCAATACACATTATTGTTTTTCGATATATCACGGTATACGAGCTCTGCGCCCCAAGTCTGCTAACACAATGGAATCATAATCGAACAGCAACCGCATAGTAACTGTCACTTTTGACAGATATCCCATACAATATATGTCAAAAATGACAGTCACTATGCGGTTGCTGTTCGAATTATGAATCGAATGTGTTAGCAGACTTGGGGGCCTGCACATCATCTATACAAATAAATAAAATTGGAGTGTCTGTTTGTAATATTAAAATAACCGCTTTTTACTAAATGCATTTAGATGTATACACGGTACCTATACCAAAACAACTTTTTTATATTTTTTGTCTGTATGTCTGTCCGTCTGTCTGTTTGTTCCTAATCTAATCTAATCTCTGAAATGGCTGAACCGATTTTTACGGGACTTTCACTGGTAGATAGCTGATGTAACAAGGAGTAACTTAGGCTACTTTTATTTTAGAAAAAAAATAGGATCGCCCGAAGAAAAATGAAAACCAATGTTGCAGCGCTGCGCCTGATTAAGTTTGATAGCAACAACCTGCAATGCGTCCCGCGGGCTCAGGACGCGCGAGCAGGCTGTTGCCAACGGTTGTGTCTTTGTTAAATACCACGCGGACGAAGTCGCGGGTTACAGCTAGTAGTACATATGTGTCGAAATGTTCGTATGACGCTAACTTTTATAACAGAATGTGACGTTACCTCCACGCCATTTCCACGTTTGACCTTTCATTCTATGTTGTTTAACATTGAAAGAGACATCATTTTAGCGCCATAACTGTAGTAACATTAGCTAGGAATCTTTTTAAAACCAAATAAGATAAATTTTTAAGAGAATTCGAATCAATTTAAAGAACCATATCCATGGAACTATTGACCCAGTACCAAGTTGCAATCAAAAGTGTACCGTATACAGAATGATTCAGAAAGGTTATACTAATCCTTGAACTTGCGCTTCCGTAGCGCATTTGTAATCAGCCTGTAAAGTCAGACTTTCAATACGAATATTTGGAAAAAAAAATGAGGTAACCATATTCTGATTTCACATAATAAAAACAAATTCGCTTAAGGGGGAAGCTCAGGGTCAGGGCGCGAAATTCAAAATGTCAATGGTTTTTATTTTTTTACGAAAAATTTGGACATCTTTACGATGTAATTTAGTGTTTTGCGAAATTAGCATTCTGCATTGGATATCTCGATGTATTAAGTTTGCTTAAAAACGGACCTAATCCGATACAATACCATAAGGTTTGTAAAAGTAGCGGTTTTTACAAACCTTATGGTATTGTATCGCTTTAGGTATTTTTTTAAGCAAATCATGGTCATCTCACCTATAACACTTGCCCCGGCTCGTCCGGCCAGCCCGGCCGGCCCTTTGGATCGCGTTATTCTTAGATATTGGGGTCACAGTTATACTCTCAACACCAATGGCCGGATCGAAGAACGGCAGCTTGTGGAAGCCGCAGTCTATTACTGAAAATAATAATCAGGCCTCTGAAAGTCCCACTGTTGGGCACGGACCTCCCCTCAATGCGAGGGACATATAAGATTGTGCGGTTTAGAGAACTTCACACGTGAGACGTGTAACCCAGTTCCTCGTGTGACTTTAATTTTGTCCTGGGTTATAGGGGTTCCCACGGGATAGCCCAAATTCTGTAAAAAATCTGTACGGACATCTTGATTTTTTTTTGTCTCGAAGGGTGTACTCTGCCGGCGCCGTTATTTTATATTCAAGAGCGTGGTGTGGAAGGGGCATTAATGCAGCCATGGTCACTCTGCCTACCCCACCTACGCACGCAGCTTATGCACCCCCACCGTTCGGACCCCACTCGCCAATAGATCGTCTTTATAGAAAGACCCTTCAAATCCAAAATATTTGTAATTTTGCCAATTAAATCTATTGAGTTTCAGTCGCCTATTTTTCTTATGTTCCACTACTGAACATACTCGGAATAGTTATATACTTGTAATTATATACTTAGTTAGTACTTAGTTGACCAGCTGCTACAGTATGCCTAGCCGTTCCTACATTGTTCTCACACACCCACAACAATGCGCTGCTCAAAAATGTAAAAGATCTTTTTAATAAGAGCAACCATGGAGTTTCTCGGCCGTTCTTCTCCATAGGAACGGCATTCCGAACGGATTTTTTTTATCGCCAGACGAACACATCAACTGTACGGTGCCAAACCAAGGAACGCTTGTATTATAGACGCCGTACAATGGACTGAGGGCGAACCCAGAATATAAAACATAAATAGATATTAACCGTCCACAACTGGGGCACAAATATTATTGCTCATTACACAAAGTTCGCCCTTACCCGGATTCGAACCCAGGACTCACTGCACGGAAACCAACTGAGCTAATCAGCCGTTTAGGACTTACCATAGACAATGCCAGATATTGTGACGCTAGTCTCCGCTATATTCGTCGCTAAGACCACTTTCCTTGTATTTTTATCACTAGTCTGAAATACTTTGATCTGTTTATAGTAAGGCAGACTCCCGTACATGGGTACGATCGATATGTTGGCGGCCTTTATACCGCTCGGGAAGTGTGTTCGAGTCCTGTTCGTTGTGTTATTCTGTTCAGCGTACGTTTGTAGTGTGTCCAGTGCTGTTAGGATCTCCTCCTGAAAATATGTGAAGGAGGATTTTTTGGAAATTTAGTAACTGAAAGGTTCATGACTTTCAAAGTTAAAGGGGCAGTGGGCGGGGCTTAGTTCGAAGAACCGATGCCCGTTGGGGCATCGGTTGGTTCGTTGGTTTTATTACTATAAGAACTGGCAATTGTTATCGCCATTAAACCACATCTAGGTTAATCTCTATGATTAAATAAAAACTTCCTGCGAGACAGGCCTGACCTAGTGCAGGACCCCAAGTCTGCTAACACAATCGATTCATAATCGAACAGCAACCATATAGTAACTGTCACTTTTGACAGATATTGTATATTGGATATCTGTCAAAAGTGACAGTTACTAAGCGGTTGCTGTTCGATTATGAATCGATTGTATTAGCAGACTCGGGGCCCTGGAAGTTTTTGTCAATACCTAGTAACAGGTTCTTTATCGCCGTTATATTCTCAATATTATTATTAAAATTAGTAACCGCAATGTAAAGAATATCTCTAAATCTCTTTTAGTTAATAAACATTTCTGATTATTAAAGAAAGGTTCTAGAATGGCGACCACGAGCCGGAAGACGTAGTGTAGGACGGCCCCCACAAGGAGGACCGATAACATCACACGCGTCGCAGGAAGCCGGGGGATGCGAGTGGCGGAGGACCGTGATGTGTGGAAGTTGTTGGGAGAGTCCTATGTCCAGCAGTGGACGTCTTTCAGCCTGATGGATGGATGCAGTATTTTGAATGAAAGGTTCAGAAACAAGGTGCAAACAACAAAGCCATTGTCGCCAAGCGGCCTAGTCGTGTTCCGGCATGATGTTCGGTGTTGCCAATCATGGATGGCGGGTCAGATCAGCTGCGCTGCATGTGCCTAGTGAATGTAGCGTCTCGATCTACTGCCGCCTTCCTACCTAGGCAAGTATGCTCCATCGTAGATCTCATCGTCACTTACCATCAGGTGAGATCGAGATCAAATACTTGCCTATAATGTAATAAAAAAAATGGTACTTGCGAGTACTTAGTACGGGAAAATTGCGCTTTACTTTATCGCGGGAGAAAATTTGTTTATAATATTATGTGATTCAACTTACTTGTGAAGTGAGAAACGCTAATACATCGCCGAAAGGTTCATTTTCGTGTATCTTTATGACTGTGTTCACAGTCTCTTTTACATAGTCCGGCACGGGCTCTGAAATACAAAAGTTTACAGGAAACTGATTATAGATGGTGTTGTAGAGTTTCATTGTAGTTGCGCTAGATGGCGCTCTTCTAAAGTATTTTTGTGTACTTTTATACAAGTATACTAACAAGGTGGTAAATAGGTTCACAAATAACTATAAAAAACATTTGGGCCCCAAGTCTGGTAGCACAACCGAATGGCGGTCGCATAAGTAAAATAATTTTACAGTTTTGGTGGCACATGGAAAAACTGTCAATTTGTCAGTTTATGTGACATATAGAAAAAGGCTACTAACGAAAAGAGATAACACTCTTAGCAATGAGTCCGGGTCACCGAATCAACGTCACAGAAACTAGGAACGCAAGGTTATTCCAAAAAATAGTAGCCATCTATTTACCTTCAGTATAGAAAACATCTATAGGATGAGTCCGTCCTTGCATTGACATGATGACTGAGGTGCTAGCTCTGTCTCGCTCCTTCCTGTCGGTGAGATTAAAGAAATCCCGCAGGAACTCAGCATCCATGGTCGCCGATGATATGACCAGCTTGAGATTTTTACGTTTCTGTAGTAGGACAATCAATAAAAACCCGCGATAAAAAGTATGAAAAATTCAAACATCTATCCCACGGGAACCATACATTTAACCGGGACAAAAAAGTAGCCTATGTGCTATTCCAGACTATAATCTATCTCTGTGCCAAATTTCATCCAGATCCGTTCAGCCGTTCTGGCGTGAAAGAGTAACAAACATCCATCCATCCATCCAAACTTTCACATTTATAATATTAGTATAGATGGTTTCAATGATGACGTATCTTTTTTACTGTCAAAAAAAATACCTATTTCTTTCTTTACGAAATGAATAGCGATGAAATAAAATGGATGTGAATATGGCCTCACCCACAACTTAGCGGGTATTCTGCCAATGTCAAGTAATTAATAGCAATAACACATTCAATAAATACACATTATAAATATAACTAGCTGTTACCCGCGACTTCGTCCGCGTGGTATTTAACAAAGACACAACCGTTGGCAACAGCCTGCTCGCGCGTTCTGAGCCCGCGGGACGCATTGCAGGTTGTTGCTTTCAAACTTAATCAGGCGCAGCGCTGCAACACTGGTTTTATTTTTTTCGTGAGATCCTATTTAATTTTTTCTAAAATAAAAGTAGCCTAAGTTACTCCTTGTTACATCAGCTATCTGCCAGTGAAAGTCCCGTCATAATCGGTCCAGCCATTTCAGAGATTACCCGGAGCAAACAGACAGACAGACAGACAAAATTTAAAAAAAAATTGTTTTGGTATAGGTACCGTGTATACATCTAAATGCACTTGGTAAAAAGCGGTTATTTTAATATTACAAACAGACACTCCAATTTTATTTATATGTATAGATGTATAGATAATGGACGTGACATGAAGATATGAAAATGGGCAAAAAATACCTTGATAATTTTCTTAAGTAGACCCATCAGCACATCAGTCATCTGCGATCGTTCGTGAACCTGTAAACACACAATTATCATCATCGAATCATCAGCCTGAACACGTCCACAGCTGGACATAGGCCTACCCTATAGAGTGCCACAACGAACGGTTGCTAACTTTCTGCATCCAAAGACTAGCACGCCAGCCAAGACCAGACTAATGTCACGAATAATTTTGCACTGAGTCGCTCTCTCCCTGCCTTAATTCATAGGAGAGAATGAGAAAAAAATTCGAAATAACTATAGTTTTTTCCTTGAACAGCAGGCCAAGCTAGGCCCGCAGATCGTGAGGTACATAATATGTCGCTACATGACGCTCTGTCACAATAAAACAGTCTGTCTCAAGTTGCAAAGGCAACATGCCGCTGCTCTAAGGCAGCCTTTCCCAAAGTCGGCTATAGCGCCCCCTTGTGGGCGTTGCAGGCGGTAAGAGACCCAGAAAAAAAATGGGGGCGTTGTGTAGAGGCTTACAATAATTAATTTAATCTGAAGTTATAGTGGTTTTTAAATAGGTGAAAAAATGAGGGCGCAAAAAAATAACTCATTCTCAAAGTGGGCAGGAGACAAAATAAGTTTGGGAGCCCCTGCCCTAAGGTAACGTTTTAAATGTTCTACGGTACTTCAAGTGTGGTCGAGATCAGGCGCAGGAGGGGGGTGGGGGGGTCAGAGGTATTGGAGGTATCAGACCTATGACTGCGGTTTTCTTACCTCATCTAGCACGATACAAGAGTACTGCATGAGGAGAGGCGACGCGAACATCTCTCGAAGTAAAACCCCTTCCGTCATGAACTGGAAAGAGGAGAATTAGATTATTTCCCATTGGCCATGTCTGGACTAACCGCTTTGGGCCTTACACTACCAAACGCATGTAGTAACATTTTTAAATTTGTTAACTATAATATCCATCAATCAATATATTATTTACTAGCTGCGCCCCGCGGTGTTATCCGCGATTAAAAAGTATGTCGATGCCCAAGTCATTTTCTGACCCCTAAACTACCTATGCAAAAAATCATGTCGATCCTTTGGTCTATGAAAAAATTAAAACAAATATATCCCACGGGAACCATACATTTTACCGGGATAAAAAGTAGCATATGTGCTATTCCAGACTATAATCTATCTCTGTGCCAAATTTTATCCACATCCGTTCAGCCGTGCTGGCGTGATTGAGTAACAAACATCCATCCAAACTTTCACATTTATAATATTAGTGGGATTAATCAGTACCCAAGAGTACCTTATCTGTACGCCAACTATTACCCATCTTTATTGTATCCTTCTCCATTTCCTTTAAAAGGTGACTGGAAGAGATCACATTTCGATGACAAGACCACCATTTGTACTATCTATCTGTTGCCTTTGATTATTGTTATGGTTACTTATTTGTACAATAAAGAGTTTAATAAATAAATAAATCATCCATTATACCGAACAGACATATCCTCAATGCAAGGCTATACATTTTTACTGGTGGTAGGCTTCGGCCGTGGTTAGACACCACCCACTGAACAAAGCCATGTCGCCAAGCGGCCTAGCCGTGTTCCGGCATGATGTTCGGTGTTGCCATTCATGGATGGCGGGTCAGATCGGCTGCGCTGCATGTGCCTAGTGAATGTAGCGTCTCGATCTACTGCCACCTTCCTACCTAGGCAAGTATGCTCCATCGTAGATCTCATCGTCACTTACCATCAGGTGAGATCGAGATCAAATACTTGCCTATAATGTATAAAAAAAAAAATACTTCAGCAAGCTGGCCTACTGTGGATTCCACAGAATTCACATGGCTTAACTTGACCATAATCCATTATAAGATGAACCGTCAATTATGATAAAAAAGTGTGAATACCTATTCATCTATGGGTACAAAATTTGTTGAGGTGGTCTACAGATACAGTGGAACGACAATATTGTGTAAAATTACACAAAGGAATGAAGGATAAATGCTGTATGTTAAATAATAATAAAAAAACATGTCAGTATATATTAATAGCGCTGTAAATACCGACGCATTAAAGAAGGATAATAAATTAATATTGAACTAACAATATTATACTGAAACGAGGATAATAATATCGCCAGATGAAAACACTAACTATACGGTCCCACACTAAGCAACGCTTGTATTATGGGTACCGTACAATGGAGTTGGGACGAAATCAGTATATAATACTTCTATAGATATTAAACATCTATATAAGTATTATATATGACTTGGGTACAAACATTTGTGCTCATTTAATTATTTTTTTAAATAAGCATAAATACTAAATTTGACCAAAACTGGAATGTAAATTAAAACTCAATACGCTCGCGCGCGCTCGTCACTCGCACGAGTCAGGCGTCGCTCGGAGCGATGTGTTGTGACCGCGTGGTATACGATACATTGCGCGCTCAAACTTTACAACATTTGTAGGTCATGACTTTCGACATAAATATTTTTTATAATTTTATCAAAGGCGTAAAGTGGAACCTTAATCCAATGTTTTCGATACAATGCCTCTAACGCACTGTATAATTGTCACTAAACAATTAAACGGATCTGACCTTTGCTCCGGAGTAGATATAACCTTTTGTTTTATAATGACAATAAATTTATTTTTACGTTACCTCAATCCTTGTACCCATTCATTTTCCTGTACAAAAACTGAAGCATTCTTAAGAGCGTCTCAATGTGAATCGCACCAAGTCTATTGCAACTTAGAGCATTAAGGGTCTTAGCGTAATTAGGTATTTGGACGATATCTAATAAAATAGGGTTAGCGGTTCCTATCGAATTGTATTAAAAAAATATATGCACGAGGAACCGAGGGTAGATTTAATTAATTAATAAGAATAAAATCTCATGAAAACATGTAATTACACAACGAACAAACTCAATTATTCAATATTTGAATCCAACATAAATAACTCAAATTTAACAATTCCAACGAGCTATAACACGTCTTATCGCTACAAAATTCGGAGAGCAAATGAGCGCAATGTCGGGGTGCGCGCGCCTTATATAGGCACGAAGGCGTGAACTGTCAAACTGTGTTGCCATATCGCTAATAATAGGTTATTACAATCGACTCAGACTGAAAACGTTAAATAGAAGGAGATTAGTAATCGCAGCATTACTTCAGGTACAATCATCAAACAAGTTATTGCATATACCATAATAACCATCTCCAGCGAGGTTCAATCAATCAATTAGATGGATATTTGTTACTCAATCACGCCAGAACGGCTGAACGGATCTGGATAAAATTTGGCACAGAGATAGATATATAGTCTGGAATAGCACACAGGCAATTTTTATACCAGTGAAATGGACACTTTTTGATCGCGGGTATCGTCGCGGGGCGCAGCTAGTTAAAAATAAATGATAATTTCAGTGCGATTCAAATATATGCGCTCACAGGAATGCTCCAAAACCAAGGCTTATGTCCCATTATTGGGACGTAAACAGCGTTTATTGTTGAATTACGTACTACATCTTACCACTATGTCGGTGCTGGGCGTACGCTGTGACGTCATAGCGGCCGCGTATCCAACATGCTCGCCGAGCGGCTCGCCGCGCTCCTCGGCGACGCGACACGCGAGCGACACGGCGCCCGTCACACGGGGCTGTGTCACGCACACTTTATGACCGATCTCGCAGAGGTACTGGAAAAAAAAAAAAAAAAAATATATATATTGATTTCTTTCATCGCACCCTCAGAACGATAAGGGCTCAATTCAAAAATATATTTTTTTTGGGAAATCGCAATCGTAGATATTTCCAACTGAACGGGGAGGACGAAAAGTACCGGTATCAAAGAGACGGAAATATAATAAGCTTTTTCTATCATAAAAACGCCTTGTTTTAATATTCATCGGATAGAATATACATTAAAACCATAATTTTGAGTTGAGCCCCTATCGTTCTGAGGGTGCGATATTTACGCGAATACTACACATCGAAATAAAACTATTTTTAAGGATAATATTACCAAGCGTACCATTGCAAGACCCAAGACACAGTGAGCTCTGTCTGCGTAGATCGGACCGCAAGTAACAACTAAATATGAGGGTTCCCCCGTCAAACTATGACACTAGGACGTCAACCACCAAAAAAACAAATAAAAATAAAACAGAGATAGCTTAGTTGGTGGAAGGCTTGCCTTGGTAACAAGTCATATTGGTCAAAGCCCTGGCTGGCACCTATGTGATTTCTAGATTTTGCGAATCTCATATTAAACCATGATTATTACTTGCTAAACGGCGATGGAAAACATCATGAGGCATGGTTAGAGAAACTTTTCGAAAGACATGCGAAATTTCCCAACCCACTAGACCAGCGTGGCGGACTATGGCCTTTATCCCCCTCTCATTGAGGGGAGGCCCGTGATCAGCAATGGGATATTACAAAGGTCTAATAAAAAGTATGAATACCGTCAAAACGGTCCCACAGTTGCGTATATCCACATAGAATGGATCAATGTAAGTATATCGATCATTAATATTTATCGATTACATCTCGGCATATGTATCTAGGCAGTATTAGTTAGATATTTGCACCCACGATACAAATGGGATTAATTTATATCGATTTCCGAAACTTTCCGATGGCGATAATGTCGCTTCCAACGAGCTGTCAAAAAGCTATATATAAGCGGTCGGAAAAGACCGTTGAAAAACATTCAATCGCGAAAGGATGGGATGAATTAACGAAAATTCGTCTCGGAAGTTTTCCAGTGACTACAAGTAATCCTGCTGAACGTATCAATATGAGCGCGCGCGCACACTCTCGTTGTTTACTACACGAAAGTAAAGATATCTCGCTTTTCATTATAGGCGGCCTCTTAAACCCAGAAAGGGTCAAAAGTCCCACTCTTATAAGCCCAGAATGTGGCAGCAGTCACACAATACGGTAAAAATACATTTCAAAACTTCGCAGTTTCGATGGGCTGATTTTCATTAGTACCATCTACTGGGAAATTATGGGTACATATTTGAGGCGTTCAGGGTAGAGACTTTGGATCCGTGGGGACTCCGTCTGATTTTCAATGAGCTTTCAAAACGTCTGGTGACCAGAACTCTGGTACTTATTTTGACCAACACATCAGAATTGCCAATGAACGTGGCAATGCTGCCAGCGTTTTGGGCACCCTGTCGGCCGATGGTGTTGAAGACATGCAAGTGCTTTTTTGTTACCTGTTTAATTTTAATTAATTATATCTTTAGTTTGCATAAAGAAAACCAAAATAGGTAATGTTAAACAGTGTGAACGTATGAAGTCTGTTTACATATTTCAATATGCAGTTTTCCTCACAACACTCAATATTTCAGCATGCAATTAATTTAACGTAGATTCACCAAGCCGACCGCGTTACGAAATAGAAGCTATAAATACATGATTTCCAACTAAACGGAGCTTGTGTGTGGTAAATAATAAATAAAATAGTATTGGCATCGTTCCAAGGTTACTGTGGGATGGGTATGAAAAAATAATATGATATCTTAACCACGCGCGAGTGGGGTAAGTGATGTTAAGACTATATGTGTGGGCACAATTGTAACAGAATTGTCTCTGAATGGAATATAAATACATCGCAATTATCACCAATTACCTGTTTTATTATATACTAGCTGTTGCCCGCGACTTCGTCCGCGTGGTATTTAACAACGTCTCAACCGTTGGCAACAGCCTGCTCGCGTTCTGATCCCGCGGGACGCATTGCAGATTGTTGCTATCAAACTTTAAGCAGGCGCAGCGCTGCAACATTGGTTTTAATTTTTTTTCGAGAGATCCAATTTTTTTTTCTAAAATAAAAGTAGCCTAAGTTACTCCTTGTTACATCAGCTATCTGCTAGTGAAATTCCCGTCAAAATCGGTTCAGCCATTTCAGAGATTACCCGGAACAAACAGACAGACAGACAGACAGACAGACAGACAGACAGACAGACAGACAGACAGACAGACAGACAGACAGACAGACAGACAGACAGACGGACAGACAGACAGACAGACAGACGGACAGACAGACAAAAATTGTAAAAAATGTTGTTTCGGTATAGGTAACGTGTATACATCCAAATGCACTTAGTAAAAAGCGGTTATTTGAATATTACAAACAGACACTCCAATTTTATTTATATGTATAGATGAAATTTGTTGCGACAATAACGATGCGATTGTGGGTCCATTGTGTTAGCACTTAGACTTGGGACTTTGGGTGCGAGTAAGCAAAGCCTGGACATGCTTTGTTTATTGTGGTTATGCTTTAAGTTAGTATTACCGGGAAGAGGCCAACTTATGAACGTTGAGACTTGGGAAGCATCACTGCAATAACAGACCTGTTTAGTAGAGCCTAAAATCAAAAATGCAAATTACTATGGGACTCATAAGAAAGCTCAAGGTCCCTCAACGCGCAACAGAGTGCTATACTCGGGGTTTCACTACGCGATAAGATGAGGAGATCCGTAGACGAACTGAAGCAAAACACAGCGCAAAGAATTTCAAATTTGAAGTGGCAGTGGGCGGGGCACACAGCTCAAAGGACCGATGGCCGTTGGGGCAGAATGGTTCTATAATGGCGACCAAGAGCTGGCAACGGTAGTGTAGGATTGACCTCCCAAGGTGGACCAAGTCTTAAGAAGCCGGTGAATGCGAGGACCGTGATGTGTGGAAGTCGTTGGGCGAGGCCTGTGTCCAGATTTGGACTTCTTTCAGCTGATGGATGGATGAATGCATGCGAATTTTATCGCACACGTGCCGGTAGCGGTGTAGTGCGGGGATCGGCTGAGAATATAAGCTGATCAAAACTCAACCGTGTGGCATTGACTTAGGAAGCATACCACACTGGGGTTGAACAGCCTGAAATCTAACATGGAACATATAGTATGTTAACTACCCAATCAGCAATGAGGTCATTGACAGAATATCATTACAAGAGCAATTTTATTATAATTAAACATAATAGCACAGGAAACACATTATCGTTAACATACCTACATAATAATAATCTATACATATAAATAAAATTGGAGTGTCTGCAGTCACATAGGAGACGGCAAGGCGTATATCAGAATGCAAATTCTGAAAAAACATAAAAAAATCCCTGTGTCTATTTAATTTATGCATGAACTGATCTTCCCATGTGAGTTCAAGGGCCAATGACTTCCAGAAATCATCACCGTCCTCCGCCGCTCGCATCCAGCGGCTTCCTTCAACGCGTGTGATATCATCAGCTCATCACTGTGGGGTCCGAGGTCGTAATGGACCGGGGGGCCCAAGTCTGCTAACACAATCGATTCATAATCGAATAGCAACCGCATAGTAACTGTCACTTGCGACAGATATCCAATAGCTGTCAAAAGTGACAGTTACTATGCGTTTGGTGTTCTATTATGAATCGATTGTGTTAGCAGACTTGGGGCCCGGGCCGCATGAACCGAGTTTTTGGGTGTTATCTTATAGCAGACCGTTATACCTAACGTTGGAAGTGAACTATTTATACCGGGTAATGGTTGCCAAAATATAAGTAGTACTTCAAAATCCACTGGGCGGTTATTTGTGAAATTTGGCATGGTAAATTGTATCCGTATCTATACATATAAATAAAATTGGAGTGTCTGTTTGTAATATTAAAATAACCGCTTTTTACTAAGTGCATTTGGATGTATACACGTTACCTATACCGAAACAACATTTTTTACAATTTTTGTCTGTGTGTCTGTCTGTCTGTCTGTCTGTCCGTCTGTCTGTCTGTCCGTCTGTCTGTCTGTCTGTCTGTCTGTCTGTTTGTTCCGGGTAATCTCTGAAATGGCTGGACCGATTTTGACGGGAATTTCACTAGCAGATAGCTGATGTAACAAGGAGTAACTTAGGCTACTTTTATTTTAGAAAAAAAAACTGGATCTCTCGAAAAAAAATTAAAACCAATGTTGCAGCGCTGCGCCTGCTTAAAGTTTGATAGCAACAATCTGCAATGCGTCCCGCGGGATCAGAACGCGAGCAGGCTCTTGCCAACGGTTGAGACGTTGTTAAATACCACGCGGACGAAGTCGCGGGCAACAGCTAGTCTACAATAATTTTTGCTCCGAAAGATGGGAGTGTTCGCCTAACCAAACCACTGTATCTGTATGTTAAAAAAAAATATTGGCGACGCAACCGGCGACTCAAGGGCTGGGTATTTCCTCGCTCAGCGAGTAGTTTTGGCTATTCAGCTAGGGAATGCGGCCAGCATCTTGGGCACGCTACCGCATGGGCAAATTATTTTACACTTGTAGCTTTTCTATACTCTTTTTAATGTATGTTAGTTTGTAAATATTTAAGTTATTTCCTTTCTAATTATTGTACATATTTTTTTAGTTGTTTAACTAAAAATATTATGTCTTTACATTATCATTTGGCTGGTTTCTGATATTGACACGGACTACCGGTATCCGGAGTCGATAAGATATTTTGTTACCATCAAAAACAAATACTTATTTGTTTTTTTTTCTTAAATTCGTATTTTCGGCCTCATATTGTGTGTTTTAACTCAATAACTGATAGCTCTAGGGTTGATTAAAATTTAAAATCATGTTTATTTTTTATTTTTTTACTGGTGGTAGGCTTCGGCCGTCGCTTACTGGTGGTAGGCTTCGGCCGTGGCTAGTCACCACCCACTGAACAAAGCCATGTCGCCAAGCAGCCTAGCCGTGTTCCGGCATGATGTTCGGTGTTGCCATTCATGGATGGCGGGTCAGATCAGCTGTGCGGCATGTGCCTAGTGAATGTAGCGTCTCGATCTACTGCCGCCTTCCTACCTAGGCAAGTATGCTCCATCGTAGATCTCATCGTCACTTACCATCAGGTGAGGTCGAGATCAAATACTTGCCTATAATGTAATAATTTCAGGCAGTTTTTTTAGCCGACTTCAAAAAGGAGGATGTTCTCAATTCGGTTGCATTTTTTTAATGTTCATTAAAATCTTTTGATTGCCTCACGATAGTATCGATCTACCTATCTGCTATCTCTAGTACACTGTCGGCGCGTTTGATCTGATAACGCTTTAACACGTGCAATAATTTGGCGATTATCGTTAATACGAGTAGATAAGCGATACAACGGCTTATACAGCGTGTCCCATAAAGGGTGTACTACCATTTAAACCTGCACTTCTTTAGCGCTATTGTAATATTTTTATGAAGACATAATTCCGATAAGAAAGTACGTGAGTAAATTAAAAAAAAATTGAATCGTGATAGTGAAGGGCCTTAAAGTTTCTTGGTCCCTTTTTGGGACACGCTGTTTAAAATCATAATAATATAATAATTCCAACGGAACCATAGACCCCCTACCAAATTGTATCAAACAAAATCAATAAAGTTTTTTTGTATAGACTACAGTTATTGAATTAAAACGAATTTTAAGAATTTTATCGCGTTTATATTATGTTTTTTACGTTCCCGACGTTTCGGCTGGTTTACAGCAACCATATGTCATAGTTTAAACCCGTTCGGTTCAAACTATGACACTAGGACGTCAACCACCTCAGTTCTCCCGTGACCATTAACGGTACGTTGAGTCTTTTGACGCTTGAACTTGGCAAGCTTTTTTAAACAGTTTTTATTCCTTACAACTTTTTTTGCGACCTCCCAACGCCTCGTTCAAGGTGCGATTGTAAGGTCATTGTAGCGAGGCGTAGATAGTTTTTTTTTTATTCAGCTGTGGAAGGTGAAGTCGTGTGTATCAATGGTCGGTTGTACGGTATTTATTTCATGAGGTTCCAACACAATAATAGAAGTACCAGCGGGGTTCTTTTAAATCAGGGATTGCCAAAGTGGTCGATATCGGTTTCCCAGGGGTCGATAAACGAATACTGATTTTGGGGGTCTAGGCCCGCCACACACTCCCACCACTGCTACTCCTGTAAGCCAGGATCTACAGTGGTGTCCAATGAAGACACCGAGGTTTGACCCTCGGCGAGTCCCGGGATAAAGTTAATTTGTCTTGGAACCCGCACGAAATTAATGATTTTGGGGGTCGATGTGGTCCAAAAATCGACCCCTATTAATTAACACAAGTTCTTATTTGATAGTTTCAAGATACTGTATAAGTTGTGTTACGTGTACCAACTTGTTATAAGAATGACTAATATTTTAACAGGAAATATAATTGTTTTACTTTAAAGTAACTCAATAAGTCGATAAGCGTGCACAAGCTCGTACAAGATGAAATTATTATTTTGTATCAATAGGAATAATACTAGAGATAGGATTTTAATGTAATTTGGCTATGGGGGTCTGGGGTATCAGTTCATTTTGGAAAAGGGGTCTCTTGCCCAAAACATGCCCCTGTTTTAAATCATTCCAAATCTATATTGATTACGGAATCGAACATTTTCCGAAACGGATTTCTGACTTCTGCAATCTCTTTACAGTGTGATTCAGAACGGGCATACATAAGCCTTGAACTTGCGCTTCTTTCACGCTTTATGTGGAGTCATAGTTTTGATACGACAAAAATATTATTTAAACGCGGTTATATTATTGTGAAGCCTAATTATAAGCCTCACAACTATAGCACCAGCGCTCCGTGTGAGTCAGGGATTAATAAATATAGTTCCATTATCAATACGTACTTTAGTTTAAGTAAATACCTACCTATATTACTCAAATGAAATATGAAATATAGCACGCGACCACCATAATACGATGGTTAATTAATGACATCAAACAGCTTACTCAGTTACCACTTCCCATAATAGTTTGGTCCCATTAGTTTACGTTCGTTTACCTAGTCAAAATATCTAAAGCTTAGACATTTTTTTTATCAATTTAAACCATTAAGTACAGTACTAGTGAATCGTCAATACAGTCGCAAAATGCTAAGCTACAACTTTACCACCCGTTCGGAATGCCGTTCCTATGGAGACGAACGGGCAAGAAACTCCATGGTTGCACTTTTTAAAATGATAATTTCTATCATCTTTTCCTTTCGCTTGGAGTAGCACCTAAGCGACCTGGTTCATGTAGTTCAAGGTCATTCGGTACTTATTTAAATCTACATGAGGTCCCAAATCGTTTTATGGAAAAAGTTTCGCGAGTTCAAACCAATTTTTGACATGTAATGTTTTTAATGAGATTCTATTTTATTCTTAACATAGGGTAGAATGATAGACGAAGTAGGTGACTAACATGCGATAGCCATACGACTCCGATGTCACTGGGTCATTGACACCTGTCACTAGTTCCCGCCTATGTCACCTTGGGGATCTCGGGCTTGTGACGGAACGGGGCGTAGGTAGCCAGGTCTCGACACGCGAATCCAAAAGTCAAGCGTTTGTGTTTTATCGTCAACTGTCTGCGCGTTGCTACCCTTTAGGGCACACGTGTCCAAACTGTTAAGCGTAAGGGCCATTGATTGCTCCAAGATCTAGCTAGCTCGTGCTAGCTAGAAGCAGTGATATCCAAGTTGGTAAAACGCTTGCCTCGGTAACGAACATTGCAGGTTCAAACCCCGGCTCGCACCTCTGGGATTTTTCATGTGCGAATCTCATTTTTAATCATGATTATCACTTGCTAAACGGTGAAGGAAAACATCGAGAGGAAACCTGCACGTCGGAGAGAACCCCTCGAAAGATGTGTGAAGACCGCCAATCCGCACTGGGCCAGCGTGGTGGACTATGGCCTAATCCCCCTCGCATTGAGGGGAGGCCCGTGCCCAGCAGTGGGACATTAAAAAATGGGCTGGAATTATTATATTATTATTATTTACCTTATAGCTCGGATTGCTTGTACTCGCGGGCCGTAGTTTGAAGACCCCTGCCTCAGGGTAATTGGAGAGAAAATTTAATAATCGTATAAGTACTGTGATAAGTGACGTCATTCATGGTCTTGGCTTGGGACAGTCCCGGTAATACAATCACAAAGGGAACGAGAAAAGTCCCGGAATTAACTCCATGCCCGTCTAAGAAAATTTTCGTTTGATCGGTACAGCTACGGCCGCAGCAAACTGTAGCGCCAAACCTATGTGAGCCAAGCGAAAATTACCTTTAGGTGTGCAGTCATTTAATCTCCGCAAATTCATCTTTGAACATTTCCAGCTTTCCAAATTACCACCTTGCTCGCCGGTGCTTAACCACGTTGACAATTTATACTGGGCCCGAGTCTGCTAACACAATCGATTCATGATCAAACAGCAACCGCATAGTAACTGTCTCTTTTGCCGAATATTGTATGGGATATCTGTAAAAGTGACGGTTACTATATTGTGTTAGCAGACTTGGGGCCGAGATATAAGTACTTCTTCTTTCTTTCTTTCTTTATGAATTGAGATGCGATGAAATAAAATGGATATGAATATGGCCTCACCCGCACCTTAGCGGGTATTTTGCCAATGTCAAGTAATTAATAGCAATATTATAATTCAATAAATACACATCTATACATCTATACATATAAATAAAATTGGAGTGTCTGTTTGTAATATTAAAATAACCGCTTTTTACTAAGTGCATTTGGATGTATACACGTTACCTATACCGAAACAACATTTTTTACAGGTTTTGTCTGTCTGTCTGTCTGTCTGTCCATCTGTCTGTCTGTCTGTCTGTCTGTCTGTCTGTCTGTCTGTCTGTCTGTTTGTTCCGGGTAATCTCTGAAATGGCTGGACCGATTTTGACGGGACGTTCACTGGCAGATAGCTGATGTAACAAGGAGTAACTTAGGCTACTTTTATTTAGAAAAAAAAAATAGGATCTCACGAAAAAAAATTAAAACCAATGTTGCAGCGCAGCGCCTGATTAAGTTTGATAGCAATAACCTGCAATGCGTCCCGCGGGCTCAGAATTGGCGAGCAGGCTGTTGTCAACGGTTGTCTTTGTTAAATACCACGCGAAAGAAGTCGCGGGCAACAGCTAGTTATAAATAAAATAATGGATGAGACATGAAGAAATGAAAATGGCGTGTCCATATAAGCACTTAATTTATTATTAAAGATAGTTAAAATATTAATGTGTCATATTATTTTAGATAAGTAGCTACCTCATTATTTATTTGTGGAATGTTAGTAAGTACCTATATCTCACTTTTGATTAGATATGACGTAATTTGGTTTCACGACCAATTGGCCACCATACGATCCGTGTTTAACCGCGATAATCTTTATCATAATGACTTGGTAAATGAAGAGACATGTTTAAATGATGTACTCGAGTTATTCTGTAAGTTTAGAATTGTATCAAACACTTGATAATGAAGTCTTATATTTACCCGAATACTACAATTTGAAAAAAAAATATATCGCGTAACACCTCGGCCCTCCCGTGACCGTGGTAGCTGTAAAGCAGCCGAAACGTAGGGAACGTAAAAATAGAAAATAAACGCGATTGCATCCTTAAAATAAGTATCATATCAACTTAATAGTGATTGAAACGATATTTTGTTTAATACATCATGGAGTCACAAGATAAGCAACTCTTTATGCAACTTATCGATAACAAAATCGATACAGACATACGATACATCCACACAATCGATATAATAGAAATAAACACCATTCAAATAGCTATGCAAAAAAAAAACTGTGGGTGGGATGGTTTTAAATTGTACGAAAAATTCAAACAAAGCTGTAATAATTCAAACGAAGTTGAGCATTATGTGCAGGCCGGGAATGTTTAAAATTGGATGGCGAAATGTTACAGTCTAAACAATATGTTTTAAGAGGTATGATGACATAGGATTTAGGGTTGGGAGAATCTTGAGGCGCCGCCATAGAAGTAAATCAAGATAGAATGGAATAGTGGGCACGGCTCCCGTAACAATATTAATATTATAGGAGGTCTTGGAAATTCGGCCCCTAATGGTCAATGTTTGCATGAAGAACTTTTTGCATAGGTAGGTACTTTATGAAAAAGAAATTAACCATAGATTATGAGACATCTGCCTAATAGGAACGCCGTGTTCTATATCATACTAGCTGCGCCACGCGGTGTTACCCGCGTTTAGATTTCACCGGGATAAGAAGTAGCCTATGTGCTATTCCAGACTATAATCTATCTCTGTGCCAAATTTCATCCAGATCCGTTCAGCCGTTCTGGGGTGATCGAGTAACAAACATTCATCCATCCAAACTTTCACATTTATAATATTACTGGGATAGTGGGATGTGACGATATGACCTAATTAGTTCACAACATTAGATTTTGACTAATATACAAAGTATAGGTTTTTTTTAAATGTCGCCAGGCGAACACACCAACTGCATGGTCTCGTCGGTCGGTACGGTACTAAATAACACCTGTATGGCACAGATTAATTAATATTATGGGTACCGTACAATCAGTGCCGGGCTAGATCAAAATTGAAGTAGCCAAGATTTTTTGGGAGGCCCTCTGGTGGTGCAAGAGCACTGATTATATACTTTAATATTTGTTTTAGAAATTTAAAATAAAAAAAAGTGAAAAAAAAAGTGTAATTTATGAGCAATGTTTGTAAGCGGCTTGTATTGCAGCGGATTCTACAATTTGGCTGCGACAATTATCTTTTTTTCGTAGATTGAAGAAAGCTGCGCAGTAGGTACATCTAGTATCTGACGATTCATAAGTACTTAATGGTCTACGTGAATAAAAAATATTCTGATTCTGATTCTAGTAGGTATCTAGTAGCCGGTAGCCCCGCCCACGCCTCACGCCGCCACTTCGTACAATGGACTGAAGATACTTAACATCACAAAATTGTAATGGTAGAATCATTTTTTATTTTTCATTATTATTACTTGGTAAAGCCCCGATTAAAAACAGTACGCAACAATTGTAGGTACCTACTAATGATTATGAAACTGAAACAAGCATTATCTTTTCCCGCTATGAAATCATCAGAATACAACGTAAATTACGCCGGGTAAATATAGATTAAAATTATAAAAAATATGCAATACCAACCTATCGCATATAAGCGTGATTGTATTGTGTGTTTATCTATTTGAATATATGTAGGTATATATACTCAGCCCGGCACGATAAGGCATGTTCGTCATTGATGTCCGTTTTATTTGCTTAACTTGTGTATTTGTATAGATTCGTGAAAGAAGCGCAGACTGAAGGCTGAGTATACTCTTTTTGAACCACTCTGTGTGAAAGAATATGCCAGCATACAATGTAATTGACCAAGGATATCCTACTCTAGATAGTCTATACATATAAATTAAATTGGACTGTCTGTTTGTAATATTAAAATAACCGCTTTTTACTATATGCATTTGGATGTATATACGTTACCTATATACCGCAACAACATTTTTTACAATTTTTGTCTGTCTTTCTGTCTGTTTGTTCCGGCTAATCTCTGAAATGGCTCGACCGATTTTGACGGGACTTTCACTGGCAGATAGCTGATGTAACAAGGAGTAATTGAGGCTACTTTTATTTTAGAAAATAAAAGAGGATCTCACGAAAAAAAAAATTAAAACCAATGTTGCAGCGCAGCGCCTGATTAAGTTTGATAGCAACAACCTGCATGCGTCTCGCGGGCTCAGAATGGGCGAGTAGGCTGTTGTCAACGGTTGTCTTTGTTAAATACCACGCGGACGAAGTCGGGGGCAACAGCTAGTATATAATATTATATTATACTTATGTATTGTATTCGCTAGTAATAATTTCTTTCAAAAAATATCATAATATATATTTCACTCTTACCGATTCAGAATTCTCAATACCTACTGACTGGTCTCGATTAATCACCTTATATAGTCTATGCAAAAAATATTCCATATTTTTGTATAGAAGCAAAATGAAATAAAACCAAATACATTTCCTGCATTTTTCCCGTCACTAAGATACGTTATCGGAAGTAAGTCTATACTATTTACTAGCTTCTATAAGCGGCTTCGGACACGGTACCTTGATTTAACAGCCTATAGTACTCTGGATAATGAACAATACCGTAATGAATGATATAAATGCGTAGCGACCTCTTCAGCCTCGCCACAAGCCACACAGATGGCGCTGCACACACATTCAAAGGAATTGACAATTCCCCATACAATCCTGAATCGCGCTATGAAAGCTTTTGGAGCACGTAGCATACCAATTTAGCAGAAAAGGGAAGATCTTCCAGCCAGGCGGGTATGCATGGTGGGGCGGCCGCTATGCCCCGACGGTTATTGTCGGGATCTTGTATATATATATGTTACGTGCTCCGAAAACTCCCATAGCGCGTTTCAGGATTGTATGGGGAATTATCAATTGTTCTGAATACGTCTTCAGCGCTATCTGCTCATCAGAGTTCGGTACAATGTATAATGAATAATGCTCTCGATCGCTTTGAAATATTAACTCCCCCCCCCCCCCCATGAGGGACAGGGCCTCAAGAATTGGCACAAAAAAATTAGTGCAGATGTCGGTCGGATTTGGGATAATTTTGCACCAGTGCCATTTTTCGAGTAGGAGCTTAGTATGAATAAAAGTACTGCTAACGCAATGTATAACAAGGTCGACTGGTTTTGTAACAGGAATTGAATCAATGTCAAATGTGCTACAATATATGTTGCGCTCTCTAAAATATCACGACTCCTGCGTCACATGACGACCTGGTTGGTGCAGTTGGTAGTGACCCTGCTTTCTGCGCTATGGGTCCCCTGGTCTAATCTGGGTAGGTACAATTTTAGTGTCATGAGCATAAATTTTTGTGTCCGAATCATGGATTTTTCATGTCTATATAAGTGTTATATGCTGAGTTCGCCCTCAGTCCATTGTACGGTACCCATAATACAAGCGTTGCTTAGTGTGGAACCGTATAGGCGGTGTGTTCGTCTGGCTATATTATTATTACATGGTAGACGGAGAATGTCATAAGTAAGAGATAGCTTTTTGGCAATTATTAATTATACTAATAGGTCATGTGCCCGATGGCATAAATTTCGTATCAGAATCAGAATATTATGTTTTATTCACGTAGACCATTATGTACAGTACTTATGCATCGTAAAAAGTTACAAAAATATTATGCTACTACTTTACCACCCGTTCGGAATGCCGTTCCTATGGAGAAGAACGGGCAAGAAACTCCATGGTTGCTCTTTTTTAAAAAAGGTCTTTACATTTTTGAGCAATACATTGTTATAGGTATGTGAGAACAATGTAGGATCGGCTAATCAGACTTTAGCAGTACTAATCGACTTCACCGGCCTCTCCCAGATTTAACAGTAAGTAGAGAAACGATGTACTTCCTTGTTAAATATTCAAAGACAGGTGATACATTATGTTCTCCTTGTTATCATGGCTATGGAACCTTGTGCTTTAATCGACACGCACTTGGCCAGATTTTGTACACATTGTTATTCCGATCTTACATTAGAAAAAAACGGACAACATCTGTTCCTAACAGTGCCTGGCTAACTGACAACTCTAATTTAAACTTCATTACTTCAAATATAAAATACAAAATCGCTCATCCATGTACAAGCGGTGATATAATCAAATATGTCGCTTGAATTAGTGACCGATTTGGCATCTGACCTGTACGTTTTAAGCGTGAAGTTGTCTAATGTCTGGACCACGGATGATGTCAGGAAATTATATGTCTCTATTAGCAGAAGATGCGAATAGTCGAGGAAATAGTCGACTACAATTGACTTAAAAAATCACACACATACACAAAATTATTGTTTGCCACCTATCCCACTAATCCCTCCAATCCCACTAATATTAAAAATGTGAGAGTTTGGATGGATGGATGTTTGTTTGTTACTCAATCACGCCAGAACGGCTGAACGGACCTATATCAAATTTGGCACAGAGATAGATTATAGTCGGGAGTAAAATATATGGTTCCCGTGGGATAAAGGACATACTTTTCAATCGCACACCGTAACACCGCGAGGCGCAGCTAGTATAAAGTATTTACAGATGGACTCATTAGCTAAATGTTCCTAATCCCGAGAAATAAAAGGGTTCTTTCACGATACTAAATAAACTCAAGTCCTCACGTATGAAGGTGTGGGCACAGTTATTAATACCTAATATTTTAAACAAATGGGGGATGATAGATGACCACTGACCCTCGGCTTGTCAACTTTTCTAATTATAAACCAAACAAGTAGATCGATAATTAAAGAAGCCAGCAACACTGAACTCCTCTACGATGTTAGTCGAAAAACTGCCTGTCACGAGTGTCGGGACCCCAATTAATATGCAATTCCCCGCGAAACGTTGCGAATCTAAAAAAGTATTCGACACGTGTTTCGCCTCTAAACGAGGCATCCTCATCACTACTGGGCTACGAATAAGGCTCATTCATCATCATTAATTATCGATCAACTTGTTTGTTTTATAATTGGAAAAGATGACAAGACGAGGGTCAGTGGTGGGATCCTCTTCCCCCATTTGTTTTCCAAAGGATTTCCGCCAAGTATCGCCTAGTTATATCAATTATACGTAATATTTTTAGTGAAAACAACATTCGAGGAATAGAAAAGTCTAGACGTTAGGTAAGTCGTATATACTTACTAGCTGTTGCCCGCGACTTCGTCCGCGTGGTATTTAACAAAGACTCAACCGTTGGCAACAGCCTGCTCGCATTCTGATCCCGCGGGACGCATTGCAGATTGTTGCTATCAAACTTAATCAGGCGCAGCGCTGCAACATTGGTTTTAATTTTTTTTCGTGAGATCCTAGGTTTTTTCTAAAATAAAATTAGCCTAAGTTACTCCTTGTTACATCAGCTATCTTCCAGTGAAAGTCCCGTCAAAATCGGTCCAGCCATTTCAGAGATTACCCGGAACAAACAGACAGACAGACAGACAGACAGACAGACAGACAGACAGACAGACAGACGGACAGACAGACAGACAGACAGACAAAAATTGTAAAAAATGTTGTTTCGGTATAGGTAACGTGTATACATCCAAATGCACTTAGTAAAAAGCGGTTATTTTAATATTACAAACAGACACTCCAATTTTATTTATATGTATAGATACACCTCATTTGTATGCTATGCACCCAACTCGAGACGAATGTGAGAATACAATGTAAAATTACTGTTTGTGAATTCGCAAACTGTATTATTCTATCTATACTAACATCGCCCGTTAGATCGTACGCGAGGTCTTTAGATTTTTTGCTATAACAAGGAAACCCTTCGATTTACCGCAACATTTTTTTCTTGCAGCCGTTGATATTGTTATAATCCCATGCCCATGCCAAGTTTCGTTAAATTTTTTCCGGTAGTCTCACGATGCATTATCGCAAACAGATAGTCATACTGCAAACATTTCATAAATGGCGAATTCATTTTTCATCAATATTCAACGCACACACGCGACCAAGTTGCAAGTCTTGTTGTAATGTATAGATTATACAGTTTGATGCCAAAACAAAGGTACAATGGCTTTATTAGGAAGATTCATGTGAAAATCTAGAATATAAGATTGGGTCTTTAGTTGGGGAGAAGGACTATTGTCCCCAACTAAACCCTAAATAGGTAGGTATAGGTCGTAGGTATATAGTCTCAAAATACTTATTAGGAAGTAGGTATACTATTCCTATCTAGTCGCTAGAATCATAATATAAATTTATTTTCCAAATTATATAAGTAGGTGAATAATACTGGGAATACTGGGAATAGTTCAATTTCAATAAAGTCATAAAAGGTTCTAGAATGGCGACCACGAATCGGAAAACGTAGTGTAGGACGGCCCCGACAAGGTGGAGCGATGACATCACACGCGTCGCAGGAAGCCGGTGGATGCGAGTGGCGGAGGACCGTGATGTGTGGAAGTTGTTGGGGGAGGCCTGTGTTCAGCAGTGGACGTCTATCGGCTGATAGATTAGAAAGTCATAAGAAGACATTTATAGTCAGTCATAAGAAGAAGCAGACGACGGAGACGACCTGATTAGCGCAGTTGGTAGCGGTACCGGATTCGAATACTCGTAGGGACAAACTCTGTTTAATGATGTTTGTACCAGGTCATGGGTGTTTAAAATCTATAATATAAGTGTGACCTATAAACTGGGTTCGCTTCCAGTCCATTGCTGGGTACCCATAACACGAGCGTGGGACCGTATAGTTGTTGTATTCGTCCGGTGATATTATAAAAACAACTATGTAATAGTGAATGAGAATGCCAGGAATAATATAAATGAAAAGACAGTTTATAAAAAATAATTTATTTCAATGTGTAACCATTTAGATGTATCAGACACATCTGTAGATAGAGGTACAAGTAGATAACAAATCTTTACAACTTTTACAATAAACACCTAACCGCTAACCGTATACTTTATAGTCTACCGTATTTAGACATATTGTATGGAGAATTGTGTGTTTTAAATACCGTCCGGTAGAGGCGCTTTTCAGTTCTCCATACGAAATGTCTAAATACGGTGGACTATAAAGTATACAGTTAGCTCGCACTTGACGTGCTGTTAAAATACTTCGCGATACGGTTCGTTAGCGGAATAGGTAGTATCTAGATGATTCCCCTCTCCATAGGAATGACATTTCGAACGGGCGACAGAATCTTATTTATGGCATTATTTTGTGGCTTTATTCATCTTTTTAAGGCTGACAATCGGCTACAAAATAAGAGCCATTATGACAATTTTATATAAAGAAATTATAACAATTCATAATTGTTATAAAATTATAAGTACCCCTGATGATAACGATAAGGATGTTGATGATGAAATGTATACCCTATTGATAACTTCACTGTTCATTTTCAGTACAGACATTACAGTAATTGACATTACAGTAATCAAATAATAAATGTGTTGGCGGCATGGATGGCGGGTCAGATCAGCTGTGCGGCATGTGCCTAGTGAATGTAGCGTCTCGATCTACTTCCGCCTTCCTACCTAGGCAAGTATGCTCCATCGTAGATCTCATCGTCACTTACCATCAGGTGAGGTCGAGATCAAATACTTGCCTATAATGTAATAAAAAAAAAAAAAAGAAAAAAAAAGTGGTGTTGAAGTAGAATGAAAATGATCAGTTGGATCGAATGAGTGACTTATGATGATGACGATGTAATGAAGAAAGCACAGCAAAGAATATCGCTAATGGAATTCAAAAGAAATAGCAGATAAAAGATGATAGGTCATCTCCTACGACATGATAACTTCATAAAAACATTCATAGACGGGAAGGCAGAAGGCAAGCGTGGAGAAGACCAAGAATATCAGTGTCATGTCGTATCAGAAGGTGAAAGAGGATGCTCAGATAGACAGGGGGATGGAGCTTCATCAGCTACACCAAAAAGGTTTACCCTTAACTTTGTAAAATTATAAACAATACAGACATTTACAAAGGTTAGGAGAATTTTGAAAACATCAAATCTCTTCGAGAAAAAGTAAGTGTTATTAAAAGCTTAACTACTGACTTAAATGCGTGATTAACAGACCGAACCGAAGGTAAATTCACTGACTCATAAGTCGTATAAACATTTCTAAAAATAAACTTTCTTCTTAATTTTTTTATGGTGCCCGCAATGGTCCATATAAGTCCTCTTACCGCGTTCGGAAGCTCAACTCCCTGAATTTAAAACAGGTCTTTTCTTATGGTTAATAACTCATCAACAACAGTCATAAAATGCACTGTTTCTAATAAAATCTTTTAAGTATACAACAATAGCAAGCGGTTTCTAAACGGTTGAATTGTAAACTATTCATAAATACAATTATTTTACTTCGGTATAACTTAGGTACTATAAAAAAAATGTTAACTGGTTTGAGAATTTAACAACGACAATGAATGACGTAGCCGTCAACAGAAAATGTATGGTAGCAAATTCTTTTTTCAAAATTCAAAATTCTGTACGTCAGAAGGAAACTGTGTTAAGTCCATTTTTAAAATTTGTGTATTTTTTTTTATTTATGCGCTCAAAATCGTTACTTTCAACATGTGACACCATGTGACACCATGACACCATGTTATGTTCGGTCTATAAATTCAGAAATATAAATAATCCTATAACAATTTTTTTTTTCAATATTTGGCTCGCTTCTATATAATGTATAATGAATTAATAAACTTTATATCCGGGGGAAAGAATTTGAAACTCGCGTTTCTTTTGAAAGTGTCACCCTTGTGAAAGTTCTCAGACACTAGCGATGACGTCACCGTCACTAATAACTTTATCGGAATGCACTTACGGTCAGTGTTCGAACACAAACTCTGTACGTAGCGTCATGTTAACGTTATCCTGTTCCATCCCACTCACACCACAGATTTCATACACAAGAACGACAGTGACAACAGGTCGTCTTGTTAACACTATTATTATGTTAGGAGTTCTGGCTAGGTATACAGATTGGGTTGAAATATTTCAGATATGGAAGTTTAAATGTGCAGTACGTCATGTGCGAGATTATTCGTAAGCTAACTTATACTTTACCGCCCGCTAGAGGTGCTGTTCAATTCTCCATACAAGTGTCCAAATACGTAGACTATAAAGTATACGGTTAGCTTCCGAATAATCTCGCACTTGACGTACAGTGTACTCGTTTTATAATCGTCACCGCAAGTTTCACGAAATACTCCTACTGAGACTCAAACACCAAGTTTTATAAAGTAGGAAGGTAATTAAATAATATTTTTTTATTGTTTATAATAATTCATTGGGTAACCTACTCGCTTATTTCAATTGATAAGAAGGCAATGTTACACTGCAATGGCAATGACACATAATAATGATATTTCCTTTGATTGGTTAATCTCTTTCTTTGCCACTCTGATTGACTCTCATAGAAACATATATCTTCATATCTACAATAAACACAACGATTTCTCTTTAAACTAAGCTTATATCTAATTCAATATTCTCTAACCCTGTACCCTATTCAGGGTTAATTACAATAGTATTATTACGTATTTCAATCGCATGATCCAAACCCATAAGTGCGTAGACTAGTTTTAAACACATAATAAGGCTATTTCTGTCCACGGTACGCCATAAACCAACCTCGTCTGACCTCCACATAGTACCGAAACTTTTAATTACAAAGCTCAAGATAAAACTTTCTGTCTAGCGCAAATTACTAACGGTGTTTACGTTAATTTACTTTGAGATTTAAAACTTAACATAATTATAGTCCTCTTTTGAACAACAATAGAACAATAATGGACTTTCAATGTATTCCTTATTAGAAAATGAGATCAACAATCATCGTCCGTCGATAATCACAAATGACCTTATAATGTCCACTAAGAACTCGGACGTGCCGACAGCAACCACCAAGCCCAGATAACCGGTATAATGGACAGTTTTAAGGAAAGCCCATGTTTTATCACAGAATATTGCCAAAGATAATAAATGTAAATAACTATGCGGGTTCATGATTCGCCAAAACGCGGTCGCAACGAAGAATCTTCCCGATCTAAACATATTCTCTCTTCGGAGCACATCGTATTCGGTACAGTTCTCCAGTAAATCCTGGTAAATATCTATATATCTGTTCCATGACAACGAAGATAGCACCATTTGTCCTGAAAACAGACCCACAACCTGGACTATCCTTTGAAAAGTTACTTTAGTCTTATACGAAATGCCATTATCTGTATTATCTTTCTCTATATCTTCGGACGAGTTAATCTCTTTCAGCTGATGGTATGGAAGGGTGCTGACCGGCATACCTTTGTACCCTCTTCTCGGCGGATTGTTCTTCAGATACAACGTTATGCCGATCATCATTGCAATAACACCTATCAAATCACATATCCCGTCGACCCAGTACCCCATACTCCCAACGTCAGACCTCTCCCCTTTGACATTGTTCCTCTCTCTAGCCACATGTCCGTCTAAATCGTCTAAAAACATTCTCAATTGGAAGAGAACAACAGCAACTCGCCGCCATGCCAAATTCGGGCATGTCAGCAGCTTCCCGCCAACGATTGCGATGAAAACGTGGAAGAAAGATATCATATTCGGTGTTATAAACAGCATTTTCTTCGAAATACCCATGCTTACGTCGACTATCGCGCACAAGGGCCCGTATATATAATGATTTATATGGTCCACCATGAGACCTTTTACTGTGGGGTGACACAGCGGGTTTATTGTGCATGGTATCCATGTTACATCCTCGTAATTCAGCTGAGTTTTCGCTTCGGCGTTGAGTGTTGAAGTCTCCTGTAATGTAGTATTGCTTGTAACTTCGAAGCCAGCGATTTTATAATTCTGTATCCTTAAAAATAGAAATGTGTCCATGCATATACAGAATAATACTGTCACCGCAAGTAGAAACGTTAGTATTTTGCTGGCTTGAGACGAAGGCCACATCATTTTCGCAGTAAACACTCTCACACACGTGCTTCTATGGCTTCTTATGTCTTCACAAACCGGGCGATATCCCACGCGTTTTCTATTTATAAAATCCTTGTAATCCTTGTTTGAAAAATGTAGGCACTTTTGTTCACTTGAAAAAAGGACTCACATAATAATACGAATCACTTTATTGTCTAGCTTCGCGTAGCGAATGATTTTTTTTCTGGCTAAAATCAATGATCGTGTACAAGTTACAATAAATGATCGATTCGTTTGAATGGGCGGTAGTCTGTTGCAGTTAATCAGGACACTTGGGAGACATGTTTTGTTTGTTGTTTTTGAGAAAGATCGTGATTTTTTTATTCGTCGATGCGCGATGTTATCGCGCGCCGTGCGTGCGATCGCCGACGCCGTGTCGGACTGACTGAACGGTTTGGTGAGGACTGAGGCGTAGGGGAGCTGGGATACCAGGTGTGCGATTAAAAAGCTCTAAATAAAAAGCGCGCTAACTTTATTTAAAAACATCGAATCTGTGTTATGTAGGTTTATTACGGCTCAATGGAAAATTAGGGGAATTTTTTTTATCTATACTTGGTCGATATTACGAAATGGCTAATTGAAGTATGTTTTCTATTTAAGAGGTGGAAGGTACGTTTCATTTCAGTAATTTATTTATGAATTAATCGACGGTGTTAAGAGAATATTTTACGTACCTTTAATTTATTGTTGTTTATATAAACTTAAAATGGTGCAATTTAACAAGCATTATAGTGCAGAAAAGTTCGTTGAATGTTATTTCGTAAATCAGCGAAAACTTTACACAAATATGTTATACTTAGGTTAATAATATACGTATCTACAAAATAAAAAAGCGTTCTGAAAAATCCTAAAAAACAATTGGAAACAAAACAAAATTCAAGCATTCAAAAGTTACCACCTTTTCCCGGAAAGTGCATGATCTGGGACACTCCAGTTAGAGCACCGATTTGAATATCACCAATAGCATTCCACTTAGAGTAGGTACCCAATGGGTGCGCCAACAATTAAAAAAAACATATTTTCAATCTATTCTACTTAAGCGTCCAACGGCCATAATGCATATAGATAAAGGTATTACCGAATAAAAATATCTATATACATTAGGATTGCCTCCAAAAACTCGAACCATAATAATCCAGCCTAAGGGACGGGCACAGACAACGCTTTAGTTCGCTGATGGCGTCGCCCCGTTTCCCGCTAAAACTTCTCTCGAAGTATCATTTGGTAAACACTTAAGTAGGTAAGTAGGAGCCGCCTACAGCCAACATCTTTGACTTACTGTATTTTTTCTGCCAATTCATGAGGGAAAAGGGGAGCGCGGGGACCGTTCTAAATTCAAAACGATTAAAAATGACAGCGATTAAGATTTAACTAGTTTTATATTATAATTACAGCTTATGGGCAATGTTTTTAGCATAGGAGTAGGTAACTACGCCTTTCTATGCTACGTGCAGGCTAATTGGTCTGAGAGTCAGATTCGCAAATAAGATAGTCTGAAGCGAATTCGGGGTCAAAAAATATATAATGGTCACAAATGAAAATATTCCTAAGAATTGTTGCAATATTATCACACACTTATCAAATAAACATCGTTACGTCAACGCAAACTAATGTTTCACGTTCCCTCCAAAAAGAAACTGTCAAATAGGTCCACAGATAACACAATTAGCACGTTCTGAGTCGATTTTATTTAGCGTTCTGTTGTTAAGCGAATGACGTTGTTAGTAATTATATGTATTATATTTCAATGCCGGTCGTTTTTTATCGATACACAATTCGTATGTAAGTATATTAATACCGCTTGACATAATAATAATATCGCCAGACGAATACACCACCTATACGGTCGCACACTAAGCAACGCTTGTATTATGGGTACCGTAAAAGAACTGGGGGCGAACCTAGTACATAATATTTAGGTACTTATACATCGTTATTACACATGAATGACACGGGACAAACATTCGTGCTCATCACACAAAGTTTATCCCTACCAGGATTCGTACCCGGGATTGTCAGCTCAGATAGCAGGGTCACTACCAACTGCACTAGTCAGATTGTCAAAAGTAAACATTTATTCAGTGAGTATTGAGGTTAAAAATTGTTTAATCAACAGGAAAAAGTTTTGTATATTTCAGAAGATTTTGACTATTTTATGATTAAGATTATAAAAGCCACCTTTAAAAACCTCGGAAAAATAACGCAATTAAATATACATGCAATGGAAGCAGGTTATAAAAAGACTCACTTACCTGAGGAACTTGTGTGGACTTCCCACATCCCGTTTCTCCAATCAATATGAGACTTTGATACTTCTCCAAAAGATATAATATATGGTTTCGATACTGGAATACTGGTAGCTTTTGCCGTTGCATGTCCAACGGGAGATGGTGATAACGGTTATAAACAAACGAGGTTTTTGAGTCGTTGTCAATTGTTAATGCTGCTTCCGTGTTTGGGTTTACTAATGTTTCTATTGAGCCATCTTTGTTTCGTGATGGGTACAGAGTGTCTTCACCTGTGAAATGGAAATACGACAATATAAATTAAGATATAGACGCTACATACTACCCGACTTGTATTTTTGTAAATTCCAAATTAGCAAGCGCCTAGGAGACTAATGGGTATTTTTGAGTGGAGAGATTTTTTTTCATGTTCTCCGTCACCCGGGAAATTAATGCAAGTACATATATTATCCACGACTTTACTGATTGTCACAGTAATCATAATAATGATGAGAATGTCGTACTAATCAAAAAGAACAAAGAATTTTATATGAGCCTAGCAAAAGTGGCTGTATTTTGTAGCTATAATAATAATATCACCAGATGAACACACCAACTATACGGTGCCACACTAAGCAATGCTTGTATTATAGGTACCATAAATGATTTGACTTTGACTTTGACTTTGGACTGAGAGCGAACTCGGCATATAATACTTATATAGATACTAAACATATATGACTCGGGTACAAACATTCGTGCTCATCACACAAAGTTGGTCCGTACCAGAATTCAAACCCGGGACCCCCAATGCAGGAAGCAGGGTCACTACCAACTGCGCTAGCTTATTGCCAATATAAAAAATAAGGGTCTAGAAACTTAGAGGAATGACATTCCTCTAGGTTTCTAGACCCTTATTTTTAAGGGCTGTAATAAGGCTGCAATGTTCTTAAGATGTCACAACTCAATCCAAATAGTAATGTTATTTGTACTGTGTTAAGCATTTTCTATTTATTTGAATGGTTTGCTTGTACTATTGCAGTTCAACTGCAGAGTTAAAAAACTTCACGTAGACTAGTCTGCTCATTTCCTTGCTATTATTCCAGTATTTATTAATACAAAACAAAAACATAACCTCACTTATGAGATTCTATCACTTTTTATATACCTGGTTTAACGAATTTAGGTCTTTGCCCAATCATTGTTGAAGCTTACAAAGTAGGTACTAATAAGAAACTAATTACTACTCTTGAGTTTTAAGTAAAACTATAAAAATCACATCAATGAGAATAAAAGCAACATCAAAACACTAAACCATTTTTTTTGTGTTGTCCACAGACAAACTAGAGATGGTAGTAGTAGTAGTTTAATTCGTCCAATAGGACAGGCGAAGAAATCAATCCATACTGCCAATTCTGATGTTGTCAATGTCATTGGTATTTTCTTGATAAAATTTACTTGCAAGTATACAATTTAAATATAAAGGCACAAGTGCCAAATCTTGAATAATTAATATCTTTAAATAGTTCAGTAATTATATATCGATGTTGATTACTTGTTAAAGTAAAAACTAGTCTAGTCCTTGATCGATTGTCTTGTCTCTTCAAATATCTCCAGGCGAGGAGTTGATAAAGTCATAGATAGGCGTAAAATTATCAGGGCAAGCTAAAAGGTTCTGTAGGGAAGGCGGGATGTTTTGATATTTTTCTAACAATAGATCTATGAGCAATAAATTTCATTATAAATATTTATAGTTCGGCCGCTAAGACAATGCGTTCCTGACAGGATGTGTGTTTATCGTATCTCTTTCGTACGGTGATGATATCGTAGTAGGGAAGTATATAGGTACTTACTTACATATGACTAATAGGGTACCTATGTTTTATATATCTATTTATTAAAATACCTACTCAAACTTACGCAAATAACATGCCATAGTTAAGTCAACCTCATATTATTAAATACTTACTAGCGATTGCCGGCGGATTCTCGATCATTCACAGCCTTTTAGCACTTCGGCAGAATGAAGCTTTCCATCAGTAAAAGGACTTGAAATCTGATTAGTCGATAGATCCTGAGATTACCCCACATTCAAACTTACATGCACTATATCTACCTCATAACAATTATATTATTGTACTTATAGATATAGGTAAAAAAAAAATAGTATCCTTACTTGTTAGTATCCTCAAAAATAATTATACACACAATACAACGTTATCGTCGTTGTTTGTGCACGTTCAAAGTTGCGTTAGTGTATCATCATTCGGCTGTAAAGTGTTGATAACTGACTAGTCTTTAGTTAGGTAAGTATCAGATAGATCTACTTATAAACTTCTTGGGTTAGGTTTACGTTTAACGTCACTAGGTCTAGGTAGACATAGATGCTTACGTAATTAATAAAATAAAGCAACAAAATCACCTGTATTAACATTTATTTAGACAAGACCATACAATTGCGGCTATTTTACTATTCTTTTTTAATATATTGTCCTAACTGACGAAGAGAATTATCTGGCCATATAACATCAGTTTGCCCAGCATTCGATTCACCAACATTTAATACATTATCGTATACTGGAAAATGTAGGTTTTTTAATTCTGCTGCTTGCGCGGTACCAACGTTTGTGACAGAAGATTTCATGTTCCCAGTATTTATTATGCTCCACAAGTCTTCCAGTTTATGTGTCTCATCTTTGACTTCTTTACCATTCAAAATATGCTGAGATTGCTCCAATAAGCTTTCAGGTAAAACCTCAGAGTTCATATCTTGCAGCAGTTTAATTTGCTCTTTGAAATTAATACTTTTATCATCAACAATTTTAGTTTTAACTAACGCGCCATTATTGAATGTTAGTTTCAAAATGTCATCCTTCGAATAGCCTTTTAGGTTCGGGGATATGTCTGTTACATTCGCTATTGTAATCAATTTTTGGTACAATTGAGCTGGATTAGATGTTAAATGTGGGTTCTTTAGAAGTAAATTTCTCACGTTGGTGACGAATTTCGGTAATGGCAGTTTGTACTTTACGTAATAAAATGGTTCGTAAACAAATGGTTTTGGATGCTTAAGTAAATATGTTAGTTCAATAACGCCTGGCGCATTAGGATTTAATTGATTTGGCATGACTGCGTTGTGGCTGGGCAGTAATTTTTGAAACAAGTATGGGTTTTTAGCAAACAGCAAAGCTTGTAATTTTTCATCAACTTGGAGTGGTTGTTGAGGGCGATTAATTGGGTAGTAGAAATTAATAGAATTAACATCTGAGACAACATTCTTATTCATGTTTGTGTTTATAAGGTATTGCACAATTTTGTAGTACAAATCATCGGGTAACTTGTGATTGTTATTAAGTTTTAGAAGATAGAGCAAACTATCTATATTTTTCGGGTTTCCGTTGTCTAGATTCAAAAACGATACGAGAATTTGTATTATTTTATCGTTAGGAGTGGAATTTTCATTACACTTTAATAGCAAAATTAAAATTTCAATGAGTTTAGGATTAAGTTCACCGTTTTCATTGGGGTTTAATAGAGAAAAGAGAGCTCGATATTTCTCTTTAGAAACGTCCTCTTTACTTAACTTTAACAATGCTAGTATGAGTTCAATCATTTTAGGGTTATTGTCTGCATGTGTTTTTTGTCTAAGCAGCGGAATTATAATTTGAATCACTTTAGGATCTGGGGCGTTTTTGGTTTTAATTAACAATGGAAGTATTATCTCAATAAGCTTAGGAGTCATATGAGCAGCATTGCTATTTTGTAATAGTTCAAGGAGTGCAATCATTTTACTATAAGTCACATTATAATCATTGGATTTTATTATAGTTAGAATAGCTTCCATAAATTTAGGATTTTGAAGCAAATTATCATGACCTTGAGTTAACAGAGGCATCAGATATCTTAAAAGCTCATTTATAGACGTATCGCTATGTGGATTGATAGGCGCAGAACTAGGATCCACTGAAATACTGTTTTTAGTTGTTGTTTCAATAATTTGGAATGGATTTGGACCGTAATTATTCCCATTCGGAATTGGCGTGCCATCTAAGTATATATTTCGCCAATTGTCGCTAGGTTTTACGTCATTAGATTTTTCATTCCAAGTAACCAATATACTATTAATTATTTCATTAATCTTATCTGGTGTGTTGCCATGAGAATTTTCTTTTAGTTTATCAATAATAAGCTGAATTTTGGCGGAATAATCATCGTCCGGGTTTTTAATAGGTTTATTCAGATTATTATTATCACCTGGCTCCAAACCGCCAAAAATGTTTATCAATTGATTATCATTAATTGGTTTTGGAATATTTACATCACCTTTCGGTGGCCCAGGCTGATCTTTATTAGATGGTTGATAATTCCCGTCGTATTCCTCTTGACAAGTAGGATATTTAGCCATTTGCATGTATGTATCGTGAGCCGATTCTATTAATTTCATAAACACACTTTTGCAATGCGGCTGGTTAAGGCTTGGTAGTTCATATTGGAATACAATTTTCGTTTTCAAATCATGATTGGGTAGATCTATGTTTAGTAACTCCCGCAATACTTTCTTCTCTTGGTAAGGCAATGTTTCATCCCTTTCAATTATGCTAATGACTTCACCAAATTGTTTAGGATCGTAACCATCTCGTCTGTTTTCGTCATCGTCTTTCATGAAACTGATTAGGTGATGCAAGTAATTAATTTTGTTAGGATTCTCATTGAGGTATGACAAGATGCCTCGGACAATTTTCATCATAGATTTGAAAGTGTAGCAACTTGAGGTTTGACTCGTCACTTCTAGTAATTGTTGTTTGATGGGTACCTGGGTAAAAAAATGAAGTCAAATTGTAGCTTCTTACCTAAAATCTATTAATGTTTATGCCGGGAGCTTTATTATGTTTTGCGATATCTAGATATATACCTAGCCTAGCTGGTTTTAAGTGCATCTGTTGATTACTAGTTTGTATCTAGTCTGATATATAGTCTATGTATGATATGACGAAGAAGTTCTCTGAGAGCCTCAACAAGGTCACTTTGAGACGCAAAGGTAAAGCGCTTCCAAAGCAGCTAAGACGAGCTACGGACGCAGTAAAGCTTCATGCAGCTTCCTTTTGCATACTGCTCAATAGCAGCCTGTACACGTAAGCTTTTACGTTGCATCTTTCGTGCGAGAATGAGCGCGCGTGTGATTAAAAAATGAGAACGCTAAAACACCTGCACGAAACCTGAACAATAATCCCAGGCATGCTTTTCGCTCTTGTTCAACAAGAAGTTCACAGAAAAAATAGCGAAAACTAACAACTTAAACAGGAGGCAATAGCGCTCAAAAGAACGAACCGTTAAAATAAGGGATAAAAAGAGGACCTGCGCATTCAATCCCGCGCATTCGGATTTCGTGTAAAGGCAGCTTTTGCAGCACTGTTGGCACGCGTAGACTAAGCGCTAAATAATCCTAGTGCAGTTAAAAAGCCATTTACGGTACCTTATCGAGGAATGGACTAAATCCAGCAGGGACGGCTGGTTTACTATCAACGTTGGACTCCGACGGAGGTGGTGACCCGGACATTATGGTGTAGGTTTGCTGTGGAACACAGAATTATTACTATATCTTAGGTCACAAAGATCTGCGAGTTGTTGTGAAATATTCATTTGCAAAATCAATTGTAAGTAGTGGGTGAGATAAATAAATAAATATCGCCATACGAACACACCAACTATACGGTCCCACTTTAAGCGTAACGCTTGTGTTATGGGTACCGTACAATGGACTGAGGGCGAACTCAGTATATAATACTTATATAAATATTAAACATCCTTGACTCGGGTACAAACATTCGTGCTCATCACACAAAGCTTGTGTCCCTACCAGGATTCGAACCCGGGACCCTCGGCGCAAACAGCAGAGTCACTACCACTGCGCTAATCAAGCCGTCACGTATTTTTAAAATGACTGAGTTCTGCACCAGCGTGACTAAGTTACGACGAAAGTGCGAAGTCGTCGTCGTCGAAGAATTACCTACGTCGAGTGAGTCATTTGATGTTTTTCAATAGGATTTGGTATTCTGAAACAAAATTGTCCCGCCATCTTAAGCTTGACTTCCCAGATGCATTTCGAGATGATTTACTTATTTAGAAAGCAGCTGTAGCACTGCTGATATAGTAGAGATAGCCAAGTTGGTAGAACGCTTGCCTCGGTAACGAGGATTGCAGGTTCAAACCACGGCTCGCACCTCTGGCATTTTATGTGCGAATCTCATTTTCAACCATTATTATCACTTGCTAAACGGTGAAGGAAAACATCGTGAGGAAACCTGCATGTCTGAGAGAACTCCTCGAAAGATTTGTGAAGTCCGCCAACCCGCACTGGGCCAGCGTGGCGTATTATGGCCTAATCCCCCTCGCATTGAGGGGAGGTCCGTGCCCAGCAGTGGGACATTAAAAAGGGCTGGAATTATATTACTACTGATCGATAAGTATCACCTACCATAGGGAGCGGTCGCGATCTGCGCAACCTATCGAAGTCAAAATATGGTCTCATTAGATGTAGGTATTATCAAAAACTTACCCATTCCGCCGCTCCTACAAAACTTATTATATACATACATAATGCCAATCGTAGTCTCATTATGCCAACGGTCTTGGATGAAGTGATCGATGTGAAATTCCACAATATCTTTATAATAGGCAGCCATGTTAGATTAACCACCGCGAATAATGGCAACACGTATGGCGTTAAATAGATTGTAAACTAAGTAGGTAGCTATTTTCTTGAAATAAACTACCAATTATGTTTAAATAAAATATTATAAGTTCTATTAGCGCGGTGTTTTGGGAATCACAAAACCTGGGAGATTAAATTACTTTCGGACGTTTGACATTTAGGTCGATTTCTACAAAGATAACATGCCATGACTTGGACACAACAATATATGACAAAGGAGAGATATAATTACAACGACTGACTTTTACGCTCCGATTCAGTGCTATTGAATCTAACCTAATGTTATATTTTGGGGTTGGCTTCTATTTTCCATAACTGAGTTGCTTACCTACGATATCGGATACTGCTAACCAGCGGTTAGACGGACGGAAATGATGACCAATTTTTCAGACTCTCAACTGGTCTATAAAGACTATGGAAGAATTTAAAATGCCACCCGGATCCTAATGATCCCTCCGAAGCACACACTACAAAATCATCAGTAAACGATGGAGCCTTAAATCAATTGCAATTGGTAGCACAAACTATTTTTTTCTGTAGCACGAGTCAGATGGTTTTTTTTAGAAAATGTCTGTCACGAGTGCCGGGACCCCAATAGAAACGACATCCACTATTTGTAAAACAATGAATTTGCGGCTAGCATCGCCTAGTTCTATCAATTATAAACATTGCAACGTGTAACAAATATGTATTTTTTTTTATACATTATAGGCAAGTATTTGAACTCGATCTCACCTGATGGTAAGTGACGATGAGATCTACGATGGAGCATACTTGCCTAGGTAGGAAGGCGGCAGTAGATCGAGACGCTACATTCACTAGGCACATGCAGCACAACTGATCTGACCCGCCATCCATGAATGGCAACACCGAACATCATGCCGAAACACGGCTAGGCCGCTTGGCGACATGGCTTTGTTTAGTGGGTGGTGACTAACCACGGCCGAAGCCTACCACCAGTAGAGTTGTCACCTGGTTGGCACCACCCAGGGTCACGTGTAGGGTATCTCGAGGGTACTCAATTCTCCTACGGACGAAGGTGACTCGACCCCAAATAATTATATAATAACGGCATAGTCAATACTTATTTTAAGCAACCTAGCTGTATGTTATTTTTAGGCCACATATTGCCCTAACTCATCGTTTTTTAGCCCTAAATACAAATTCTCTACAAGTGGAATTCCCCCAAAATATAATTCCAAGTATTCCCTTACATCATCGCATTAAACCTGCCTAACGTTTTCCTTAAAACTTGTGCCCGCAATTTGACCACCAACATCTAGTTGTAGCAAGTGAAGGTAGCACTTGTAGTAAAAATGTTTTATTTCAGCATCTCTATATACAATATCTCTTGGATATAGCAAGGTATAGCAGTGATAGCCAAGTTGGTAGAACGCTTGCCTCGGTAACGAGGATCGCAGGTTCAAACCCCGGCTTGCACCTCTGGCATTTCTGGATTTCATGTGCTAATCTCAATTTCAACCATTATTATCACTTGCTAAACGGTGAAGGAAAACATCGTGAGAAACCCTGCATGTCTGAGAAGACTCTTCGATAGATGTGTGAAGTCCGCCAACCTGCACGTGGGCCAGCGTGGTGGACTATGGCCTAATCCCCCTCGCATTGAAGGGAGGCCCGTGCCCAACAGATATATATCTCTTGGATTTAGGAACTTTAATAAAATACAAAACATCACGTTACGTAAAAAACCTTTATTAAAATACATTAACGTTACATTACATTAATATTTGGTTGCTTTCCCATTAAAATTAACCTTTGTACAATGAAGAATCCACAGCCTCGCGTATTTTTTCTAGCAGGTCCTTGTACTGTGGGAAAGGACATTTCATGTTTTGTATCTCAGGGAAACCTTCGTTAATTTTGCTAGTAATCGTATTAATAATTCCATCGTTTACGCCTTTCTCTTGTAAATATGATTTAATATTTTCAAAGATGTTTACTAACTGTTTTGTCGATTGATTAAGATTATCTTCATTACCATAACCAATAAATTTTTCATAGTCTTGTTTAACACTAAGTATGTCATCAATATTAATATTCTTAAACATTTCAAAATTAACCCCTTGTTGTTGTTTTAGAAATGAAATTAACTCAGGTAAACTCATTCTATGCGATGGCATATGATCAAATGAGTTTTCATTATCCATATTGTTAAAAGGATTCTGTTTTGTAGACCCTAACATCGTTTCTCTATCTACATTGCTAAAGAAATTGTTTATTTCAAATTGGTTATTCAATGCAAGATCATAGTCAAATGTGTTTTTGTTACCATCCACATTATTGTATTTTTTTTCTTGTGGCCTATCTAATACTTTAATTAGAAGATCTGCTGTTGCATCTACATTTGAAAATGGTTCATTACTATTTTCACGAACACCATTATTTTTATTCTGCAAGTTATTTTTATTCACATTAAAAAGTAATTGCAAATACTTTGATCGGTCTATTGGATGATTTTGCAACATCAAATAATTGTTTAAATTGTTTTCGTTGATATTTCCTTCATAAGTGTTTGTTTTTATTGAGTCTATTAAGTCCGGTCTATTTATTTGTAGGAAGCCATTATTTGTTTCAATATCACCTTCAGTTTTAAGACCCGTTATTGGTTCTGATCTTGTGATTTTTTTATCGTTGGATAGTAGAGCCCTTAAAATGTTTGACAAATAATGATCATTTTTGTTCTGCCCAAAATCCGTTAAGTTACTTTGTGAAGGATGTGAATTCTTTATTTTTTGATTCTCTAAAATAGCTGATTCTGTCATTAACGGCATAAATATTTCCGAAATTTTCTCCTTTAAAATCTTCGATAATGCACTTATATCGGGATTACTCTGGGTCATTGAAATCTTAGGAGTTAAGACCTCAGGTTCAGCTTGATTTTGGAGCTTTTGATAAAGATGTAAGTAGCCTAAAAAATCATTGTCCGTTCCGAGGAATGCATCTGAATTTGTTTGCCTTGGTTGTTTAGAATTAATTTCTTCAACACCATTAAATATAAACGGATTTTCAGTTGCGACTATCTGTTCATTTTCTGAAGTTATACTCATTATATTTTGTTCAGGTTTGTTTATGGAACTGACAACTATATTATGATTTTTTGGAAATGTCAACTTTGTATTATCTTGTTTTTGCAAATAAATGTTTGGTGTAGTTAAGAAATTATTTACTGTATTATCAGGAAAAATGTTTTCTTGACTCTCTATATTTTGTATCAAATTATTTAATTCGTTTGATTGTGCGTGAATAGATATAGTAGTGGTTTCATTTGGAATACTTGATGTTACATCATCTGGGTTGTTTATAATCAATGTTTCTCTGTATTTACTGTCCTTAGCTAATTCGAAATATTTATCAACGTTGTCATTTACACCATCCTTAATTCTATTTAGTGTTGGATTTTTCATTACATTTTTATCATTAAACGTTTGTACTTCATAGTTGTTCATTAATACTGCTTTATTACTATTTGCCAATGCTTCTTTTTTATATAAATTGAATAAGATATCATCGTCAACCATTTTGGAATCATTTGTAGAACTTTCATGTTTTAGTTTGAGAATAAAATTATTACTTACAGATTGCAGCTCATCTTTAACAGCCGCTGAATTTTCAGTCGTTATATTGTTAATATCTATATCTTTAGTCAGAGACTTTTCTCCCTTTTTCACATGTTCATTGATATCAATATTTGATGTAAGCATAGCGTCAACTCTTTCATTATTTTTAATAACCACCGGAACTGTAGTTGAAAATCTTTCACTTGTTAACATAGCGCCGATATGTTTTGTATCGTCTGTACTTTCATAGTTATTCACATTTTGTCGTAAAGACCCTATTTTAACTTTATGTTTATCATCTTCGTTTGATATTTTTTGGTTCATGAGGTACACATTAGTAACATCTTTGAATTTATTTGGTTTAATTACAGAAATATATTGTTGAGTTTCAGTGTTACCGTTCAATTGTGGATTTTCAAGTATTTGTATTATATGATCAATCATTAGATCAATTTGGGTACCTGATTCCCTAGCTTCATTTAATTTTACAAATATACTCAAAAGTGTGAACAGCTTTTCCAGTTTAGATAAATCCATACTTTGACCTTGATCTTTGTATACGTACTGATCTAGTAGCAACCAGAAACTTTCAATATTTTTGCTAATTTTGTTACATACAATATTATCAAGACCTGTACGATAGCGTGACGCTAGTAAACACTTTTGAAAATCCTTTTTATCACAATTTTCAGATGTTCCCATTGCTTTACCGTTTGGTTCAAAGCTCTCAGTATTATTATTGTTTGCTTTCGAATAATCAGATTTAGTATTATTTTCTAAAGATAGTTTTTCTTTGACATTAATTGTGGAATTATAATCAGTATTATTTACACCTTTTCCTTTTTGATCAACATCAAGAGACTTACTCCGAGCATCATTGTTGTTTGTAATATCGCTTATCTAAAAGAAAGACATATTTCATTATGTTCTAAATAACTATTTGCATGTTGCGGTAACTAAATTTCAGTGTTTTTTTACATAAAGCATTTTTTTCTAGATCATGCCAGTATATCGCTTCTATTACAATATTTTACATTAGAGAAGCAAAACTAGAAGAACCTTTATGATGGAGATGTGCTAGATTATAATAAATACAAAGCCAGTGTTTACTCACCAAATTTACAATATTTACTTTTGGAGTATCCTTAAATGATTCACGTTCTTTAATAGCGTCGTCTATTCCATCTTTAACCTTAGTAGTCTCTGAGATCGAAATTCTAGTGCCATGATCTTTACTAACACTACTATTAACTTTTGTAATATTATGATTGCTTTCATCTAGACCATGTTTATTCACATAAACGTGTAAGCCACTCTCATTTATTTCATTTGTGTTAGCGTTTATATCATTGTTAACAACATTCATTTGTGATATTTCAGACGTTTTAGAAACACTAATACGTTTGTTGTCATATTCAGGTAATCTTATATTATTAGAAACACCGCTATAATAGGGAATGTATATTATTTTACTGTCTTTACCATCACCGGTTGTTTCGTGAATTTCATTGGTTTTTGATATTAAAATCTTATGTTTTATAGTACTATCTGCTTTTTCTTCCAGGTCTTGTCTTGTTACTTTAGAATTATTAGATATTGAGTTCTTAAGCTTACTGTTGTCCAAATTACTCCAAGACACAAAATCGTAGTGCGTTCCATTAGCTCTATCATCATTGGATTGGCCGTTTTTAGAATGCTTTCTTAAAGTAACTTTAACACTCTCATGTACTACCTTAGATCCAGTATTATTATCATTTACAGCTTCTTTGATGATGTTAGCCGGTTCATCAGCGTTGGATACATTGAAAATCGTAATTTTTGTGGAGTTTTTAATATGTGGTTGTATTCGGGATGTTTCATCATAACTATCGTTTTTCTGGATTGTGGTCTCTTCTTGTTGTATTATATCTATTGCATTTGCATTCTGAAATGTAAAAACGATAGAAAATCAAGTACGCTATATTCCCATATTATACCCCAACTAGGTTGCATATTATAAGACATGAATAATTTAATACTGATTACTAAAGCCAGGACTCTCATCAGATGCTTAGAAAAACAAAATCCAGGAAACTAACATTATCACCGCTTACCAGGATTGAAACAATAGACACAACTAATATAACTGTTAACTCGGCCATTTTAGAAGGACAACTTTTTGCACACAAATCCCACTTCTCAAGAGCGTAAAGACTGTCCAATACTTTTTCCGTGGGCAAACTAATGACATACTATATAGTAATAGTTACATTGAACGCAATTTATTTAATGCCTATATTATTTGTAGCGTGGTAAATAGAATTACACGGAGTCGATGTTGCTTCACAGCGATTGGTAGGCAATACATAATTATTATAAAGTACCTACACTAATTATGGAGAGCCAATTAGCGGATCATTGCCCGTTCTTCTACATAGGAACGGCAATCCGTACGGGCGGTGAAGTTGTAGCTCCGTTTTTGTAACTATTTTGACGATTCATAAGCACTGTACCTAATGGTTTACATGAATAAAAAATATTCTGATTCTGATTAATTAAAGCGTGATTTTGCCGGGTAACGGAAATGTACACCGAGATCAATGAGATGATTTACCCCATCCTACCGGATGGGTACTGTGCCAGAGCCATCCGGGGAAGATACACTAACTCTCTTCTTCGGAAATTTGGTCCGATCGCGACAAGCTGACGAAGCAAATGGCAAATGGAAGGCAGGCGGGTCAGAGGAAGACCACCTAAAGCCAGATATCTAGAATGCTGCAGTCAATAAATTGTCCCTTATAATACACACAGCTCGAGATGACGTAGGACCGATGATATCACACGCGTCGCAGGAAGCCGGTGGATGCGAGCAGCAGAGGACCGTGATGTGTGGAAGTCATTGGGGGAGGCCTGTGTCCAGCAGTGGACGTCCTTCGACTGATTACACACAGCGCAAGATTATATAATCTGGGTGTTTTCAAGTCGAGAGTGAACAGGTACCTTCTAGGCAAGTATGCTCCATCGTAGTTCTCATCGTAACTTACCATCGGGTGAGATCGAGATCAAATACTTGCCTATAAAGTAGGTAATAAAAAAAAAGTGTGAAAGAGTGAGTGAGACATAAGTTAGGTAACGAGGAAGGATAATACTAAACACAGTTTACAGATAACTTATTATTGGGCTTGGCAACAAACTTGGAGCTTTCACCATCTCAAATGGAAAACGATTCAAGCTGTATAGAAGTATTTATATCAAGGAGATAGATCTAACGCAAACTGATCGTGTTGTCGCTGCGACTGCGACTAATCGCATAGCTGTCGTTTGCGTTTGTGATCCTGTCGTGGTGAGTGCGCGTGCGCCGTGCGTATAATCGCTGCGACGCGACGGTACGACAATGCAACTCGACACCAAAAGCTTGGAACAGAATATATGAAAATCGTCGGCCACAGCGTGTCGTTGCGTCTAGTCGCATGTCGCGTAATGTGCGCCGGGTCTTAATGACGTCACGTCGTATCGGCTGAGAGGCGGGCTAGGCTACTGTAAAGCTTACCATGTAAGCTCTATTTCCTAAGCATAACGTCTTAATAGCCAGCTTGATCTGTTAATTTGGTTTGCTTAGTTGGTCGGCTTGACGTTTTAGCAAATCATGATCGTGGTTTAAAATGAGATTAGCATATAAATTCTAGAAATCCCAGAGGTGCTAGCCGGGGTTTGGACCCTTGCTGTATTTTACAGCTTTTCAAAGTATACAGTTTATGTTTTCGAGTCGAGAGTGAACAGGTACTCTCTAGGCAAGTATGCCCCATCGTAGATCTCATCGTCACTTACCATCAGGAGATCGAGATCAAATACTTGCCTATAATGTAATAAATAAAAACATTAATACTAATTTTGCCCCCGTATTTACCTGCGCGTGTTTTGTCAAGACGAACCTACATCCCTATTAATAATAATATAATGTAACTGTTTACATGGTTCATATAGCACAATAATAGAGCTATTATAATACTATATACTAATATACTACATAATAGTAATATCCTTCCATAAACCTAACATGTCTGAATTGGTTATACTTGCTTTTAATACCGTGAAATTGATGCTATACGCATACTGTGTTATGACGTCATAAGCTATGTAACACTGTTTCATACGATACATACGTTAAATATAAGATTGACCGATCAAAACCCGAATTACGGCAGAACCGGTTATTATTTAACCGGTTCTGCATGTTAAGGGGAGCGAACACGTAATAAGCTTTACGCTCTTATAAAAAAACCAGTTCAAAAATTCACCGGTCTCCGAGCCGACTGCCCAGAGACATGACGTTTACCCTCATAGTCGCGAGCGCATCGATCATAAAGTCCCTGCATCAATACCCGGGTCGGGCAGTATGTTTCTTGCAATTAAAATATTAACGGTTCGGGGTTTGGCAGTTACCGGTAAACAGCTATCAGAATGTTGGGGTACATCACTACACTGCTACTCACCTCCTAAAGATTCAGACGTGGTTATCTATACATATAAATAAAATTGGAGTGTCTGTTTGTAATATTAAAATAACCGCTTTTTACTAAGTGCATTTGGATGTATACACGTTACCTTTACCGAAACAACATTTTTTACAATTTTTGTCTGTCTGTCTGTTTGTTCCGGGTAATCTCTGAAATGGCTGGACCGATTTTGACGGGACTTTCACTGGCAGATAGCTGGTGTTACAAGGAGTAACTTAGGCTACTTTTATTTTAGAAAAAAAAATAGGATCTCACGAAAAAAAATTAAAACCAATATTGCAGCGCAGCGCCTGATTAAGTTTGATAGCAACAACCTGCAATGCGTCCCGGGGGCTCAGAATGGGCGAGCAGGCTGTTGTCAACGGTTGTCTTTGTTAAATACCACGCGGATGAAGTCGCGGGCAACAGCTAGTAATTAAATAAAAAACAAATAGAATGTTTAACATCTTATACATATATTAACATATAGTTCATGACAATATACAATTATTCGTGAACACACAAAATAAATAATATATATTTCTTATAAAATTACTAATCACATTGTGCTTATAAATAAACGTCCAACTGTAGGGTGGGTTTTTCGTAAAATATTTTTGTCGTTTGAACAATTTAATATAAATGAATTCAATCTTAACTTATTGATACGAGCAAGTTAGAATTCCAACCGCGTGGCCACGAAACAGTCGAGACGCTACACGCTTGAAGCGTCTAACGTCAAAATATTTTGTTTATCAAATGGCCTTTTTCCATTGAGAAAAAATCATTTTTTTTCTTAACGGAGTCAAATACAATGAAATAAACTGGATATGAATACGGCTTCACCCACGAAGTAGTGGGTATTTTTTCAATTTCGAGTAATTAATAGCGATAACAAATTCAATGAATACACATTATAAACAATATAAAATGGATGTGACATGAAGATATGAAAATGGCGTGTCCACTTCACTTTTCAAAACAATGTGGCTTCCATCTTTTTTTGTCGACGATTATTCCAACATCAAAATAATTTAAGCGACACAATTCTGGTGATACACCTTTGACAGAAGACATTCAGATATATAATATAACAACATACAGTTAAATTAACGAACCTTCATCTTTTTTGAAGTCGTGTTGCAAACACATACTCAAAAGGTTAAGTGAATGCTGCTAGCGGAAGACGCTATTATGAATTTGACGCTAATCGCTGATAGCGTGAAGCGTCCGTTTTTTCTTTTGACCACGGGCTTAATGCAATGCTGTTAAATCAAGATTGCACTCACCAACAATGTCGATGTCAGTTGATGTCTAGATGGTCTTGTTATTGAAGATCTCGATCCAGTAGCCATCGGGATCCTGGATGAAAGCCAGGCCCTTCATCTTGCCGTCATTGGGTCGCTTGATGAACTTCACACCTTGCTTCTCAAACCTGCAAGATACATGAAATTTATCAAATACCAAATAAGAGGCTTTGGACCTGTGCTGAAGCAGCGCATTTCTAATCATTATGGTGAAGTCAGATTTTCATTGAGTCAAATTTAAAACAAAGTTGTTATCTACAATAATACAATAAGTCAGAATCTGGTTTGGAGGTAAATAAGTTTAAACTGTAAACATTGAATTAGCACAACACGTCTGTTGGGGCTGTAGGACTACTAGACCTATATGGATATATTTTTATTTTTGCCTTCTGGAAATATTAAGTCATAGCATGTAGTGCTAATTGTTCATAACGGTCCGATTTTAGTTTGTACGGAAGAAATAAATTTAAAAAGTTGGAAGCATCGTGGAAAACTGAAATTATTAAATAATGAGGACATATTCTATATTATAATTACTTTTCGCAAGCCTCCTCGACATTGGGCACTAGTATGCCTATGTGCCCAAACCCACGAGGGTCGGAGTTGCCGTTGTGGTAGCAGGATTCATCACTCTCGGTGCCCCAGTTGCTGGAAACAGGAGTTAGAAGGTTAAAGATAAATAATAATATCGCCAAACTAGCACACCAGCTGCACGGTTCCAAGCTAAGCAACACTTGTATTATGGGTACCGTACTGACTGGGGGTGATCCTAGTACCTATATAATACTTATATAGTTCTTTAACAGCCATGATTTGGGTACAACGATATCTGGATTCGAACCCAGAACCATCAACACAGAGAATAGGATCACTACCAATAAGCTAATCAGGTCATCATACATCATGATCTTTTAAACATATCTTATCAAATAAAAATCCGTTTTTTCTAGCTCCATGTAGAATTTCTGCACTAAAACTATGATATCTAAAGGATATACTCACTAAGTCAATTCCACTGTGGCCTTTCGGCTCGTTGCCCAAGCGGTCCTGGCGTTCTCGTCCTGGGGAATATCCACCGGGTTCTCGTACCCCATAAAGAACAGTGAAAACTTCATGGCAGGGAAGTGCAGCTGCTTGAGCAGCGTCATGCCAAGTACTCCGGTGTAGAACGGGATTGATTTGCGAGGGTCTTTGATGCGGTACATAGTTTGTTGGAAGACAAAGTCCTGGAAATTAATTGAATTGCTTATAGTCTGTAGCAGTTGCCCATGTTACTCAAAATATAATCCCATCTCAAATGGAAATTGGATGGTCATGTCACCAAAATACCCTAAAAATGGGTGTTTTATGTGCAAATCACTCCTGGTGGCTATGGGAACGCCGACAAGATCCCCAATGTTATGGAATCAGCTAGTGGCAACAACATTTTAGTTGAATAAGACAGAGAAAAGTGGTAGACATTCATGGATGTTGATGATGGTTCTCAGTTAATTTTGGTGGTTCTAACATGCAAGTATTTTTTTTATGTACTTTACATTATTATTTTTAGTATTGTCACAATTCGTAAATCATAAAAAAAAATTGTCAGCTATAATGTTGGTGAGACATGGATGGGTCACCAATGTGTCCATGTTATTTCAAACCATCCGAGAGGGCATCATGAAGTCAAGAAAATATATTAGGCACAAATGAATACGAATTGTTTATCTAGTTAGATAACAATGTTGAAATTACTACAACAGTTCAATAAATATTAAGATAACAGCACTGACATTTAAGTAACTTGGTAACATCAATTATAAGTTGATTGATATATAAATATCACAATGTTCATTACCATACGATGAGAAAATGACTAAAGGGAGCTGGGTAGCTAAAATTCTGTATATTAACAGACATGTTGATGTTCTGGCTTTATTATTATTAAGGGTAGCCCTAACGGAGTTGAAAATAGGAAAATAATAAGTGCATAAATAGTTTGAAAAATATTAGGTTTCTGAATACTTTTCTTCGCGTCATCCACGTTAGCGGGACTGTTCTGCAAAATCTGAGACCGTAATTACTTATTGGAATTCAATGTAAATTCGATTACGGAATTAAATCCTTACCTTAGTAGACGGGTGCGGTGTTTGGCATAGTGCCTCTATTTCTTTCGCTGAAATACCTTCGCCGGACATGGTTCTGCAAATAAATTACAAAATAAGTCAAACTACGATTATACAAAGTCAAATAAAAGTTGGAATCTAACCTCAAAAACACCGAAATTAAATAATATGGTGAATTTTATTAGGTAAAAATATGAGTTATTCAATCAATGTTATGTTATTCGATCGGTTTTCTGGGATTGGTCTGATTACTGACCTCAAAAGTATTACAGAATAACACTGTAAAAAGCTGAAACCCTTTGCAGATATACGTACTAACTAGATATACCTATCCTATCTATTCTATTTCTCGCCAACTGACGGTTGAATGACATTTGTAATCAATGACAGCATAGACACATGTTTTCATATGGATAGAGTATTGCGTTTAGTTTATCGTAAGAGCTTAGATTGATAGATAAACATTTTATAATATTAATAGGTTAGTAATTTATTGAATGAGCGGTTGCTTTAAAATAACGATGCCTGATAAGCTAAGTTGGTAGTGTCCCTGCTTTCTGCACCTAGGGTCCTAGGTTGGTATCCAAGTCAATGATATCTTTATAAGTATTATATTATACTGTGTTCGTCCATAGTCCATTGTACGGTACTCATAACAGAAGTGTTGCTTATTGTAGGGCTATAGAGTTGTTCGATTCTTCTGGCGATATTATTATAATAACATTGTAACCGTAATATTGAACTCATAGATTATGTTGTGTAGGTTTCTTTTGGACTGATAATGATAAGAAACCCTAATCATAAGGCAGGTAGGTACAAAATAGTTTGGACACTGTAAAAAAAAGTTTAAAAAATAGTTTTATTTCAATGTGTAGTATTCGCGTAAATATAAGAAATCAAAAAGTTTAAGCTTAAGATTGTAATTAAATGTTTATTTCTTAATCACTTTTTATCCCATAGATAAAACTTTTCATACAAGTATCTGAGTTCTTCCATCCACAATATATCTCTGTCCACAGACGTAATAGTACAATCATACGCGGATACGGTTCTCATATTTTTTTCATCAACAAAGATATCCCCAACAACATGCAAATAATCTCCTTCTGAAAAGAGTATCGACTTTCGAGATATTCCGTCCAACAGAGTCGACATTATGTGCGCATTGTCGTTGCCTGATCTCGTCGCTTCGGCAAAGCCATAAAATAAATCTTTCAAAATGGCCGGCGATACGTTTCTATTACTTTTAGTGCTATCGTAATATATTTGCACGGATCCCGTAGCATCGGAGAGCTCTATATTAGTTGCTGTGGCTGTTGTATTGTACATAGAGGTGATAACGCCATGAATCATTATATTTTTGAAGGTTAGTCCGAAAATTTCGTAAATGTACTTGTCTTTTGTTGTTTTGGCACGAAATATGTCTTGGATGTACAGTTTTAGTGGACTAGTTTGGAAATTACTCATTGGAATTAACTTTCAAATAACTTATCAGTAAAAACAACGTTTTGTTTTACAAACTTTTAACGTCAATCACTAACATAGATTTGACGTTGACAGACATCAAACTATTTTGTTTTCGTTCGGAAATTTCGGATGTTCTTTTTGGAATATTGTAGATTGGAATTTTATTAGGATTATTTTTATCGAAATCAATAATTCCGTCTAGGTAGTTACTTATGCAACCGTCAAATAATAAAACTATAATCAAATCCCTAGATATCGAACATAATTTGATTGACCTATACTGGAAAACGTACCTACCGTTTTAGTACCAGCAAATTGGAATATTATATCCAACTCACAGTAAAACATCCCGGAAATTATTGAATGGACTGAGCTGGAAAGAATTTTGAACTTTAAATTTTGTTTTTTTTTTTATTAGGACGAATCATATTATATTACTTGCGAAGCTAACAATGACAATGCAATGAAATCGCACCGATTTCACACGAAACTCTCAGTAGGGCTACGAATAGTAGGTTTGTAGCTACGATGCATAGCCACAAAAATGATTAGATATTCTAATAGATGGCGCTAGTTCCTTGGAGTTATACTAATTACTAGGTCTTTGGCTTTTTGTTCGTTGTGCTCTTTTTATTTGCCAATAATGGGGTTTGTATTATATTGGTGATGGTGATTATATAAGTAGGATAGCCACTGAAGGAAATTAAAATGAAATGACTAATAAGTAGTTGCGTAGGTATTAAAGATATAATATAATTCTTCTAGGTCTACCTACCTACTACCTATATAATCTATGCTACCAAGATGCGTAAAGTATCCACAGCCATCTATATGAGATTTGTTTCATCACCATCATCATTATCATCAAGGGTATACTTACCTAATAATAACAAAGCTTTTTCTATTATACCCTGTCCAATTATTGTACTAATTATCCGAAACCTCGTTCGAGTCAATCACTAATTTGTAGCACATGGCAACCCTTACTAGAGGTGCCACCCGATGCGGCAATTATGCAAACTGTGCCGCGTCTGCACCCGGTTATTTGTCGAGTGTTTTCCCCGAGGTCGCTAGAGGTGGGACTTATCGATACCGAGTTAATTAATTGTTGTGACGTGCAATCTGCATAAATCGATTTGGGAATATATTTAGATAGGTGTTTGTTGTTCTTGTTCATATCGCAAGGGACTTATCATCCGCCTATTGCTTCACTGCTGGACATAAGCCTCTCCAAATAGGATTTTTTTAATGAAACGAGCTTGGAGTCAGTATTTACATATAAAATACAATACCATACCTTACTTAAGTATGTATGTATGTATGGTACGTGACTAACCCAGTGTAAGATAACATTCCCAAAGAAATAAATCAAATTATTAGACACTTTTTTAAATTTCCAATAATTTGATTTCTTTCTTTTGGGAATTTTATCTTTATAGTCTACTGTTGGCCCTGTTCAAATATTTTACAGTATTATCGTTATACCTTATATAATCTGTGCTCTCGATATCGATGTTACCATCTAGGTACATGCCTAGCACTCTCATCATCGATGCGGATAGCGAGGCGTCCGTCGCATCGGAATCGTCTGCTTTGCCCCGCACAATGGAGTCATTATATTATCTCAAACTAGGTTTCTTTTTGTAATAAATACAGGGATAACCAAGTTGGTAGAACGCTTGCCTTGGTAACAAAAATCGCAGGTACTAACCCTGGCTCGCTACTCTAGAGATTTCTGGATTTCATGTGCGAATCTCATTATCACTTTCTAAACGGTGAATGAAAATATCGTGAGGAAAACCTTTATTTGAAATATAATGTATATCGTAGATCTCATCGTCACTTACCATCAGGTGAGATCGAGATCAAATACTTGCCTATAATGTAATAATAAAAAAAAAACATTTTTCAAAATATAAAACAAAATTGATAAAGTTTCTCTTCGAAAACCCCAACGAAGTCTTGTTTCTTAGTTAGCAGACGTGACTATTTATATTACAAAATAAAGCTTAATAAGGGTAAGCTGATGGCGTGCTGTGTATCCAATTAGAACACACTACGTATGCAAACAGTATTGTCTAGCATCAAAATAATTAGCGTTAATACAACAAAAGTGCTATTGGAGTAATTACAGTAATGCTTTTACGCCCGTTGTACGACTCAAGTAATTGTAATTGCGGGCCGCCACTTTAAGAATTAATAACGGATAACGTGCCTACTTGCTAATTATTTTGCTTGCATAGTAACTGTTATAATATTTTGAAAATATATTTGTATGTTGTAGGTAGGTATGTAGGTAACATACGGTCAGTTTGCGACCATTCACAAAGCTAATATAGCATTGAATTTATCTGTGAAGCTGTGTCCTGCCCGTTGTTTTAATTTTTCTGCTACTGATAGCAGAAAAATTAAAACTTTTTTGGTTTTTAAAACTTTGGCAATCAGCTAAAATTGTGCCGTTTTGCCAGTGTCAAGTAGAGTATTTCTTTGTTATTTTAAATATAAGTACGCCTGATGATAATAATTATGTTGACAACATTACCAGACATCTTGGGAGATCTCAAAAGTTAAGATACTGTTTTATTTTATTCTCCTTTACTCGTTCACGTCTATGAACACACAATAGTTAATATCGCACTAATATTACAGATTATATAATCAAGGAAATACAATTTTCATAAGATTAATAACTTCACTGTTTAACAACCTGTTCTAATAATAATGCCCATTGGTTAGGTCTGGGTGCGGTCCCAAAAGTATTTAACAACACATTTTTGACCGTTGGGGTAACCCCTTGCTGTGTCATTGGATTTAGCGCCATGTAAGGGTTTTAATACCTGCCTTTTTATAAATTCCATTTTTTTTTTATAAATTCGTCATTATTAAAATTCAATGAGGTTACGCCTACCCAGCAAGAGCAGGTGTTAAAAGACTCCAAGTAACAAGTGTAAAAGGGCCCAAGATAAGACGCTGCGGTCTGCGCCACGTCCATTATATTGACAACGATCCTCGTAGTGACGTGTCTTCATTTATCGATAGTACGTGCTCTTTTTTCAAATGTTGGGGTTGAGTCACCTTCGTCCGTAGGAGAATTAAGTACCCTCGAGATACCCTACACGTGACCCTGGGTGGTGCCAACCAGGTGACAACTCTACTGGTGGTAGGCTTCGGCCGTGGTTAGTCACCACCCACTGAACAAAGCCATGTCGCCAAGCGGCCTAGCCGTGTTCCGGCATGATGTTCGGTGTTACCATTCATGGATGGCGGGTCAGATCAGTTGCGCTGCATGTGCCTAGTGAATGTAGCGTCTCGATCTACTGCCGCCTTCCTATCTAGGCAAGTATGCTCCATCGTAGATCTCATCGTCACCTACCATCACGTGAGATCGAGATCAAATACTTGCCTATAATGTATGAAAAAAAATGTTTATTTTATCTCTGTTTCATAGTTGAAGTCGAAGTCATGTCATTTATTTTGTATAGGCATACGCAGGCGTACAGAATGCCATTTAAATATTTTTGCATGTACTCTATTGGAACTTGACTACAACTGAGTAGCTCTAAATCATAATAATAAAATATCAACTTGTTCGAAAGAAAGCCTTACTGTTACATTGGTTTTATAAAAAATTTGGTCAAAGATACTTTTCATACTAACTAAGATTATTTAAAAAATAAACTTGCAATCCCATCGAACTCCACATTTACGCAACAAAACATTTTTAGGTTACATATAGTATCGATAAGTTTTATCGATAGTCATCACATCACTGGGCCAATAGTGCAGTTCACGTGTTCCGCTGAGTCGATCCTGGCTGGATGCCAAAGATGCGCCACCAAGACTGTAGGTATACATTATACAGCATCTAGTAGCTTATAAAACGAGAAAATTGAGATAGCTTCTCAAAAGATTGGCTGTTTAACATGCTGTCATGTACCGATCACTAATGATATGTTACTTATATGGTAAACGGTGAAGGGAAACACTGTGAGGAAACCTGCATATCGGAGGGAACCCCACGAGACACGTGTGAAGTCCGCCGTCCAACCTGCACTGGGCCAGCGTGGTGGACTAAGGCCTAATCCCCCTCGCATTGAAGGGAGGCCCGTGCCCCATTTAAAAAGGGCCAATGTTTTTATATAATATGTAATTTGACGGCCTGATTAGCGCAGTTCCTAGTGGCCCTGCTATCTGTGCCGTGGGTTCCGGGTTTGAATCCTGGAAGGGGCAAACTGTGTGTTACCTATGAGCACGAGTGTTTGTACCCGAGTCATGGATGTTTAATATGTATATAAGTATTACATACTGAGTTCGCCCCCAGTTCATTGTACAATACCCAAAATACAAGCGTTGCTTAATGTGGGACCGTATAGTTGCTGTGTTTGTCTGGCGATATTTATCTATACATATAAATAAAATTGGAGTGTCTGTTTGTAATATTAAAATAACCGCTTTTTACTAAGTGCATTTGGATGTATACACGGTACATATACCGAAACAACATTTTTTAAAAATTTTGTCTGTCTGTCTGTTTGTTCCAGCTAATCTCTGAAATGGCTGTACCGATTTTGACGGGACTTTCACTGGCAGATAGCTGATGTAACAAGGAGTAACTTAGGCTACTATTATTTTAGAAAAAAAAAATAGGATCTCACGAAAAAAAATTAAAACCAATGTTGCAGCGAAGCGCCTGATTAAGTTTGATAGCAACAACCTGCAATGCGTCCCGCGGGCTCAGATTGGCGAGCAGGCTGTTGTCAACGGTTGTCTTTGTTAAATACCACGCGGACGAAGTCGCGGGCAACAGCTAGTTTATTATATTTATATTACACTCGGACTATATACCGTTCATTAATTCATATTTTGTTAAGTTTACCAAATGGGAACTGCGAACCTCCAACGGTTACAACAATGAAACAACAGTTAAAAACCAACACAATTTTAATGAAACAAATAAATTACTTACAAAACAGTCATCTTACCTATTTGTATTTCAAATATTTATTGATTCGCTCAATAAAACTGTCAGACAGTATCGGTCTATTGCCCGAACTAATTCTGTTTTTCAAATTCGCAATAGTTGACACTAGATAACTCCTGGGAGTGACCGAACCCGAAATTAATGGGAATGACGTTACGGGCAGAATATTCCTGATATTAGTAAATATGTTAGGTTTAGGAGTACCTATAACAACGACTCTCTCTGTTGTAATATCATGACGAGGTGCATCTCTTTCTATAATATCAGTCTGTCTTACTCTATAAATGTCTTCATTAACAAACAAACCTTTTAATTCTTCATACGACGGTTTTACAGTTGACGCTCCGCTGTCATGATTCGAATGATCAACGAACGAGAATTTACTTTTATAGGGCGGGTTATTACTGTTATATTCCGTCGAGTAATCATCATTATACTCTTTAGATGTATCAGTGTATTGATAATAATCATTTTCAGATGGTTTTTGCGTGTGATCTGATTGAATATTTCTGTTCCTTGCGTTTGAATCTGCTTTATCATCATACTGCACTGTGTAATCGTTGTGTTGATTACCATAATCAACATTACGGTTATCAACATAATCGTTAAGTGTAACACGACCGTTATTATTATTATTGACTAAATGTCCGTTAGTGTTATCTTCATCATCGTATCTGACGTCAGCTTTGTAACCATTTTCGTCAGCTGTATACGAAACTATCTGCATGCGTCCGTCGGGGAGTCGAACCCTGTACTCTCCGTTGGTTGCTGATCCTTGACTTCTTTGGGAATGGGAGAAATCATCGCCAGTGTCTTTGTCCTTGACTGCATAGGAAAATGCGTAGTTCTCGCCCTGTTGAAAAAGCCAGGTAAGATGATGATGTTGAGGAAAGAAAATCTCAATCTGTTATGGACTTAAAATACTTACATGATTGTAGTCTTGACTTGCGTCTTGAGTTACATCATTGTTCTGATAATCATTGGTGTAATCTGGATTTTGAATCTGAAATTGTAATTTATTTCTATTCATATATAACTATTATTTATAATATTTTTGAAATCGTGAAATCTTCGTCATCATTGGAGTCTCTTCAATGATGAATACGAGCTAAATTATTCAACAACCATTCAAATAATAATTCTTATGAGAGTGTCGAACTGTTACTGTCATTATTATTATTCAAATCAGTGGTGAGAGCGAGACAAAACACGTTAACGTCAAAACTTGTGCCGCTACGTTGAAAGGTATAAAGCCAGATTATGTAAATATGATTTTAGCGATAAGGTTGGTGTGTACCAACCTGATTATATTGGTTGGGTTTCTGAAGTTTCAGCACTTTTTGCTGCGCATAATCCGATAGTGCTTTGTAGATTGGAGGTAGGACTGTACGCTCCTGAAATAGAAATATATTTTTCAAGGGTATTACAGACAGATTTATTACCTATCAGATCGACATCCACTGAAAATGGCACGAACTAAAGAGGGTAATGGGACCACTTTGTGTCTCGCGATTACCAATAGGAATTATTATCTGAATTTCATAAACTGAATCACGAATGGGTACCAAATCTAATCAAATGTTTGGAATTGTGTCAAGTCATACTCATTTTGTGGAAAATTTAAAATTTTTAATTCCCGATATTTTTACTCAAAAGCTTATATGTTACATGTTACTTTACCGAAAACAATACTTAAGTGAAAGTGTGACTTGAGTGATTTTCCTGAGGCATAATATCCATGTAGACAAATCAACCAGCAAAAACTCCATTGTCATTTTTATTTTCTATTCATGTAGGCAAAAAAAGCACTAAGCAATAGTGAAAAGTTACCAACGATTTGAAATGTTGGTCCCACTAAGAAGAGCCGGCAAGTAACTAATTAGTTACTCTTTTAAAAAGTTGTTGTTGTAGGCATATATCTAATCAACATCATGTGAGCAGCCAGCACCCCAGCCATGACACTAAGTAATAAATACTCAACGATTTAACTCCTTGTAAGTTAAATAAAAATAAAAATAAATATTCTGATTCATTTTGCTAGGAAGCCAAATGGTTAACTACAAATCCAACAGTTTAGTGAGGTATACCTGTAAGTCAAGTGCGAGATTATTCGTAAGCTAACCATATACTTTATAGTCTACCGTATTTAGACATTTGTATGGAGAATTGAAAGTTTTAAATACCGTCTGCCAGAGGCGTTTTTCAATTCTCCATACAAAATGTCTAAATACAGTAAACAATAAAGCATACAGTAAGCTCACACTTCGCGTGCTGTATAGTCCCATTTACAAGAACATGGAAAACATGGTAGATTGAAAAATTAATGCTTTGGTGGGATGCGTAATGCCTTTAATTCTAAAAGAAAGCAAAAAAATAAGTAGAAATATATACAAATGAAAAATGAGTAGACCAGTCATCACAAGCACCAACGGAGTACCTACATGACTTGAGGAGCATTATAGCCATCGCTCTCCTCAACCATATAACAGTGAAGAGAGTGTATTTACTTCACCCATACAAAACACCCATTCAATTTGTGAAGTGAGTAAACATAAAAAAATACATAAACAACGAATTAACCATCAATTATCCGAGCACAAGAGGGGAGAGCCGTTTAGGAGTTATCGCGAACTAAACAAACGTACACCTGGTTCTTTGCCACGGTACACAATAGAGGCATAATCAATCATGGGCCTTATGCTTCTGAATGGATAGAGAAAAAATAATACCGCGATCGCTTCTAGGGTGTGGGGCGCCGAAACCAGCGAGTCGTAATCACGAATGATGGGAGCGACGAAAAGAATATAACGTATCTTACATGATTTCAAATTCGATGCCAACATTTTCAATTTATCTGATGAAAGGTAACAGTAAAAGCTGTGGCGCAACTTAACAATACGTAGGACAGATTCGTATATTGACATGACAATTGGTAAGGCTTTTACAAATCGGCTCTACAGATTGGCTACGAAGTTGTGCCGTTGTAATCCTTTTAATATGTCAGGCGGGGATGAGTCTGGGTTTATTCTTTTAACAAAACCACAGAGAAAAAAAGATACAGCATTATCGTCGATCAGCATCGAACATTATCACGAAATCGTTTGAATTAATAAAGCACCTAACAATTTAAGTTGGAACTTATAATCAGGTTTAAGAAGTCTATTTTCTCAATATAATATAACAATTCTTTTGTCTTGAAATAATACTATTTTTTTAGGATTTTATCGCGTTAATATTTTGATTTTACGTTCCAAAAGTGTAGTATTCGCGTAAATATAAGAAATCAATTCTTTTGCCTGAGAAGATCAGGCCGTTTTTTATTTTTCTAAAAAAATACACAAGTTTACAAGTGCCGGAAGGGCGTTTTCTGTAAAAATTAAGATATGAATGTATTTACGTATTATTGCAGTTGTTAAACCTAATATTTAGGCATTAACAACTCTTATAATTACATTAAAGCAAAAAAAAAATCATTGCTTAATTTTTTTTTTTACAATTTGTTAATATGAATGAAATCGACAAATCAAAAGATTGAAAAAACAGTCACAGACTTCAGCGATAAAGCCTATTGCGTGGCTCCACCCCAATGCTTGATCGACGGAGATGGCAAGTCACTGTGTGCGGAGAATAGGCACAAATAGGGGAGATGACCTAGATATCAGGCAACCCTGGAACTTACACGAGGAGGATCCAAGTTATTGTGTACCGGCCCTAGCTGCCGGCTATGTTCGCAGGATCCAAAACGACCAGTCATTAGAACGAAAACTAGCACTTAAATCTGAACGAAACATCTTTATAAAATTACTATGCAACAATTAAATATGAGGGTATCCCGTCTCAAACTATGCCACCAGGACGTCAACCACCTCAGTCCTCCCGTGACCATGGTTGCTGTAAAGCAGCCGAAACGTCGGGGACGTAAAATCAAAATATAAACGCGATAAAATCCTAAAAATTCGTTTTATTTCAATATGTAGTATTCGCGTAAATATAAGAATTCAATATTACTATGCAAATCAAATTGATTGATCAAGGAAACTATTTTGATGATTATGTCATGATGTTGAAGGTTTGACTTAGGACCGATGCTTCCATACTACGCGGTAGCGAACATTCTGAGTCGTGAATTCTATGCTTCCCATCTTCCCTAATCTTATTAGAATGCTCTTAGTTGCAAACACTGGCAACATGGATGATATAGATATTAAAACTATTCACGTTTTGTAAGTAGTTCTTCGCTGGCGACATAGTATTGGCACAGTCTAAGAATCCATTTGGGCTGCGAAGTGTTTTTAAACTCGTACCAGTTACACTTCCAACGTGCCAACGGTTAAACTGAACAGTAAATCTAGATATATATGGCACACATTGGAATACCAGTACCACCTAAACGTGAGGCTGCGCAAGTGACCTTTAGACCAATAAGGATAATGAAATCAATGAACTTACTCCTTACCTCATAGTCATCGTATCTATTATCTCTCACATCTCCATCCCTTACTTTCTTCACAACATCAGCATACGGCACTTCAGTAGGTCCAAAATCGTATCCAAAAGATACAGCTGGGTATGCAAAAGGTCTATACTCCTTGACCATTGCTAAATACCCAGGCCTCGTGATATAGTTGAGTTGGGAGTAAGCTGCAATGTTGTTGGTGGTGTTCAGGTCACTTCTAGCTATGGCTTCTAGGAGAGGTCGTGAGGTCACGATAAGAGGCCTTGGAGGTGGCGGTGGTCCATCGTTTGGGAAGAGGATTGGACCTTTTCTGGAAAAGAAAAATACTACGAAAGTAATCCCCAATGGTCGAGTCAGGACATTCGAACAGTTGAAATGATTTTAAACAATAATTCACTACATCTTGAGGGTTTTGAAGCCATCACCGCAATCATTTAGTTCCTAGGCTCCATTATGTTAAATCTTTGAATATTATGAGATCTGCAGAAGGCATGAAAATAGTACTTTTTTACCAAGTGCCACAGTCCTCCGTATGTATTATATGTGTCTCTCCACAAGGGCTATAACCCAGATCTTTGGAATGCTTGCGCGCGGACATGGGTCCATCACGTAGAGGCCCTTTTTGAGAATTTTAATGTTATGTTAGCCAGCTGCTGGGGTCAATTGCTGATAATGATAGCATAAAAAGCCAATTGACCTCAGCAGGCGGATTATTATTATCATATGAAGAGGTTCCAGGCCTTAAAGGGTTAGATTTAAAACTACTGATTCTCCAAGGATCAAGACACTTTATACTCCTCGTACAATTAGACCGCTCTCCTTAATGGGATACATTTCTTTTTCCAGATTGTGAATTTAAGCGATACAACGCAGAAATAATTGTTTACTAATTCGAAATCGATAATGCAGGCGTCCGAGGGCGATCAATAAGCGTAGACAGTCGCTATACGCTTGAAAGAGAGGACAGACGAGCGACTTTTGGTGATGCCTAATTATCTATACATCTATACAAATAAATAAAATTGGAGTGTCTGTTTGTAATATTAAAATAACCGATTTTTACTAAATGCATTTGGATGTATATATTTTTTTACAATTTTTGTCGGTCTGTTTGTTCCGGCTAATCTCTGAAATGGGTGGACCGATTTTGACGGGACTTTCACTGGCAGATAGCTGATGTAACAAGGAGTAACTTAGGTTACTTTTATTTTAGAAAAACTTTTATGCTAAATACCACGCGGACGAAGTCGCGGGTAACAGCTAGAGGAACATAATATCGCCAGACGAACACAACTAAACGGTTTCACTAAGCAACGCTTGTATCATGGGTACCGTACAATGGACTGAGGGCGAAATCAGTATATAATACTATATAGATATTAAACATCCATGATTCGGGTACAAACGTTCGTGCTTATCACACAACGTTTGTTCCTACCAGGTATCGGAACCGGGACCTGCATCACAGAGAGCGGAGATACTACTCACTAAGCTAATCAGGTCGTTAATTCCAATTACATCGATTTTACCGATGGTAATTAAGTTCTGCAAATATAATTTGATAAGCTGCTCTCATTATAAGATTTAACGCGGTGAAATTGAGACAATGTGTTTACTGGAATGAAAAATGAATGCTGAATTTTTTTCCTATTCTATCAGCCGAAAGACGTCCACTGTTGGACATAGGCCTCCCCCAATTACTTCCACACATCACGGTCCACCGCCACTCGCATCCACCGGCTTCCTGCGACGCGTGTGGTATCATCGGTCCACCTTGTGCGGGGGCATCCTACACTACGTCTTCTGGTTCGTGCTCGCCATTCTAAAACCTTTCTGCCCCATCGGCCATCGGTTCTGTATAATTCTCTTAAAGCCTGCAGCTCTATCTCAATATTGGAATGGAGCGAATGAATTAGCTTAATTAAAATTTCCAAGAAATCCAGTCACAACCAAACAATGTACAATCCAGATTGTAATATCTAAGCAATGAATCGTTGCGACTAATCGCATGCCAGTCGGCCGTCTGCAGAATCTGCACAAGCGGACACAAACTATCCGTTTGACTATTAAACTTAACGGCTTAAGACTAACGATGGCAACACGTTTCGGTACGTTTTCCTTTCTGACAGTACCGTACTGTGATTATTTATGTTTGCAATTTCAGCTCTCTGAATCTTTATTTTTCAGATATCATAGCGTTTTGTGGATACCCTTATTGGTGGGAAGTATACATTGAGAACAGGAAATGCAAATTTGATTGACAACATATAATCTTAATATATATAAATTACGTGTCACGGTGTTTGTCCGCTAGGGACTCTTAAACTACTAAACCGATTTAAATTAAATTTTGCACACTGTGTACAGTTTTATCCAATTTAAAAGATAGGATAGTTCATATCTCAATTTATAATCGCAAATATTTATCTTTAAAAATATTTCCCAGAAATAATGTATATGGCAAAACAACGTTTGCCGGGTCAGCTAGTACTTATAGAGATATTAAACAACCATGACTGCTAGAAACAAAGTTGTCTGCTACTCAAATTCGAACCCGAGACCCGTGGCACAGAAAGAAGGCACTACTAACTGAGTTAATCATATCGTCAAATATGAAAGTTTACCATAGCAGTCTAGCTTGGAAATGGAGACTTACTTCGTGGGCTTAGGTGTTTTCAAATCCTTCAAGAACTGGTCAGCATCAAACGCATGGTGGTTGTAGTTCCTTGGAACAAGGAAGCTGGATGGCGTTGTTACTTCTTGGGTTTCACTCTCCGCCAGAAGGATAGCCAGGATGATGCAGAGCATGTTGATATCTGAAAATAACATGTTGGTACAATCTGTTTCTGGTACTAGCAGACCGATGCGGGACCTTTGGGATTTTACCTTCTAAAATATCATGTAGTAGGAGTTATTTAGGGCAAACAAACTTAGTTCCATAGACAAAGAAATACGTTTTATTTGATTTGAATTATGAGAATGTTGCGATGTCTTCAACCTCGCCACAAGCTACAAAGATGGCGCTGCAGACGACATACAGAACAATTGATAATTCTCCATACAATGCGTTGTTGTGTGTTGGAATATACGTTAAAAGAAGGAATAGCTGAAAAAATATAACAATTTCCATCAGAACGTAGAAAATATGCTTTATTGGATTATTCATCTATACATATAAATAAAATTGGAGTGTCTGTTTGTAATATTAAAATAACCGCTTTTTACTAAGTGCATTTGGATGTATACATGTTACCTATACCGAAACAACATTTTTTACAATTTTTGTCTGTCTGTCTGTCTGTCTGTCTGTTTGTTCCGCCTAATCTCTGTAATGGCTGGACCGATTTTGACGGGACTTTCACTGGCAGATAGCTGATGTAACAAGGAGTAACTTAGGCTACTTTTATTTTAGAAAAAAAATAGGATCTCACGAAAAAAAATTAAAACCAATGTTGCAGCGCAGCGCCTGATTAAGTTTGATAGCAACACCTGAAATGGTTCCCGCGGGCTCAGAATGGGCGGGCAGGCTGTCGTCAACGGTTGTCTTTGTTAAATACCACGCGGACGAAGTCGCGGGCAACAGCTAGTTTACCATAAATAATTATACTTGATTTTTTTAATTTTTTTATATTCGAGAAGTAAATACTACTTTATTTGCTCTAAGAATAAGCGGCAACCCTAATGGTTTGAGGTCTATTTCAGTTTAGATCAGTGATTCTCAAAGCGAAATATTCTTTGTATGTATAGTTCACTAACTACATAATTGTATATTGCTTCACATTACCTAATCGAGTGACAACAGGTATGTAATTCAATTGTGACGGAGTTGTTTTTTTAATTGAATGCACTACGGGGCTCAAGTTGCGTAAGCCAGTCATAACTGTTGATACAAAAACCACATATTGTAGAGCGAATCAGGTGTAATTATGACAATTAAGGGTTCTACCGTCGTCGTAAGAATGGACAGTTTAATGATTTATGAACTACTGGCTTCTGCCCGTGGCTCCGCCCGCGGTACATAAATGAAACATAGCCTATACCACTCAGGGATAAATTACGATCTTGTGTTTTAAAACTTGTAAATCTTAACTCATTGGTTGTAAAACTCAAAACTCATTGGTTGTTGTAAAACTTATCGTGCCTATGTTAACTCATTGGTTGTAATACTCAAAACTCATTGGTTGTTGTAAAACTTATCGTGCCTATGTTAACTCATTGGTTGTAAAACCCAAAACTCATTGGTTGTTGTAAAACTTATCGTGCCTATGTTAACTCATTGGTTAGATCATAGACCAGTACTGTACCTTCATGTACCTTCATGCTTATCTTAAATTAAAAAAAACACGCATCCCACTAATTAATTACCCAATCAATCTTTGAAATAAAAAAGTCACAACAATATGACGTTGTTATCTTGATTGTGTCATTGTGGCCGTGCGAACGCGGTCGTCACAGATACGGGCGCCTTATTGGCGTTGTCATGGCGACCGATTGTTTCCCGCGCTCGTGCGAATCGGGAATTTGCATTTGGCGGCTTTTGTACGTATTGTAACACTAGGTTCCGCTCACGGCTCCGCCCGCGGTACCTCAACACTCAGATATTATGTAGTTTCGTATTAGTAAAAGAGTTTTTAGAATCTGCACGTTAAGTGCGAGCTAACTGTATACTTTATAGTCTACCGTATTTAGACATTTTGTATGGAGAATTGAAAAGCGCCTCTAGCGGACGGTACAGTAATTCTCGAATAATCTCGCACTTGACGTACTGGACCTCATTTAAAACATTTAATCAATCAATCAATCATTAAATGTGTGATATAGATCCATTGAAGTCCAGCACGTCAAGAGCGAGATTATTCGTAAGCTTTCCGGAGTCTACGTGTTTAGACCTTTTGTTCTATTCTATTCTATCAGCCGGAAGACGTCCACTGCTGGACATAGGCCTCTCCCAATGACTTCCACACGTCACGGTACTTGGCCACTCGAATCCACCGGCTTCCTGCTACGCGTGTGGTATCATCAGTCCACCTTGTGGGGGGCCGTCCTACACTTCTTCTTCCGATTCGTGGTCGCCATTATAGAACCTTTCTGCCCCGACGGCCATCGGTTCTGCGAGCTATGTACCCTGCCTACTGCTACTTCAACTTTGAAGTTCTTTGAGCTATGTCGGCTACTTAGTATGGTGAATTTAAAGTTTTAAATACTGTCTGCTAGCGACGCCAAACAATGTGTCTTAATATATAATCTATAAACTATACAGTTAGCTTACAAATATATGATTTGAGTCGCATTAATAGGTTTCCATGGTTACGCCAAAATAAACTCACCTCAAAAAATCAAGAAACGCAAAACAAAACACTGCCACAATATAACAAAACTAACAAAAGGAAAACTAAACGGGTTCCCACTAAACTTAAAAGATAACACAAAAAAATGCACTCTGCTAGTGCAAAGTTCGTCTCCTCGCCGGGAACTGACGGCGGAGGCGTTATTCACCATTATTTATTACCAAAGTACGCTTTTACATGGGTAGGCAAAGAGCTAGAGGCGACAAACTATGATAGGATTAACTGTGTAGCCGCTTAGACTTTGTGCGGATCAGTCAAGTCACAAGCTTAGGAGGAATAAATATTTTCATGTTATAGACATGCAATGACAAATATAGAGATAGAGTTACGCATTGAAATAAAACTAATCTTAAGGATTTTATCGCGTTTATTATTTGTTTTTTACGTTCCCGACGTTTCGGCTGCTTTACAGCAACCATGGTCACGGGAGGACTGAGCTGGTTGACGTCCTGGTGTCATAGTTTGAGACGGTGTACCCTCATATTTAGTTGTTACTTGCGGTCTGATCTACGCAGAAAGAGCTCACTGTGTCTTGAGGTCTTGCAATGGTACGCTTGGTGTTGGATTTAATAATATTAATTACTGGATCCCAAATCGGTGGTAGCACCCAGCCATCTTCCCTATTGAAATTAGGATGTTTTTTAATTTCAATGGCCTCGCGTATCATCCTTGGTCGGCATCGGTGTCGTTGTCATAGAGTAACGCGATAAAAAGAGAAACGCAAACGTGAGAATATTTAAATAAACGCATAAAATGCAGTGGTGTGTTAGCTGAAGTATACTTTATTGCTTTGCAGCAAGAGTCGCGTTTTACTTAAATGCCTTTGCGATATGAAAAATCTGTTCGTGAGAACTATTATATATAATCTGTGACACTTGCGTTGCACTATTTTGTAGCCGCCGCCTCCATGCCTATAGAAAGTCAAACTCCTTTTTATAAGTTCAGAGGCTTATCGCATCGCGATGCCATGTTGAAGCATTGTTTGCGGCAACAAGCATGCGTCACGTTGCCAGCTACTCTGTTACGATCAATGGAAGAAATAGTAACGGTAGTGTCACGCGGAAGGCAGCATCCATATTACACAACCACGCCTGCGTTTATCGAGAGATAGGCCTAGGTTACTATTAAGCGTCCATGACTCGGGACCAAACATTCCTGCTCATCACACAAAGTTGGTCCCTTCCTTGATTTGAGGTCGAGACCCTCAGCACAGAAACAAGGGTCACCAACTGCGCTAATCAGGTCTTAGTGTGGACAACAGCCGTATTTGCAACGTAATTAGAGAAAAAAATATATAATTACGATATAATTTTTTTTTTTATTTTTTTTTTTACGTTATAGGCAAGTATTTGATCTCGATCTCACCTGATGGTAAGTGACGATGAGATCTACGATGGAGCATACTTGCCTAGGTAGGAAGGCGGCAGTAGATCGAGACGCTACATTCACTAGGCACATGCAGCGCAACTGATCTGACCCGCCATCCATGAATAGCAACACCGAACATCATGCCGGAACACGGCTAGGCCGCTTGGCGACATGGCTTTGTTCAGTGGGTGGTGACTAGCCACGGCCGAAGCCTACCACCAGTAGAGTTGTCACCTGGTTGGTACCACCCAGGATCACGTGTAGGGTATCTCGAGGGTACTTAATTCTCCTACGGACGAAGGTGACTCGACCCCAAAATTGCGTCTCCTACAGTTCCTAAAGCAAGTAATACGTCGGTAATCTCGGTTAGTAACCGAGATTACCGACGTATTACTTGGCTATTACTCGGCTATCATTGCCAGGACAGGCTGAAACAGGCCAGGTTTAAACTAGCACGTCAACCATCACAGTCCTCTCGTGACCATGGTTGCTGTAAAGCAGCCGAAATGTCGGGAACGTAAGAACATAAAATAAACGCGATAAAATCCGTAAGATTAGTAGTATTTCAATGTCTAGTATTCGCGTAAATACAAGAAATCAATATGTTTTTTCAACGTTTCAATTCTTACCTCACATTATTCATACAAATTCGGTAGAAAAGCACAGGTTTATATGTCAGAATAGGTAGCCTTTCTCTATCTCATTGTATAGACCATCACAACAGCCATCTCAGAATCGAACCCGCAGTCAATACATTCATTGGGGTCACGAGAGCTCCACCGAGAGACCACGACATCTTATTGATAGAGTTTTAACCCAGAAATTGTTTTTTTTATGTAACAAACAGTTATTTAACTATTACGTCATTAAGTCTATGATCATTATTATAGTAGGGCAGTGTCCAGACCGAACGCGTTGCCTCACGATTCGGCTGACAGTATAGTAAATGGTATATGAAATCAAAATCAAAGGCACTTAAATTGTCATCTTTCATATTACTTCATAACTCTACTACTGAGTTGAAACCCAGCATCTGAGAAGATCCGACAAGAGACAGCGGGTCTGTCCTTTTTACTACAACCTTGTATATATGACACCTATGTGACAAGCATTTCTTAGTAATTATTTTTCAGCTTCAGCTATTTACTTAGTCTAGTGTTAATTTCGTGAGCCTTCATCGACAAACGTACCTCTGAAACTTTACTAAACAGAGGTACTTACAATTTGTTTGTTAAGATAAAACAAAATTCCCAAATCTGTTGTTGCTTTCTCCTAAATATAGGAACCCTTTATAAACTCGATGCTTTAAACAAATCTATAGAATCCTGAACAAAAGTTTATTATCGCACAGACAACAAGAATAGAAAGGCGTAAGATTGATCAACGGATTTTGTTCGTAATGTCGCAACTTCCGGCGTGAAGCCGGATATTACGAAATGTTCCTTTAATAAATTAATGGGGGGGTGGGGGGAAGGGGTTTGGTAAAGGCGAGGTCTGAGACTGGGCTGTGCTGTGCTGATTTTATTTTTAGATTATGGTGTTTGTTGCTTAAAAAAATATCGTCATTGTAACTATAATAATGACAAAATTATGAGATCAAGAAAATCTGAAGCAGTACCATAATTAAAAGCATGTGACGTCACAGCCATCATACAGCGCATGTGTGAAAGAGAAAGAGCACGCCCCCGCTCTCTTCTGGCTATAATATTGCTTAAACTTGAAAAAATATTTTTTTTCAAAATACCTTGAATTAAAAAAAAATCGTACTTAATCTAAATATAAAAACAGATCGTGTTAGTTACACCATTTATAACTCAAGAACCACCGCCGCACCGATTTTTATGATCTTTGACTGATTGAATTTGTTTCCGCCCTGAATAGCAGAATAACCATTAAAACATAGGAAATGTTCACAAAAAATTATATTAAAGACTAGCTGCGCCCGGCGGTGTTACCCGCGATAAAAAGTATGAAAAATTAAAACATCTATCCCACGGGAACCATACATTTTACCGGGATAAAAAGTAGCCTATGTGCTATTCCAGAGTATAATCTATCTCTGTGCCAAATTTCATCCAGATCCGTTCAGCCGTTCGGGCGTGAAAGAGTAACAAACATCCATCCATAATTCATAATTCATTTTCTCATGCATTTGATTCTGAGGCTGAACGAGGATCGCCGGGACATCAGAGTATTATATAGAGGTAATGTTTGTGAGTTTGAATGTGGGGAATAATCTCCGGATCTGCTGATCCGAGTCTGAAAATTCTTTCACTAAACGAAGCTACATTTTCCCTGATTACTATAGGCTATTTCATTTAGGAATGGCGGGCGCAAGTTAGTGATTTGATATAGTACATTTCAACATCGCAAGTAAAACTTAAAATGTCATCTTAGGTTTGACCTGCGAAGCGAGGTAGCATAGTACAGCACAGCTCGGTCATGACCTCACCCTAAAGAGGGGGCTGGAAAGAGTTAATTACGTTTTGTTTTCGGGGTTAATGTTATCTTTTTAGGGTTATTCTCTTATCTTCAAGTAAACGATGTTACTATGTTTTGTTATGCAAAAGTTTTGATCACAATAAGCTTAATTAAGTCAGAAATAACAGAATATTTATTAACAGAAATGGGGATTTTAAGCATGGACTAAATTGATTGGAAACAAGGACCTGGGTTTAAGCCTCATCTCACACCATTATATATGAGATTTCATATGCGCGAACATTAAAGGAAGATATCATATCGAAACCTGGAAGTCTGAGGAAACCTAATCAACTGTCTAAAGGCGTGCTAAGTTCTCCAATCCGAATTGAACCAATGTGATGGATTATGGCTTAATCCCCCTCACATTGAGCGGAGGCTCGTACCCAACAGTAGGACATTAAAACGGCTGGTATTATTATATTTTTATTGTATGTGTAGATGGTTAGCATCTAACCATCTACATATGCTGACATACACATATATACTTATCAGTAAAAAGTTATAATTGTCTCCTCATATCCGAGGATACCCCTCGCATTGAGGGGAGGGAGGGAGGCAGTGGGACGATAAAAAGGCTGCTATTATTTTAAACATTTAAATAGCTCCTAGTGTTCGTTACCTCATCCGAGCACAAGATCTCTATTAGTAAGGCTGGCAGCGCTCCAAACAAGGTACCTTGTTATCGTATCGACTCCGTTATGCAGTCCTGGTACGTGGGCTTCAGATCGAATTAATTTCTACATACATAATCCCCATCGCTGGAGTATAATAGACTATTACTAGCCTACCAGGGGGCCGTAAATTTACAATCCATTTAATACATTTTTGGTACTGACTGACAGATAGACCGTTGGTCCTAGAGATTTGAAATCAGGAGCATATGTCTTAAGTACCCTAAAGATAATACAATTCTTAATTCTATGAAGAAAAAAATTAATTATTATACGACGATTATTATATAGTTGGTAGCTAACCTGCTTTATGCGCTGAGGGTCCTGGGTTCGAATCCTGGTAGGCACACACCTTGTTTGATGAGCTTGTTTGTACCCGAGTCATGAAATATTATATACTGCGTCCGCCACTAGTCCATTGTACGGTGCCCATAATACAAGCGTTGCTTCGTGTGAGACCGTATAGTTGGTGTGTTCGTCTGGCGATATATTATATTAGAGAATCTCTTTGGAAGGCTTGCGCGGGGGCATGGGTCCAACACGTAGAGGCCCGTTTTGAGAATTTTAATGTTAGCTACCTGCTGGGTATGGGGGTACCTATGTTATCAACTGCTGAAAATTATAGCATAAACAGCCCCTCTCTGGACAGCCAACGAAGACAAGATAGACCTGAGAGTCCTGCGGGCCCCGTCGGTTTCCACTCGACCGACAAAGACACGCCGAGGTGGGGGTCCTGACCGACTCTCTGGGGCACTCGGGTCCGTGGTGTCGCTACTCATCAGCTCGCAACATCCCCTGCGGTTATATTATTGGTGGTTGGTTATACAAACATATTTTAGGGATGGCCCAGATAAATTCTGTTGTATGTTGATGAGGGTTGAAAGGCGTGTTACATAAGGTGATAAGGTTGCACAAAAATACTGACTCTGGCGCCCCCTGGCGGGGATGCGGGGCGGATAACACTAATACGTGCTTATGCATAACAATATCGTCAAGTTATAAAGATTTCACTGGAAGAGACTCAAATGAGATATTAAATTGTCGATACTACGATGGAGCACACTTGCCTAGGTAGGAAGGCAGGCGGCAGTAGATCGAGACGCTACATTCACTAGGCACATGCCGCACAGCTGATCTGACCCGCCATCCATGAATGGCAACACCGAACATCATGCCGGAACACGGCTAGGCCGCTTGGCGACATGGCTTTGTTCAGTTCGTATTCCCCTCGGTGAGAGCCCCTGCGGAGTATAGCCGTCTGCACGAGGAATTCGGCCCCCCCACATTGGGCAACAACCTGCCCAGGGCAGCGGCGGTGGAGATTAGTTTCGGGGCTAAACGGATGAAAAAGGGTTGCGGACACCTGCCATAATCAGCTTTTATATAATTACTATTGGCAGGTAGCGACTCGCCGCTCTTTAGGCGGGCCCCCTAGTTCGCCGTACCACTCCGGGCTCGTGAGGATCGGCGCTGTGTTTGATGGTCCGACACAGCGCCTGGCCGCAAGGCCTGGAGGAGGCCGAAAGGTCGCAGTCGCGTCGGGGTTCGCGGAAGTATGCGCAAGCGTTCCCGTGTCCCCGGCACAAGCGACCGTGAGGATTCACCATGTGGTTTTAGTGGGTATACCGGCCGCCGCCGGGGAGTCCCACATACCCCTCTCGTCCCCCCCGGGGCATGAGGGGATGCGTAACGCATTTCCACATGTAAAAAAAAAAAAAAAAAAAAAGGCGGGCCCCCTAAAAAGGCCGTCATATAAGACGATGATAGTTACATTATTAATATTAAATTGGTACGGAATTATCATTCACAACTTCTTCAAAGCAGTTTAAATTAAATGACGTCTAAATTGGCGGACCTAAATCTTAGGATTGACTTTTTAAATGATTTTAATTCTTCAAGAATATTATGGCATAGACAAGAATAATTTTTGGTTTTCACAAATAATATGATCTAGTTTCTCTATTCCCGTGTGCCACACAATATCGAATAAACAATAATTTAAATTTTATCTCTGTTAGCTCGGGTTTAAGCTAGCTACAGCGATTCTTACATAAATAACTGACTGTTAACCCAGCGCTGAACCAAATCCAGGAGATTTTTAATACTTATTATAAAGTTCCAAGCCAAGACCGTTAGTTTTAAAATAATGATATGATTACGAAATTGTATACTAACCGTTAAACCAGCAATTGCACTTATTACCCCCTCCCCCACCCCCCTGTATCCAACCCTGATCCCCCCCCGCACATGCTGAGCCAAATACTGCACTCAATAATACTCATTTATATTGTAAATTCTAGCTGTTACCGCGACTTCCTCTGCGTGGTATTTAACAAAAAAGTTTTTCTAAAAAAAAGTAGCCTAAGCCTAAAATACCTAAAGCGACACAACACCATAAAGTTAGTAAAAGTAGCGGTTTTTACAAACCTTATGGTATTGTATCGGATTAGATAATTTTTTAAGCAAACTTAATACATCGAGACATCCAATGCAGAATGCTAAATAGCAAAACACAGAATAATAATATCGCAAAACACTAAATGACATCGTAAAGATGTCCAAATTTTTCGTAAAAAAAATAAAAACCATTGACATTTTGAATTTCGCGCCCTGACCCTGAGCTTCCACCTTAATCTCATCTCTTCAGGAGGACGGCGTAAGGTCCATTAAATGACGTCACCAACCCTTTGCCCAATCAATAGTCTATTGCGTAATTAACTAATTGACAAACAAACGGAATCGCTCATTAGTGGATCAATTAGCTGTAAACTAAAGCTTTGAAGGACCTCTGAACCCCTTTTAGTTGTGTCTTGCGGCTTGCAGACTTGCGACTTTTAGGACGTATTTTTTTTATGCACCACTAAAAGTCGCTTTTTTTTTATTACATTATAGGCAAGTATTTGATCTCGATCTCACCTGATGGTAAGTGACGATGAGATCTACGATGGAGCATACTTGCCTAGGTAGGAAGGCGGCAGTAGATCGAGGCTAGGCCGCTTGGCGACATGGCTTTGTTCAGTGGGTGGTGACTAACCACGGCCGAAGCCTACCACCAGTAGAGTTGTCACCTAGTTGGCACCACCCAGGGTCACGAGTAGGGTATCTCGAGGGTATTTAATTCTCCTACGGACGAAGGTGACTCGACCCCCAAATCTCTGCGATCTCTCGACTCGATCGCTGCGACTTCGTTCGTGTGGACATAACATGTTTTCCATTTAGTTTAGTTTGTATCGTCCCGGGAGAACAATTTCGTTTCCCGGTATCATCTATACATACATATTATAAATAAAATTGGAGTGTCTGTTTGTAATATTAAAGTAACCGCTTTTTACTAAGTGCATTTGGATGTATACACGGTACCTATACCAAAACAACATTTTTTACAATTTTTGTCTGTCTGTCTGTCTGTCTATTTGTTCCGGGTAATCTCTGGCTGGACCGATTTTGACGGGACTTTCACTGGCAGATAGCTGATGTAACAAGGAGTAACTTAGGCTACTTTTATTTGAGAAAAAAATAGGATCTCACGAAAATAATTAAAACCAATGTTGCAGGGCTGCGCCTGATTAAGTTTGATAGCAACAACCTGCAATGCGTCCCGCGGGCTCAGAAAGCGCTAGCAGGCTGTTGCCAACGGTTGTGTCTTTGTTAAATACCACGCGGACGAAGTCGCGGGTAACAGCTAGTACATTAATAAATTAACCCGGTATGTATAAATATTCACCATGTGGAACTTAATAATATAAGCTACTAGCTACGCCCCGCGGTGTTACCCGCGATTAAAAAGTATGTCCATTTCTGTAAATCATGTCGATCCTTTGCTCTATGATAAATTAAACAAATCTATCCTACGGGAAACATACATTTTACCGGGATAAAAAGTAGCCTATGTGCTATTCTTGACTATAATCTATCTCTGTGCCAAATTTCATCCAGATCCGTTAAGCCGTTCTAGCGTGATTGAGTAACAAACATCCATCCATCCATCCTAGCAACCATCCAAACTTTCACATTTGTAATATTAGTGGGATCAGTGGGATTAGCGTATCAAATGTATTCGAATCTGCTCAGTGGATTTTGAGATACAGTTTTTCTTACAGCCTCCAAATATATAGATGTATGAGTCCATGTATGAAGGCATTTAAAAAAACAATATACCTGAAACAAAATGCTTTGAAATTCGACTGCAAATATTTGTATGTGTTTTAAGGTGATTATCGCGCTAGTAAACGAATACAAACTGCACACTTTTTTACAAGATCATTGTTTTTGATATAGGCGTCGTAATGATCGCAGTTCGTGCTGAAAGTCGCACGAGTGCATAAAGATTCCGGGTAAGCCCGGAACTAGGAACTCGAACCCTCACAAGTAATTTACCAAATTCCTAAATTCCGACTTAAACCAATATAGGTATTTTAATTAAGGTTAGTTTGACTTAGGCCGAGACAAGACTTGGGAATACGCATTGTCAGTTAGATTTTGAACTCTGCTTTTGACTTTAAAAAACAGTTAGCTGTCTTCGTACCATCTCAGAACCAAATGTTTGAGAAAATGAATTATATTTATTATTATTTCTTGTGAATTTATCCCATGTTTTAATAGTTATTCTGATATTAGGGGAGGAGACAAATTCAATAAAATCAATGATCATAAAAATCAGCTCAACCGTTCTTTAGTTATAAATGGTGTAACTAACACGACTTTGTTTATATATAGAAGGATAATGATGAACCATGAACCTTATGGTTTAGCCATGAACCATGAACTCCCTATTACATAGTCCATGGTGTTAATCATTAACAAATATATATAGGTCAAATATAGATGTTCAAAGTCTGTCTGAAAACTATCTCTTTTTGAAATGACTCTAAGCCCTTCTGAAATACCCTTTCGAAATTTCAGTTAGATTTATTATATACAATACAATTATAACAAAGAAAATAACTTCAATATTTACAAACTAAACATATAGAGAAAATTACATTATTATAGAAAACTAATATAAATTAAAAAGAGTATAGAAAAGCTAGCCCTTTTCAAACGTATCTTATGCCTTTTGAAATGTATAGTATACATTCTTTTGACCTTACAGTGAATCTTATTTTATTTCAGATAGCGGAACGCAGAAGACGACGGCGTAGAGCACGACATTCACTTAACCTTCAAAGTAACTCTAAAAAGATCTAATCTTGCAAAAAGAATACCGGGATTTTTTGGCACCAACATCGCAACCCATAAATCAGTGAAGCCGAGCTTAATTCTTTCCACATCATTTCACTTAGACAATAGAATTACGGGATTTGACAAATGACTAACATTACGCCGAAGTCCCGCTAATAGGGACAGTTCCACCGCTAATACCCTCTGTGATGGATGTCCACCGTTTTACAAGGTTTATCTTGCAAACGTTCCAAGATCTTGGACGTGTGGGACAAACATTTGAATTTAGTTAGAACTAGCTGTTACCTGCGACTTCATCCGCGTGGTATTTAACAAAGACACAGCCGTTAGCAATAGCCCTCTCGCGCGTTCTGAGCCCGCAGCGACTGGCAGCCTTTGTGATATTAAGTCGTTGGCGGGGGAAGGGGGGGGGGGGGGATTCGAAAATAAAAGGAAGCCTAAGTTACTTCTTGTGACATCAGCTATCTGCCAGTGAAAGACCCGTCAAATAATATTTGAGGGTTCCTGCCGCGTACACAATCACAAGGTATAGTACTCAGGAGGCTGGCAACATTTGCCCTTTGCATAGCATAGCAACATCGGACTATTCATAAGTATTTTTTTGACCTACATGAATATATTTTATGAAGAATATATTTTGATTTGATTATTAAGTTAGGCACAATTATAATAGTCTATTGTTCGTTCAATGATATACAAGCCCTAGTATATTTTACTTTAAATGCTCAGAAGACTCTGCCCAAGTGATTTTTCCCATGAAACTTGTATTATAAGAGCCAGTCAAGAGCGCAGACAGACGCCGCGAGATCCGGCTAACTCCTGAAAATGGTTTTAATCAGTATTACGGCTCAGAGAGCAAATCTAATTTCGGGATCGCCGTGGACTGACTTCCACAAAATGCGGTTTGCCGAGCAAACGGTTTAGGGATGTGACTCGACGCATATCGATGTAAGAAAGTAATTATCGATAGTAAAGCGATCTCTAACGATTTTGAAATCTCGTAGTTACCGTTGATAACTTTGTGATAATTCTATGGAATGTTTGTAATTCCTTCTAGTCTCTACAATTAAATACTTGCCTATATTGCAATAAAAAACAATAAAAAAAATGTGGAAAAGCTACACACGACACAGCGCGAAAAAAAAATAGGTCGAACATATTTTTTTAAGACTTTAACTATGAAGAAACAGTGATAGCCAAGTTGGTAGAAAGCTTGCCCCGGCAACGAGGATCGCAGGTACAAACCCCGGCTCGCACCTGTGGGATTTCTGGATTTCATGTGCGAATCTCATTTTCTATCACGATTATCACTTGCTAAACGGTGAAGGAAAGCATCATGAGGAAACCTGCATGTCTGAGAGAACCCCTCGAAAGATGTGTGAAGTCCGCCAACCCACACTGTGCCAGCGTGGTAAGCTATGCTCTAATCCCCCTTGAATTGATGGGAGGCCCGTGCCCAGCAGTGGGACATTAAAAAGGTCTGATATTATTATTATATTTATAACTATGAAGAGACAATGTCTGTTAGTTTTTTTATGGATGTAGGTCTCTAGATCTACTGATACGATTCAAAATCATATTTCACCAATACGAAGCTACATTATCTCTTGAGTGCTATAGGCTATGTTTTATTGAGACATTGCATGTAGAGCGGGCAGAAGTTATTTTATTAAAGAATTGATAGCAAGATTTTTGTGTCCATAATATCTAGGATTTGACATATTCACCGGAGCATCGGGAAACCGATGACTGATATATAACACGATACATACACAAATGTTATCGACTTATCGATACCGTCAGTGCTCGCTATCCCTTCACGAAGGCCAGTGCAAAGAGAGGCGCTTACATCTCGAGCCGTCGGTTAGGAATTTGACTTGTTGTAAACCTAATATAACGCCTCGCCGTTCGGGGGCCGGCAGAGATTCGAGAATCAAATTAATCCCTATTCAAAGCGTAGCTGGTTGAGTTGAGCGGGCGCTATGGTGATTAGAACAATTTAATAGCAACAGGATTGGTTTATTGCAAAATTTGTTAATTGAAAATAAATTGTAGGTACCCTACCTTATTTTAGACTATACTGCGGAATGTCTTAGTTCATTGCTTCCATCTAGTGACGTACCTACATTACATATTACACACACACACACACATTACAGGGTGAAATTGAAATCATTGGCAACATTTGAAACGATTACATTTTACATGATTCTAATGATTTTAGGACAAATAAATAATAAGCAGTGATAGCCATGTTGGTACAACGCTTGCCTCGGAAACGACGATCCGTTCTCCGCGTAAATATCGTTAACACCTTGAGTGCGGTGCCATTTTCAGAGGACTTTCAGCCAGTGCGTTAGAGACCTATTCGACCTCATAACCGAGCTTCACTGTAGTGCGTATGAGACCCAATCCATCTCCTAAAATAAGGTATTTTAAAAAAACTCATATCTTTATCAAAAAATAAGATACAATCTATGTTCTTTCTGTAAATAATAGAGAATTAACTGTTCTATCTCAAGTTTGCTACGCATGGGGATATGAAAAGTGGTTTATGTGATATAAAGAAAAAAAAATTAGGTATCCATTGAATCTCGCATCGCAAGTAAAGATAGATCCGTTTGGGTTGTGACTAGTGATGGGATTAAAATAAAAGCCCAGTTATCGATAGCTAAACTTTTTATGAAGTAATCATTTAAACATAGTAATATTGATTTCTTGTATTTACGCGAACAGTACACATTGAAATAAAACTAATCTTATGGATTTTATCGTGTTTATTATTTGTTTTTTACGTTCCCGTCGTTTCGGCTGTTATACAGCAACAATGGTCACGGGAGGACTGACCATGGTGACTGCCCTTCCGTGAATGATGAATTATGATAATCCATAAAATTAGTTTTATTTCAATAAACATAGTGACCTAAAATATATTTAAGAAAAATGTTCATCATTGAAGCATGGTAAACACATTTGTTGATCGCATTGCACACATAGTGTATTTATTCGTTTGGCTGTTTTGGATGCATCTGTGCTACTAAATGTAAGCCGTAATTTACTGTGGCAGCCTGTGCAACGACTTTTTTTGCTACCACACTGACAAAATATAAGAGCGTATTTTTTTTACATGGAGTGCGCAGGTACACATTATCGACATTTGAACAACACTGAGCGCGAGCTAACGGCGCCCGCGCCGCCCGCGCTCCGCTCCTTGCGTCTATGACGCCTGTGTTTTAGGAGGTCCGAAAGATCTCTTCACGCAACAGATGTATATTATTACAACTCAGTGCGTTAGAGACCTCATCCATCTCCTATTTTTTTTATTACATTATTGAATCAAACTCGCAGCGGGAAGTAGGTATGTATATTTGTCTCTGTCAAACACATAGAAATAAAGAAGTTACGACCTCCCGCACAGAGGTGGAGAACACGATTTTCGGCGCCGCACCAGCTGAAAGTCACGTTAGAGTTCTTTTAGACCTCCTAACGCAGTCAACGTGTTAATCAGCAAAACCAGTGAAAACCAAAACTTTTCCAGAAAAAGACAAGTAAGTTCGTTATTTAAACATACTTAACGATACATATAAAACACTGATACAACACCCTCTAGTGTAAGGTAGAGAACCGGTAAACATGCTACCACCGGTTAATTAACGGCGCGGAACAAAGAAAACGGCCCAAATTTATACGGATCATGACTGATGGGCCCATCATGTGCGCAATGTGTAGAGCAGACACGTGCATGGAGCGGACTTGGCACTAACATTTTTTTTTACACCCACTATCATCCAATGGTCAAGTCAAAGATTTTTTTTTTATTACATTATAGGCAAGTATTTGATCTCGATCTCACCTGATGGTAAGTGACGATGAGATCTACGATGGAGCATACTTGCCTAGAAGGTACCTGTTCACTCTCGAATTGACATATTGTGTGAGTGTGAACAGGTAGGAAGGCGGCAGTAGATCGAGACGCTACGTTCACTAGGCACATGCAGCGCAGCTGATCTGACCCGCCATCCATGAATGGCAACACCGAACATCATGCCGGAACACGGCTAGGCCGCTTGGCGACATGGCTTTGTTCAGTTAGTGGTGACTAACCACGGCCGAAGCATACTACCAGTAGAGTTGTCACCTAGTTGGCACCACCCAGGGTCACGTGTAGGGTATCTTGAGGGTATTTAATTATCCTACGGACGAGGGTGACTCGACCCCAAAGTCAAAGTCAAATCGTTTATTTCGTATAGGCCTACGAGGGCACTTACAAATTGTTGACATTACATTTTTTTTCCTTAACTCTACAAGAAGGCTCGAGGTCGCTCAACGCGCAATGGAGAGAGCTATGCTCGGGGTTTCACTACGAGATATAATCAGAAATGAAGGAACTGGAGTAACCGACATAGCTCAAAGAATTTCCAAGTTGAAGTGGCAGTGGGCGGCACATAGCTCGCAGAACCGATGGCCGTTGGGGCAGAAAAGTTCTATAATGACGACCACGAATCGGAAGACGAAGTGTAGGACGACCCCTCAACAAGGTGGACTGATGACATCACACACGTCGCGGGAAGCCGGTGGATGCGAGTGGCGGAGGACCGTGATGTGTGGAAGTCGTTGGGAGAGGCCTATGTCCAGCAGTGGACGTCTATCGGCTGATAGATACAAGAAATGACTGAAAAACCACAAATGAATAACTTTTATAAGCCTCGCTTCAGCACGGCAAATAAGATAAGTATTTAGACATATTGTATGGCGAATTGAAAAGCGCCTCTAGCGGACGGTATTTAAAACTTTCAATCCTCCATACTAAATGTCTAAATACGATAGATTATAAAGTATACGGTAAGCTTACGAATAATCTCGCACTTGACGTACTCGTCAGCTAGTGTATATAATAATAATTCCAGCCCTTTTTAATGTCCCACTGTTGGGCACGGGCCTCCCCTCAATGCGAGGGGGATTAGGCCATAGTCCACCATGCTAGCCTAGTGCGGGTTGGCGGACTTCACACATCTTTCGAGAGGTTCTCTCAGATATGCAGGTTTCCTCGCGATGTTTTCGTTCACCGTTTAGCAAGTAATAATCATGGTTGAAAATGAGATACGCACATGAAATTCAGAAATTCCAGAGATGCGAGCCAGGGGTTTCGAACCTGCGATCCTCGTTACCGAGGCAAGCGTTCTATCAGCTTGGCTATAAAAGCTCGAGTGTATATAAAAGTGTGTAGTAACAATATTCGACTCCACGCTCTCCCTCGTGCTATCTCATTACGGTATAGTAATAAACTGGCGGTGTTGCCGCGTAATTTGTGTCTTTTGATATTCCCTGAGAAATGTGTGTGCTACCCTTTGTTACTTGATATAATGTAACAGGCCCTTGGATACGGATCTGTCTCGACAAATTATGGTTCTAGCCAATTTAAACTGTAAGAACCAGACGGGAAGAACTAAAGCCGAGTTTGTAGCTACATGGTGTTCGTCCTGCAATTTCTTCCGTCAAACAACATGCTATTTCAACGATCCATTGGCCACCTTGGTTACCACCTTTGTTGATAGGGACCACGCTTTCTGTACCGAAGGTCCCGGGTTCGAATCCCGCTAGGAGTAAGCTTTGTGTGATCGCGAATGTTTGTACCAAGTCATGGATGATTAATGTCTACATAAGTAATTGTATAATTAATGAGATTGCCCCAAGTCCTCTATATGGGGCACCGATTACAAATGTTGCCGTTGCTTAGTTTGGACACAGATAGTTGGTCTATCTGGCGACACACTAAGTGTGATAGTAAGTGGAACAATAAAAAACAAGCCTTAGTATACGTATCACTTGAGAACGGCTGGACCTATTTGGCAAATATATTTTTTATAATTGTAATAGTCTGTAAGTATTTTTTTCGGACAATTTTGGAAAGACTGAAAGTGCTTTCTTAAATGGGAACTTGGACAGGGCAACGTCTGTCGGGTCAGCTAATATTTTAATGAAAATAAACAAGACAAATACCCAGAAAAAGTCACGGGGAAAGATTAGTCTACGATATTAGTTGGATGTAACGAGTCCTATAGAAAAATCCTAATGTCCTAGTCCTAGAGATAAGCCCGTATGTCTGCATAGGACGCTTTTCAATACGACAAACACTAACGAACAAATATTTGTGTGACACAACACTGTTGCTGGCGTCATTGCCTCTGTTGCCTGTACAGATAGCAAAACAAGCTAAATCCCTTGTTCTCAAATGGTCATATATACAATCTGGTAACACAATCGAACAGCAACCGCATAGTAACTGTCACTTTTCACAGATATCCCATACAATATCTTTCAAAAGTGACAGTTACTATGCGGTTGCTGTTCGATTGTGTTAGCAGACTTGGGGCCCTTGGTGTAAGTGGCTTCCTATCGAAAACTGATACCATGGATTCAACTCACGATTCTCGACCCCCCAGAGTTGAAATTTTCCATCGATCTTTTCATGAATAAACGTCTTTTTTTTCAATATTTTGTAATTGATTTTAGCATCAAATCATAATAGAAATTTATCAAAACGTGATTTTTTATTTGAAAAAAAAAACAAACAATTACTATTTTAAACTATAAACTGCAATGGAAGAAAAAAGCTAAATACGCTCGAGCGCCCTCTTTACTCGCACGCGTCGGATATCGCTCGGAGCGATGCGTTGCGATCGCGTCTTTACGATACATTGCGCGCGTAAAAATTACAACTCTCGGTTCAACTTCTCGGTTGTGGTCGAAGCTGAGGTCGCCATCCAATTCGGAGGTAGAGAAAAAACAATTTGTAAGTGCCTCCTTAGGCCAATAATGTTCGTGCTATCTGTACTTTTAGTTCGCAAAGCGCCAAACCAGCACACTGCTCTAGCGCTCTACGCTCTGTACATCACTGTTAGAGCACTATTGTTCTTACTGTAGTATATAGAGACCATCACGACTATATCCACCAAAGGGGTAGACCGAGGGGTATGTTGTGCACACACTTCGTAGTTTGTGAGAGATTTTATTGTCTTTTACCTCTCTCACAGACTCTACGTGGTGCCGAAGAGAATGGAACCTCTCTATCTTCGTTTCAATGACGTTAAAGTAATTTTTTTATATTATGGAATGCGAAGAAAAACAGTATGTAAGTAAGCTGTCACAATAATTAAGTATAAGTAAAAAAAACACAGTGAATTTTGTAAAACCCTTTCGAGGGAACCCTTCCATTATTTTAGTATTAAAAGTATCCTATTCTATGACTGGAGTTAGAACCTATAACCTTGCGAAGTTTCATCAAAATCTATCTAGTAGTAATGCGCGAACAGAAGTATAGACAAAATTCCATATTTTTTTCAAATTATTCCCTGCGCAAACACGACCAGGTTATAGTGTTATTATACAGCGTAACTCAAAACTGGTATACTAGCATTTAAACCTGCGCTTTTTAACGCATTCATAATCATTATATGAAGGCAGAATTGGAGTGGGAATGCGATTTGTTTTTAATTTTGCTCACAAAATATATATATATATATATATATATATATATATTTATTATTATATATATATATAATAATAAATACAATTGATATTATTATGGGAGTAATTTTTTTAATTGAGTTATAAAAAAATAACTTTACATAACTACTAAAAAATGCAGATCGCAATAAAGTTTAGTAACTGCTTTTTGAATCACACTGTATATTTTTTTAGATTTGACCGCTCTCTTGAGAGGCGTATAGTTCTCTATCATTCAATAAGAGAAATAAAGTTTGAAACTAGCCGAGAAACTACTCAAAGCAAGGTACACAGTCTATCCGCTAGCATCAAGGAACTCTAATAAATAATTCACAACAAAGATCCAATATCGTGCGGAACCCATTTCAATTACTGCCAACTCCCTCTTGCCCCAGCGATCCGTAAGTGCCATTGCGTGTACTTGCAAAAACTTTTGTTTCAATACAATTAAAACAAAATGAATGGGGCCATATGACCTGTGAACTTTACGCCGACATGAAAATCAATAAATAACTGAAAAGCAATAAATAATCCAATCTAAAAATCTACGTAGTTCAACTAAATCAAATATATAACGAATGTTGATTCGGTGCTAAACACAAACAAATATACGCGTCCAATTGATAACCACACCTCATTCATATTTCAGGAACCCCTTGGCAACCCCTTCATAAGAGGAAATTACGTTATTAAGTCAGTCATTCGACGGATAAGTAAAATTTTAAGGAAATCCGATGAATGGCTTACCCCTTGATTATTGGCTTGGCTTATTGAATTTTTATTCCGAGCCTTGCTTTAAAACTTATCTACGCTGTATACAGTGTGAAAAAATTTAAATCCCATCCGCGAGAGGCGGTGTTCAATACGAAATGACAAGTACGCAGACTATCGCGTATAGGGTTTGCGTAGAAAACTCATCCTCGAATCTCAGGGGCACAATCGCAATCTTTGAACACTTTTAACTCACACCATGGGTCTGTTTTCTCGATAACACTATGAGGAGAATTAAGTACCCTCGAGATACCCTACACGTGACCCTGGGTGGTGCCAACTAGGTGACAACTCTGGTGGTAGGCTTCGGCCGTGGTTAGTCACGACCCACTGAACAAAGCCATGACGCCAAGCGGCCTAGCCGTGTTCCGGCATGATGTTCGGTGTTGCCATTCATGGATGGCGGGTCAGATCAGCTGCGCTGCATGTGCCTGGTGAATGTAGCGTCTCGATCTACTGTCGCCTTCCTAATTAGGCAAGTATGCTCCATCGTAGATCTCATCGTCACTTACCATCAGGTGAGATCGAGATCAAATACTTGCCTATAATGTTTAAAAAAAAAAGTTCCTGATGACTCAACTGATTGCTGGTTCGTAGCATACTTTGGACTCAAGCCATGAAGCCACTCCTATTATAAGATTCAGTTTCGTTAGAAGACCTAATAGATCTATTAGTGCTATAATAACCACAGTGCTAAGTGCACTAGAATCATCAGTATTCAACTGTTTTACACCAATAACAGGTCGTCTGTCTGCTGAATGAGTAGCGGTTATAAATAGCCGGCAATTTAGAGATCCGTGCGCCGTCAGCTTAGCGTACCTGCGAATAGTGATGGGAATGTGTCGATAAAAATTAAAAAAAATCCCCATGACCGATACAAAATTTCAAACAATCAATAATAATATCTTTTTATTCGTTTTCAAATGATTATAAAAATATGTACAGCCCTACCACCCTTTTACCAGCCCTTTTTTAATGTCCCACTGTTGCGCATAGTGCGGGTTGGCGGACTTCACACGTCTTTCGAGGGGCTCTCTCAGGCATGCAGGTTTATAAATGTTGTAGCTAACACGACTTTCTTATATAAATATAGCATATAAACACCATTAGCAGTAATATATAGGATCAAACTATGAATGTAATTTTATCGATGTCATTCCAACCCCATCACTAGTTCTAACAAAGAGCCAGTGATTTGTTTCTGAAAATGTTTTTTTCTTGATTCCCCGTAGAAAAGAGGGGGTGATGCGGCGGGGCGGGGGGGATTATTCCCCTTATTGCCTACGCGATTTATACCATCCCTGAATAGTGATGGACTTACCTGGTTGTCATACAGATTCGAATCCATCCGAGGCTAAAGGATTCATAATCTTTTGTCAATCGGTACTACCTTAAAACACTGATTATGAGGTACGTTCTAGATACGGCGTTGGAAACGATCATTGTATTCAACTGAACTAAGGTTCAAGAGTCACATTAAAAAGAGAGTGGTCAAACTGAGCCCCTGCTCCGGCTCAAAAGAAACTTATCTCAGAATATTGGAAAAAATCGTAAAATAAATCTACAAAGTGCGCATGTCCAAAATCAGTAGCTAATACTTTATTTATATTAACTTACACTAATATTGCAGAGTGTATTTGTTTTTTTTTCTTTCTTTCTTTGACACAAGATCACAATGTTCTTCTCCATAGCAACGGCATTCCAAACGGGTGGTAAAGTTGCAGCTTAGCATTTTGTAACTTTTTTGACGATTCGTAAATACTGTACTTAATGGTTTACATGAATAAAAAACGTTCTGATTCTGATTCCGAATGACACACTCTCCGGACTCATATCCATCGGGGACTTCCCATCCCTATACCCTTTGCCTTTATTGCGAAACAGAACGGGCCGGAGCGCGCGGACCGAATTGGATGGTCGTAAACGATTCCAGTGTAGTATGACACCTGCGGATCATTGCTATTGATGTTTATTTTAAAATGACGACATCTGGGAACGGATTTCAGAAGTCCCTGAGGCGATATTATGACGAGAGGGTACGAGTCGGGCTAGACAAATATATGCATTTTGGATGAATCTACTACACACTAGACAAAAGCAGTGATAGCCAAGTTGGTAGAACGCTTGCCTCGGTAACGAGGATCGCAGGTTAGAACCTCGGCTTGCACCTCTGGGATTTCTGGATTTCATGTGCGAAATTTTCAACCACGATGATCACTTGAACACTCACACGAGAACCCTCGAAAGATGTGTGAAGTCCGTCAACCCGCACTGGGCCAGCATGGCGGACTATGGCCTAATCTTTATCACATGGATGCTGCACAATCACACGCTGGAAGATCTTTCCTTTTCCGCCAAATTGGTTTGTGTAGCTTGCAGTGAGGATAAAGAGGTCGCTACAATGTGTTCGTCTGGCGATATTTTTAGTAATAAACATGCTTCTAATCTAATCTAATCTATCAGCCGATAGACGTCCACTGCTGGACATTGGCCTTGCTTATAATATAAAAAAGAAAGAGTTATAAAAATATTGTAAAAAGACAAGCACGCTGAGTTTCTCGCCGGATCTTCTCACTTGATTTCGCGTTCCAATCCGGTTGTAGAGTTATGACAAAAAAATGTGAATGACGATTTATCAGTGCCCCGGTATTAGGCCTATACGAAATAAATGATATGACTTTGACTTTGTATCAAGCTTGCCGCGAATAGTACGTTACGATGAACTTTTCAGTCAGTCACTGGTTTAAGGGTTCCTATACTGCCATGAGCCGCAGTTCAAACACTGATCAGGACCCTTAAAGACCATGGCATTGTAATAATTTACAATTAAACAGGCCGTTTCTATGCGACACGGACCCGAACCAAAGTTTATGGGACCGATATTGTATCAAATATGCTAAAGTATGAATAAAATATGAAGCGGCCATGGCCGTGTTAGTTAAACTGTCGTTAACGTCGTGATTCGATATCCGGTTCGCAACTTTTTAAAATATGTGTTACATTATGATATATGCTTGATTTTTTTTTTCAGGCAGACGAACACACCAACTGTACGGTTTTAAAACTAAGCGAAGCTTTTATTATGGCTACAAAAGTTTTCCGCTACCAGGATTGAAACCCGGAACCGTCGTCTCTAGATTAACATAATTAAAAAATGTGTCAAACTTTCTGAATCTAGGTCTAGACTATAATATTATAAATACATGCCCCTATTAAATTTGGATTTTAACCTATCTGCGTAATGTAGGCGCACAAAAGTAGACCTTTCACCGGTAGTAGTTTTAATTTTTAATTGGTATCCCCTCCCCTCATATACTGTAGAACAAAAAAAAAACAATTATAAAAATAATATTCTCACAAAAAAGCACAATGCTGATGTCAAAACAAAACACATCAGAGTCTTGTCAGCGAAAAAAAAAAAATACAATTTTAATCTGCCTAATGTCATGAGCCGTTTATACGATACGATTTTTATAAATATCGTCTAGCTCCACACGGGCTATACCCGGTGCTTTGGAAGGCCTGCGCGGGACCATGGGTCCAACACGTAGAGGCCCTTTTTGAGAATTTTAATGTAATGTTAGCCACCTGCTGGGGTCAACTGCTGAAAATGATAGCATAAACAGTGAATTGACCTCAGCAGGCAGAGGAATTATTGCAGGAATATGGAAAGATTATTGGGAGTATGGATTGAGGTTTGGATGGACATGTGATGGGGCTATCGGAAGGGTTGCGGACACCTGCCATATTTAGCTTTTATCTAATTACTACTGGCCGGTGGCGACTCGCCACTTTTTAGGTGGGCCCTTTAAAAAGGCCGTCATATAAGACTAATTATCGTCTTATTATATTCTCTCTATCTATTATATTCTCAATGTAATAATAAAAATAAAAAATTGTTGAAAGAAGACTCGATCTTACTCTCTAAAAGCGATGTTTGGTGTTGCCATTCATGGATGGCGGGTCAGATCAGTTGCGCTGCATGTGCCTAGTGAATGTAGCGTCTCGATCTACTGCCGCCTTCCTACCTATTCACACTCACATAAATTCGAGTGAACAGGTACCTTCGAGGCAAGTGTGCTCCATCGTGGATCTCATCGTCGCTTACCATCAGGTGAGATCGAGATCAAATACTTGCCTACAATGTAATAAAAAAAAAAAAGCTTCAAGTATTTACACTACCAGTATGGGACCATGCTTTCCCAACTTTCCAACACAAATACTTGAGTATATGTTTGGACCTAGATCGTTAAAACTTTATCCTGAAAGTCACCAACAAGAGTGCATTGTTGATCACATCGGAGGCACGGTCCACTGCGGAAATAATTTATTATAGATCCTACGGATCATTATAATATGCCGCGTTCGTCTGGCGCTATTATAAGTGCAGCGTGTGTGCGCCCCGCATGGCAACACAGTGGAGCTTAATTTTATATTTTATTTTGTAAAAATAATATATTAAAAAAAAAGACAAGCCCGCTGAGTTTCTTGCCGAATCTTCTCAGTTGAGGTCGCGTTCCGATCCGGATGTAGACTTAAGAAAAAAAAATGAAATGAAAATTTGTAAGTGCCCCCGTAGGCCTATACGAAATAAATGATTTGACTTTGACTTTGACTTATTATATTATCATTACTAGAGATAGGCCAACATTCGTTTCACAGTCTGTACTTTTAACAGACAGTCGTAGTCGGCTTAACGTAAAAAATGCCATCTCAAAAAGGTTAAAAATAATGTTCTAAAGTACTATACTCGTACTTTGGCTATAACCAAGATTTATATGAGTTATAATCACTATAATAATCATGTTCTATTCGATTGTACGCTTAAACTCTTTAACAAATTTGTTAAGACGTCAAAATTATAATTTATGTTTTAGTTTGTACGTCAGCGATAGATGTCGCTGGCAGGTTTCTGAAGTTCGTTGTGTTTTTGGATTTCATATTGTACATTATTCCTTTATTATTCTATATCCTCGTCCTATCTTCTTCTAAGTCGCGACGCTCTTGTCAGAGCGGTCCTGGTCGTCATGTTTTGGTTTTGGTACTGGTGTTGCTTGCCTCACGAAGTCTCGCCATCTCTCCCTATTGGATGCCATCCTGGTGTATTTATGCAGGGGGCCACGTCCTGTACCGGGTGTTTTATTTGGCTCTGGCCAGTAATACCTGGTTTGACTGCGGGACCTTTTTGGAGCTTGTGCAATATGGGCTGCGAGACTGATTTATGTGTACTTTTAGTGCGCTACCAGGTCGATTTGACCTGGTGGTGAACTTTCATCTGTAGATAACGAGGCGCGTAAGACCTGGTAATCCATCATTTGCTTAAATCTCATTTAATAGTAAGGAGTTTAGAGTTGACACATGACAGTCCGTCTCTTTTCTACTTAAAGTATTACCAAAGATATTTTAACAGCCGCATAGGGTAAAGAACACGATTTTAGTAAGTGGTAAGAAGTAAGATCTGGTAGACGAACTGGAGTAACCGACATAGCTCAAAGAATTGCCAAGTTGAAATGGCAGTGGGCAGGGCACATAGCTCGCAGAACCGATGGCCGTTGGGGCAGAAAGGTTCTAGAATGGCGACCACGAATCGGAAGACGAAGTGTAGGACGGCCCCCCACAAGGTGGACTGATGACATCACACGCGTCGCAGGAAGCCGGTGGATGCGAGTGGCGGAGGACCGTGATGTGTGGAAGTCGTTGGGGGAGGCCTATGTCCAGCAGTGGACGTGCGTATCGGCTGATAGATAGAAGAAGTAAGATCTACCAGGCAGAGTAGGCCTGGTTTCGCAGCAAACGTGTTAAATAACGAATCTATACTAATATTATAAATGTGAAAGTTTGGATGGATGGATAGATGGATGGATGTTTCTCTTTCACGCCCGAACGGCTGAACGGATCTGGATGAAATTTGGCACAGAGATAGATTATAGTCTATCTTTTTATCCTGGTAAAATGTATGGTTCCCGTGGGATAGATGTTTTAATTTTTCATACTTTTTATCGCGGGTAACACCGCCGGGCGCAGCTAGTTATTAATAAAAACGCGTGATGAAAAAATATCACGCTATTTCAGTGTAATCGCTCGGGCGTCACGGTTGGGGGGAGAAGGCAAGTTAAACGTGACAGGAGAGGGGGTTCGCGTGCCCAATTACAACAAGACACACACCAAAGATTTTACCGACACTCGGCCGACTGCGAATGTCGGTAAAATCCACAGTCGGTCCATCTCAGTGTCCACAGTAGGTACCTATAAGAAGAGCGGTAGCTCTATGTCTATGTAGTCTCATACCGAACACTACATGCACTTTTGACGCATAAGGGAAGATCTTCCAGCCAGGCTGGTTGTATGCCCCAACGGTTTTGTCGGGATCTTTTATGTATGTTACATGCTCCGAAAACTCGCATAGCGCGATTCAGGATTGTATTTAGAATTACCAATTGAACTGAACGCGTCTGTAGCACCATCTGTGTAGTTTGTGGCGAGGTTGAAAGGTTGCAACACTACTATCCCTAAAGTCCAACACTAAGCAATGCTTTTATTATGGGTACCGTACAACGGACTGGTACAATGGACACACTATTATGTAACGCGGACAGAAAACACATATTCTTAAATATTGTCACACTTCGAAGCCGTCAGATCATCTTACGTTTATACCTCGATAGGATCGTACCCGTATCGTCCGTCTCAAAGACCCCATCATCTTTCATTCACGTCTGTCTTGCTTGCGCCAATGAAATACAACCTCGCGCGACGGTTGCTTTTATCTGTATGAAATTGGACTGTTTTCGCTGAGACGGGACCCCTGACCCCAAATAGGTCATTTCATACGGTGGTATATCTTCACGCTTGTCAACTAGGGGACGGGCGAATTAAGTGAAGATAATAAAGAAGGTTGTGCTGGGAACCAGGGTGTCTTGTCAGTGATGATATATGGCACTGAAACCTGGTGGACACCTGGGACTATGGGCCTTATAAGAAAGCTTGAGGTCACTTAACGCGTTATGGAGAGAGCTATGCTTAGAGTTTCGCTACTCGTCACGAGATTTAATCAGAAATGTGGAGATCATATGCAATATCCAATAGAGAAATAAATTTATAAGTTGAAGTGGCAGTGGGCGGGGCACAGCTCAAAGCCGTTAAAGCAGAAAAGCTCTAGAATGGCGATCACCAGCTGGAAGTCTTAGTATCGGGGACGGCCTCCCTCAAAATGGACAGATAATACCACACGCGTTTCGTTTACGACGATAGTTTTTCCTTGAATGTTAGAAATATAATAATATCTCCAGACGAACTCACCATGTGTGTGTTCCCACACTAAGCAACGCTTGTATTATGGGCACCGTACAATGGACTGGGGGCGATCCCAGTATAATATAATTACATACAACAGTCATTAAATGACCACGACTCGGGTAAAAACATTCGTGCTTAGCACACAAAGTTTTCCTCTACCTGGATTCAATCCTGGGACCCACGGGGCGGAAAGCAGGCTTACTACCAACCATAGTAATAAGGTTAAACTATTTGAAATGTGGCTGTGCGGCTCGCGACTCTGAGATTTCTGGATGTCATGTGCGAATCTCATTTTCAACCATGATTATCACTCGCTAAACGGTGAAGGAAAACATCACGAGGAAACCTGCATGTCTGAGAGAACTCCTCGAATGACGTGTGAGGTCTGCCAACTCACACTGGGCCAGCATGGTGGACTATGGCCTAATCCCCCTCGCATTGAGGAGAGGCCCGTGCCCAACAGTGGGACATTAAAAGGGCTGGTATTATTAGTATTTTCATATATTTGAAATGTCATTCGTCGTTATTCGTCATCCGTCGTGTGTCATTCGTCGTCGGCAGTCGTACTATTCGTTCAGATTTGACGGTCTGATATTAAATGCAAATGAATTCCTCTACCGCTATTCAAGTAATGAATTACTTAAATGTGAAAGTAACTTTATAAGTTATTTATCAAGTCCGTCAAAAAGCTGTCAAAAAGTTAGTAATAAATAACGGCGAGGCGAGAACGTTTCTCGTCTGCTAGTTATAATAATAAGGTCTCTAAGTGATGTGCCGATTTCGGCTTTCGGCTTTTACTGCGATTAAAATTAATAATAGTCCTCGTGGCCGAATTCCAGAACAATGACAATAGCCATTTACTTAGCAGACTTATAATAATTCCAGCCCTTTTTAATGTCCCACTGCTGGGCACAGGCCTCCCCTCAATGCGAGGGGGGATTAGGCCATAGTCCACCTCGCTGGCCCAGTGCGGGTTGGCGGAGTTCACACATCTTTCGAGGGGCTCTCTCAGACATGCAGGTTTCCTCACGATGTTTTCCTTCACCGTTTAGCAAGTGATAATCGTGGTTGAAAAATGAGATTCGCACATGAAATAACTACTTAGGAGACTTAATGTGCACAATTGTGTGCGCAAGCACAGGTGTACTCTTTTCTCCCTCACTCTCATAGTCCGATGCAACGGCAATCTCATACTGGCGAAGAGCTACGAGCTGACCGCCGTAGATAGATCCATAGAACCGACGGCTTTACGTGCTCTCCGAGACACGAGCGAGTGACGATCATGGTTGAAAATGAGATTCTCTTATGAGAATATTTCGAAATACCAGAGGTGCGAGTCGGGGTTTGAACTTTGCCTCTATGTAGAGCGGTCTACCAACTTAGCTATCACTAAGCGCTAGGCAGAGATGTAATGAAACATTATTATCGTTGATATTAAACCGTTTTATACCATTTTTTCTGGCAATGTTATCTTTGGCCAGAAATTACAGTTTATTTTTCCTTGCGAGTGAATGAAATTGAATTCGGTAGTATTTGGTATGTGATCGTTTGATTTGTATTCTAGTGTTACTAACCGAAACCACAAGACACATTCGGCCTTCGGCCTACCGCCCCTCCCTAACCAAGCGTTTCCTGAAAATAATTCAGTCACTAATTGCAAGCTTTGAAACTTCATTAGTACGCGAAATGAATTTTTATTTTCAGACGCCTTCAGTCTCGTTAATATAATTAATAGGTCTCGATTTATTACAGTTCTTAGGAGACATTGCCTTATTGTAATGATGATAAGTACTATTTTGAATTATCAATAAAATATTTGGTTTATATACAATTTAGGCAATTGCCTTAGCTCGTTTGCAATTTCATTGTTTCTGTTTTTGCTAATTACCTAAATTTCCGTAGAGCCCCAGTCGTCTGCCCTGCAAAACTAAGGTTGATACCCCAGTGCGGCAAAGCGGGCGGGAGCAGAGCGGAGCTTGGTGAAAATTAGCTAATGGAGTCCGTTTCAGTTTGGGTTGTTAGCGAAAAAGTTGCTGCACTCTACTCTACTCCATCCCACTCTACTTCAATGGAGTGTCAGCTTAACGGTACTAACGGTACATAAGTGTTAGCCTTATTTTTCAGGATATTTCAGACTTGAGACAAACGAGTTTAGCCAGCTTAACGGTACCTACTGGTAATATACCATGTGTAATATACCAAGGGCCCTGGGGTGGAAATTATAGACTTCTTGAGATTTATATAATCATAATTTATTAAAATACTCAGAACACTTTTTAAAACGAACGATGCCAAGGAGGCGCCATAGAGAAGCGCGAGAGAAAACCATAGAGAACATTATATAGAGCATTTTTTTATAGATTATTGTCCACCTACTGTAACAAGTACCTACTGTAGGAATTTAGTAACCCACAGTACGATATTAATAAGATTGAATGAGTACCCGAGCAAAGAGGTCAATCAAATGAAAAGGTTTTCGCTTTGCCCGGGAACTTTGTTCCGAGTTTATTGGTGGCACTTAAAGTTCTGCTTACCTCAGAATCGATAAATCGCGTGATTTACGAGATAAACCAACCATGCCGGACACGCCCCAATAATAAAAGTACAAAAACCGGAATTATTTCTGGCAAGTTGTCTATGGGAGGCTTTTTGTGTTGCAAGCTGTAATTATTCTCCCTTAGAAGTGGGTAACTCCAAGTAGTGGGTTGGGAAATGTACTTGTCGATAGATGAAATTGAATAAGCACCATATACTAAATAAATGGAGCAGCACTAATTATGTTATTACGCTAAATCTTTGTTTCCGTTTCCGTCATGTGTGCGATTTTGTTATCTCCGCCTATCACAATGTACTGCTCAAAAATGTAAACAATATTTTTTTTAAAAGAGCACCATGGAGTTTCTTGCCCGTTCTTCTCCACAGGAACGGCATTCGGAAAGGGTGGTAAAGTTGTAGGTTAGCATTTTGTAACTATTTTGACGATACATAGGTATTGTACTTAATGGTTTACATGAATAAAAAAATATTCTGATTCTGATTCTTCAATTGAGAAGTGACAACTGTTTAACTCTTTGAAAATGTCACTCATTAATTCTTGGATTCCGTTTTTTTAATATATAGCGACATTTGTATGTATATTTTATTTTCAGTCTGAGCCTAGGCTGATCGGTAGTGTTGATTTATGTCAAACGCTTGGAGTGATCCTCTCCTGACTCGGCGCCTGAGTTACTAGTTCATAATAATTATAAATCTAAGGGGAGATCTGTCCCAAGTCTGGTATCCCAGGTTACTTAGGCCGCGAACAAACTACCTAAGCCGAGTATATTAGTTAGTTAGTAGTTATAATTCGTTCCGATTGCCTCGCTCTTGTTGTTAGCTCTTTTATAGGCACAACTTATTAGTATTTATCGATATTGTTTAGGTGTACCTAATAATTTATAGGACACACGATATCTAAACGAAGATAGCTATGATTGAGTAGGAAATAGGGTCTAAATTCTATTGTATTCATGATTTATTGAGATTCATTTATTTTTTCTCGCCGTTTATGCCCAGGAATGCGAGGAGTGCCAAGTACCCAGGCGCTGAGGTATCAGGAGCATCTCAGGAGATGCAGTATAGCTATTTCTACATCTAACCCACCAATAGAGTGGGTGTGTCAACTGTCGACAACTCTGAAATTACATAATAATATAAACCCTTTTGTTTAATGTCCCACTGTTGGGCGCATGACTCCACTCAATGAGTGGGGGATTAGGTTATTGTCCACCACGCTGGCCCAGTGCGGTCGGACTTTACATGCCTTTCGAGAGGTTCTGTCAGACATGCAGATTTCCTCACAATTTATTTATATATAAAATTTATTATAACGGCATTATAACGAACTTTTCAGAGGAAAAAGGACGTTATAATGGCTTAATAATCCATTATAATTTTGTATAAATTTGTTAATTTATAGTAAGGTAAAATGGCATAGCATCCATTATAATAACTAACATATAATTTGAGTAAATTAAAATGATAACATGCAAGCAAGGTCTACGTATTCCTTCACCGTTTTTAGCAAGGAATAATTATACTAGAAAATATGATTTGCACATGAAATCCATAAATCCATAAAAGTGCGAACCGGGGTTAGAACTGTGACCCTCGTTGCTGAGGCAAGTTGTCTACAAACATGGCACACATAATTTTAGTAATTCACTTATTAATTTAATTATACAAAAATCTATTGTAGACATTGTTGATTGTTTAATCTAGTAAGTTAAGTTTAGTAATGAATTTATCACTCAAAACTTTGTACGTAATAAATTGCAGGCTACATCTCTGCTTACCCTCGGAATGAAAGCAAGATATGTATTAAACCGTCAGCAAAGCTGAACACTTGTCAAACAGCGCGCCGTATAAAACATCCATTACTCACGCACTGCCTGCCATTCCTATTAGACTTAACTTCACATAGCTGCAAAGATTATGTTAAAAATGATTAACAGATGTGACGACTCAATGCGACAGTTAGTGCCTGCGTTCTGTACCGAGGGTCCCGGACTCGGGAAAGCTTTGTGTGATGAGCACGAATGTGTGTACCCGAGTCTTGAATGTTTAATCCCACTAATATTATAAATGTGAAAGTTTGGATGGATGGATGTTTGTTACTCAATCGCGCCAGAACAGCTGAACCGATCTGACTGAAATTCGGTACAGATATAGATATAGTCTGGCATAGCACATGGGCTACTTTTTATCTCGGTGAAATGTATAGTTCCCGTGGGATAGATTTGTTTTAATTTCTCATAGAGAAAATGATCGACATGATTTTTGCATAGGTAGTGGCATCGGCATCCTTTTTAATCGCGGGTAACACCACGGGGCGCAGCTAGTATCTATTATATGGAATGGTTTGTCATATCTGTGTTCAGCTTACTCTATGTGAACTAACTATTATACCTAACTAAATAACTGAGCACGGTGGGATGCGAATATTAAAATGTTTATTGACGGTACATTTAATATAACGCTAAATTAAATGTCTAATGGGAAACAAATGACTGATGTAAATATTTGGATGCCATGTCCATTGCGTTTGGAATGTTCCATCTAAGAAGGATGATCCAATCAAACCCATTGATGATGGCTGAACTCAGACTACAGCCAGGCAATAGCTTGGAGATAGCCATGAGACAGCTAGGGTATATAGCCAGGTGATAGCTAGGCGATGGCCATGGGAAAGCTAGGAGATAGCTAGGCGATATCTACGCATAGCCAGGTGATAGCTAGGCGATAGCTAGTCGATAGCTAGGCATAGCCAGGTGATAGTTAGGCGATAGCCAGTTGATAGCTAGGCATAGCCAGGTGATAGTTAGGCGATAGCCAGGTGATAGTTTGACGACAGCTTGGCGATGGCTAGGCGATATCTGAGCAGTAAGCAGGCGATAGCCTGTTTATATTTTGAATTTAAATAGCTACCCCCCCACAATCCCCACAACGTTATTAGGAGGTATATTATAATGCATATCACGCAAGGGGCAAAGCAGTATATGTAAATACGGCCTTTCATTAGCCGCGCCGTGACGCGGGATAATGAAGTACCTCTTTGATACGAGAAATTGTATGTTTTTGATGGATGTGTACGAGCTATATTTGTCGGAGCTTTGCTGGCGAACAGTCATTCAAGTATGCTTGCATATAATAAGGATGTAACCTGTAAACCTATTATGTAACTCGTTTTAATAATTTCGTATATTTATATCGACATATTGGTCGATAGAAATACAAGAAATAACTGAAAAAGATATGATACAGTATTGTAGTTTGTTTTCAAAATATGTTTCAATCATCTCGCGTATTTCTATCGACTAATCAGTGGATATTAATACACGAAATGATTGAACTATAGTTACATATAATTATAATAATACCAGCCCTTTTAATGTCTCGCTGGGCACGGACCTCAACACAATGCGAGGGGGATTAGGTCATAGTCCACCACGCTGGCCCAGTGCGGGTTGGTGGACTTCAAACGTCTTTCGAAGTGTTCTCTCATACATGCAGGTTTCTACACTATGTTTTCCGTCACCGTTTAGCAAGTGATGATCATGGTTGAAAATGAAATTCGCATATGAAATCCAGAAATCCCAGAGGTGCGAGCTGGAGTTTGAACCTACGATACTCGTTACCGAGGCAAGCGGTCTACCCACTTGGCTATCACTGCTTGTTATAATTATAATTACATAAAAGGCCTTATTAGCAAGATCTTTGATCTGTGCGCAATTCCAAATATTATGAAAATTTACAATATTGCTGTGTTTTTTTTTTGTATAATGATTACAAATGGACTAACGAAACCCAGGTTTCAGGTTTATCCCATTTCTGAATCATCATGTATAGTCAAACTGATGATGTTATACGAAGCTTAACCCTTAGTAGCCTAATTTACGAAAGTGATTTATTTTTAATATTACTGTGTTTAATGTTACTGTGTTTAATAATAATGACATTTGATTTTTTTTTTATTTAGTTGGAAAGAATATTATACAACAGTAAAATACGTACAGCCAACCTATAAAAAAAAACTAATAGGAATGTGAACATTCGGTTTAAAAGATTGGTATCAAAATTGAAACTCTAGGCTATTAAGGGTTAAATTGGTAACTGACAATCAAAAATCAACCATATGAGTGACATCCAAACCACCCGAATTGAATGAACTACAACATTCACTCCACTTGCGAATCAATTTGGGGTTCCACAGGGACGCGTGCGAATCGGCCGCTGGGAAATTAACCGATCGTTCTGTGTACGGAACCGGAAAAAAATAAACCGGCAATCCGTATACAACAAAACGTTACAGGTTCGAAGTCGATTTAATGTAATGTTTTTGATATTTGTTAGTGTCTGTTTATATTACATCAGCCGAAAGACGTCCACTGCTGGACATAATAGGGCTCCCCCAATGACTTCCACACATCACGGTCCTCCGCCACTCGCATCCACCGGCTTCCTGCTACGTGTGTGATATCATCGGTCACTTTTGACACATATCCCATACAATATCTGTCAAAAGTGACAGTTACTATGCGGTTGCGGTTGGATTATTAATCGATTGTGTTAGCAGACTTGGAGCCCAGAGCATTTTGATCACGTGACGGAACCAATAAAAAGCATTATATTATTTAATGATTTTAAAGTAAATAATCCATATTATTCTTGCACAAAAATAAAGACTAATAGTTATAAAAAACTATAATTATTTAGGATGGCCACAATTTTAAAGCTTATTTTTCATACCGTCATACACGTATTGACACTCTTCGCCGCCCTCAACAATTGTCAAAATAAATACGATACAGAAACAAATATATGCCTGGACACGCCATTTTCATATCATCATGTCACATCCATTATTTATAATGTGTATTTATTGAATGTGTTATTGCTATTAATTACTTGCCATTGGCAAAATACCCGCTAAGTTGTGGGCCATACTCATATGAGTATGGCCTCACCCACAACTTAGCGGGTATTTTGCCAATACGAAATGAGATGCGATGAAATAAAATGGATATCCATTTTATTTCATCGCATCTCATTTCGTAAAGAAAGAAGAAATACATGCTTCTCCAGTTGTAAAATGCTCTATGGCTACAACTTAGAGAAACGTAATAAGCAGAGATTGTGGACGATATATTACAGTGCTAAAAGAGTTATATTTCTCCACTGAGAAGCTCTTACACGAAAGAACAAAGGGGAATTTAATTCGTTTTTGTTCTAACTGAGCTTGGAGTGTTGGCGGTTTCAATATATGGAAGCGGAATCTTTATTTTTAAAGGACTATTACCTACCTATGTAGGTTATAGTCCTTTACAACCCAAGCTTTACTTAAAATTTTAAGTGACGTAAATAAAATTAGCCTATGGGCATAAAAAGGCTCGAGGTCACTCAACTCGCAATGGAGAGAGCTATGCTCGAGGTTTCGCTACGCGATAGAATCAGAAATGAAGAGATCCGTAGACGAACTGGAGTAACCGACATAGCTCAAAGAATTTCCAAGTTGAAGTGGCACAAGATGGACCGATGATATCACACGCGTCGCAGGAAGCCGGTGGATGCAAGTGGCGGAGGACCGTGACGTGTGGAAGTCGTTGGGGGAGGCCTGTGTCCAATAGTGGACGTCTATTGGCTGATAGATAGATAGATAGAAATAAAATTAGCATGAATCTTTATTTTTGTCTGAGTGACTCACTAAAATGACGTTTAAGAATAAATAAGTTCTCTCCATACAACGTAACACTTTGAAATAAATCTTCACTCGACGATTTCAGTCTCCAAATGTCTTGCACATTATTATATCGAGTGTCTTAAAGCATGTTCGATTACACTATTTGTAACGTATCTCCATAATTATAGGGTCCTGATTCGTTCAACATTGAGAATGAGTTCACATGAACACATGAAAATATATTTGATTAGTGCAGTTGGTAGTGACGCTGTTTTGCTGTGCCGAGGGTCCCGCGTTGAATCCTGGTAGGTACAATCTTTGTGTGATGAGCACGAATGTTTGTACCCAAGTCATGGATGTTTGATATCTATATAAGTTATATATACTGGGTTCTTTTCAGTCGAGGTCGCATATATAGATTTTTTCTTGATTGTAGAATCAAGAAAAAAATGTTAGTGACAGTTTGTAAGTGCCGCCGTAGGTCTATACGAAATGAAAATTTGACTTCGACTTTGACTTCAACACAGACTTGGTGGTTTTCATAATCTTACTATTTCAGAGTCATCTTGACCTATCCTATGGGGTTACCCACAGTAAATGCTATAACTACTTTTAGCATTGCAACTGGAGTTAAAAATAATGTTACCTCCCAACATTTTAATTCAATTTGTGTAGTCCAGCCGATAATTACACCTCTCGCATTAATTACGGCTGAGGTTTAAAATATAAGCGAAATATATTTTTTGTATCAATTAAAGTGTTTTATAGAAAACTAGCCATCGACCCCCCATATATGTACTTATATAGTTTGTTGCAAGTTATAAACAGCGCGGTCTTTTGATTAATTGGAAATCACTGCCGGACGCCCGCGCCGGGTTCACGTTGAAATCGCTATCAGCCTATGTCGCTCGTGATGAAACTAGCACGACCCGATCCCCGTGTTTGAACTCAAGAAGCCCATCCCCATAATCCCGCATGATTCCTGACAATCCTTTATGCTCGATGCTCGGACCTCTCCCGACAAGAATATTTCAGATTTTTTTTTTATTCACGTAGACCATTATGTACAGTACTTATGAATCGTCAAAAGTCACAAAAATATTATGCCACTGCTTTACCACCCGTTCGGAATGCCGTTCCTATGGAGAAGAACGGGCAAGAAACTCCATGGTTGCTCTTTTTTGAAATAGATCTTTTACATGTTTGAGCAATACATTGTTATAGGTATGTGAGAACAATGTAGCAACGGCTAATCAGACTTTAGCAGCAGGCCATAGACATATTTATATATGTACGCTGTTGATCTACGACACCCGACAATCGCTGTGACTTACAACTTGTGTCATGTAAATAGTTGCAGAGCGAGCTTAGATGCAATTTCGGCTGGGAGCCCACTCAAGTATGGTAGACCGCTCCATCGCGCACATTTAATAGGATTTTCGGGGCTTTTACCATCCACTACCTATGTATAAATGGCTTATAATGGGTATTTATTGCGTACGGAGGAAACGTGGGGTTGTTGTGTAACTCGATACTTATAGGTATTTTCAGTAATGTAGCTACCGTAGGGCTAGTTGGGGCAGTGCCCTGGTATCCCCAAGCTCAAATGGCCCCTCAGACTGCGTGAACGATGTTAAAAACCATAATTGGAAATTATCATCTGTGTTATAAACCTTAAACTTATTGAAATAAAACCAATTTCACGGATTTTATCGCGTTTATTTTATGTTTTTATATTCCCGACGTTTTGGCTGCTTTAAACCAACCATGGTTACGGTAAGACTGAGGTGGTTGCCGTCCTAGTGTCATAATTTGAACCGGAGTACCATCATATTTAGTTGTTGCTTGCGACGCGATCTACTCAGATAGTGCTCACAGTGTCTTGAAAAATACACGTATAAAAGACAATAGCTTTGATAAAGGGTTCCATTTGTAAAATTTGTTGGAGAACCCTAAAAGCCTTATCCGAGGTACACAGAAACGGTTATATAACAAATAAAGCATTACTGTAATGTAATGTTACGTTATACAATGTAATGTAATGGAATGGCGAATAGCTCTACCAATTGTAATACTGAGTAAAACTCTTTCTTATTCCCACACATGCTTTTAGACCAATAACCATTTGTTAGGCTGTAGTAATAGCGTGGCTATGAAAAATTCGATTTAAACAAATAATAAATACATATCACCAGACGAACACACCAACTATATGGTCCCACACTAAGCAACGATTGTATTATGGGTACCGTACGATGGACTGAGGGCGAACCAACGTACATACTACTTATATAGATATCAAACATCCATGACTTTGGTACAAACATTCGTGCTCATCACAAAAAGTTAGGCCCTAACTGGATTCAAACCCAGGATCCTCAGCACAAAAAGCAGGGTCACTGCTAACTGCGCTAATCAGGCTGTCTGATGTGTGATTTAATACGATCAATTATTAAACAACATCATGCCTATTATCTTTGAAGGGGTAGGCAGAGAATACATCAACATTTTGCCTATGGTATTTGGACTCAATGTAAGAGGGCGAATGTTGGGGAAAGTTGAAAATAAGACTCGCACATAAAATCCAGAAATTTCAAAGGTACGAGGCGGGGTTAGAACCAACGATTGTCGTAACCGAGGCAAGCGTTCTACCAACTTGGCTACAACTTGGCGTAACAGAAAATATTAAACAACAAACTGTTTTATCGCATTTTTAAAAGCCCCACGTACTAACACTATCTACGTATTTTACAAACAAGGGCAGGTAGGTACTCGAAATGACCGGAGAAAATCAAAGGGTTGAGTATGTGATTAGGGTCAAGATTATTAGGTAACTACCTAAATGATTTGCGAAACATTGATTTAACTCAACATAAGGAATTCCTATACAAGAAGTAAGGGGAATGGGAACGAAAACTTTGGGTAAAGGTTACAATTAAAGCCTATCAATACTAATATTATAAATGTGAAAGTTTGGATGGATGGATGGATGGATGTTTGTTACCTAATCACGCCAGAACGGCTAAACGGATCTGGATGAAATTTGGCATAGAGATAGATTATAGTCTGGAATAGCGCATAGGCTACTTTTAATCCCGGTAAATTGTATGGTTCCCGTGGGATAGATTTGTTTCAATTTTTCATAGCGCAAAGGATCGACATGATTTTTTATGCGGGTAACACCGCAGTGCGCAGCTAGTAATAAAATAATATTGATAATTTATGTTGAATGTCATTGGATACAAATGTGGTAATTTTTGAGCGTGCAATGTATCGCAAGCAACGCGATCGCAACGCAACGTTCCGCGCGATATTAGACTCATGCGACCGGGCAGAATCATGAACTTAATCCATAGTATCAGTTTTTGTTACGAAGCCATTTACATCCAGTTTCAATTCAATTTCATTGAAATGCCTCTGCGTTGCGACTTCGTACTTGAGGACTTGGGACACTGACTCTGGGTTGGAATTTTAAGAGCAATAATGGTAAGGCAGTAGTAAATAGCATTGATAGCCTAGTTGGTAGAACGCTTGCCTCGGAAACGAGGATCGCAGGTTCAAACCCCGGCTCTCACCACAATTTTTGGATTTCATGGGCGAATCTCATTTTCAACCACGATTATCACTTGCTAAATGGTGAGTGAAAACTTCGTGAGTAAACCTGCATGTCTGAGAGAACCCCTCGTAAGATATGTGAAGTCCGTCAACCTGCACTGGGCCAGCGTGGTGGACTATGGCCTAATCCCCTTCGCATTGAGGGATGAGAGGGAGGGATGATGGCATGAGGGAAGACCCGTGCCCAGCAGTGGGACATTAAAAAGGGCTGGAATTATTATTATTGTATATATATATTAATGGTAAGGAATCTTAAGTATCCCAACAAACCATTCCAACGGATGATCTCATTAGATCTTTGTGGCCCAAAACCTTGCTATTCCATTCAATAATTAAGTCTGCAATATACATTTTGAATTCAGCCCTGATTATGTCTTTTTTTTTCTTTTTTTGCAGCGGCCATTACTACTGATACAATGGAATTCCCTTGATGAGGGGTAGGTGGAGCGAAAAGAAACCGAGAAATGGATAAGGTATTTCAGGAAACCTGTATTTTTTATATAATTACTAGCTGTTACCCGCGATTTCGTCCGTGTGGTATTTAACACAAAGCGGCTAGTCTAAAATAAAAGTAGCCTAAGTTACTCCTTGTTACAGCAGCTATCTGCCAGTGAAAGTCCCGTCAAAATAGGTCCAGCGATTTCAGAGATTAGCCGGAACAAACAGAAAGACAGACAGACAAAAATTGTAAAAAAAATGTTGTTTTGGTATATGTACGTATACATCCAAATGCACTCAGAAAAAGCGTTTATTTTAATATTACAAACAGACACTCCAATTTTATTTATTTGTATAGATTATATAGCCCTTCTGACCGAATTTTGGTCAAAGCGGCCAATCTTAACAGAGGCTAGCCAGTTAGATAGTCTCTATAATATCTTCGTAATGACGCAAGAGATATGATAGTGTGCATCTTATGTTTGACGACCTGATTAGCGCAGTTGTTAGTGAGCCTGCCTTTTATGCCAAGAGTCCCGGACTCGAATCCTGATACGGACAAGCTTTGTGTGATGAGCACGAATGTTTGTACCCGGGTCATGTATATTAATATCTGTATAAGTATTATATACTGAGTTCGGCCTCAGTCCTTTGCACGGTACCGTAATACAAGCGTTGCTTGGTGTAGGACTGTATAATTGGTATGGTAGCCTGGCGATATTGTTATTATTTAAGTGTGCGCGCAAGCACCGAACCACTCACTCTCATAGTACGATGGGACAGCAATCCGATACGATCGGAGAACTAAACACAGGACTGACGGCTTTACATATTTATCACAGAATCGCCAGTTCAGATCCTTGGTTCCTCTGAGCCAGAAACTGGCGAGAGTTTCTGGCTCGGCAGCAGAGAAGAAATTCAATTCATATTTAATGTAATTAAGAGTATTTTCTTTATTTCCAAGAATAGCAACGGTTAGTATAATAATAACTAGAAAATAATATGTGATTAGAGGTCCACAGCAAGCGACCAAATAAGTCGTGTGTGTATTTCTACGAATGTTTTTTTACGCGCAAATGGTTGAAAGAAGCAGAGGTTCAAATGCTGCACTTTCTGGGTCACGGTGTATATTTTATGTATAGGTCGGTATGCTTCCTCCATTGCATTCTGTACTCAATTTTTAGCGCATACTTGGCTGCTGACGGCACAAATCGTATCGTGCAATGAGCTCGTAAAAACACTACGATCACTGGTTTACGATCGAAATCGTTATCAGAAGGGAATGATATTGAACATATAGAATACTAGCTGCACCCTGCGGTGTTACCCGCACAAAAAATCATGTCGATCCTTTGCGCTATGAAAAATTATAACAAATGTAGCCCACAGGAATCATACATTTTACCGGGATAAAAAGTAGCGTATGCGCTATTCCAGACTATAATCTATCTTTGTGCCAAATTTCATCCAGATCCGTTCAGCCGTTCTGGCGTGATTGAGTAACAAACATCTATCCATCCAAACTTTTATATTTATAATATTAGTGGGATTAACAATCAGTGTCCGCCAACCCGCACTGGGCTAGCGTGGTGGACTATGGCCTAATCCCCCTCGTATTGAGGGGAAGCCTGTGCCCTGCAGTGGTACATTAGGCTGGAATTATTTTAACAATCAGTCACCTCCATTCCTGCCTTCCAAACTCTCGGTTGGCAGCCATTCATTAACTCTGGAACGGTTTAATTCTCGTCATGGAGAAGTTAATGAGACGTCCCCCGCTCGAAGCGCGCCGTTTTTAATTTTATGCCTTCACTTAGCGATGTTGATCTTGCTCGTTATTGCTTAGTTGTAATCGTTGCTTTTGTTGATTGTCTTTTGATGCACACGTGGATTTTAATCTTCTTGGATCAGTACGTTAAATGCGAGATTATTCGTAAGCTACCTGTATTTAGACATTTTGTATGGAGAATTGAACGGCGCCGTAGCGGACGGTATTTAAAACATTCAATTCTCCTTACAAAATGTCTAAATACGGTAGACTATAAAGTATACGGTTAGTTTACGAATATTCTATCACTTGACGTACAGGCGCTAGCGGTCATAGGGTTTGCTCACTCAACGTAACGACGCGAGTTCGATGTCCGTTGTGAAGGGTTTATAACAACGAATCAGAGATTTTTACACAGGTAAAAAAAGGTAAACAACAACCACAGGTACAGGTAACAGGTAAAGGTAGGCAGGTTTTTATACAGGTGATTCATAAAGGGTAAGCGTTAAACCTGCGCTTATTTAGGGAATTTGTAATCATTAGGCGGAGTCAGAATAAAATTTTGATGTGGTGTTTTAAAAAAAAATTGTTGCTAACCAAATGTCAATTTTTTTAAATTGGTATCCATGCGCTAAAAAAGTGCACGTCCAAAGCATAGAATATCCTTACATAATCAACCTGTATATATAATTTAATTTTGGCATTAAAATCACCAGAAAAAAACTACTATAAGGCCTGCCACTCCAACACCCGCTAGATTGATCACGTCACTTCCGCCTATTATGTCCACTCGTGCAAATTAAAAAAGTTGCCCCATCCGGTGTCACGGTAGGCGGGAAAAACTTTTTTTTTCTCTGTGAACCTCGGATTTCATCCTCTTGATAAGGGATGATTGTATAAAGTTGGTTTTGGGGGTCCCTAATGAATTAATGATGATAAATCTGAGGGAGGGATAGAGAAGATGGTTGAACGATCGCATTGATAACAAGGGTCGCAGCATACTTCCCCGTTTTTAATCATAATTATCACATGCCGAACGGTGAAGAATATGTTGTGAGGAAACCTGCATGTTTTAGAGAACTTAAACGGTTACTGAAAATTGTGTAAACCTCGGGAAATAGCAAAAATAATGGTTCAGGTTCCGAGTTCCGATTTAAATTCTTTGTATGACACCACGAATATTTTTATCTGAGTCATGGATGTTAATATTCATATAGGTAATTATTACATACTGGCATCGCCCCCACTTTATTGTACAGTACCAATAAATACATGCGTTGCTTAGTTTGGGGCCGTACTGTTGGTGTGTTTGTCTCGCAACATTATTATTTTAATAGGTCAACACAAAATTATTAAAATCTTTTTTTCCTTACACTGTAGACGTGGTAAGAAAAATTGTACACCTATTTTGAAAGACTAACTAATCACTCTTAAGGTCTGCTGAATGATTTTGTACAGGAATACCGTCAAAACCAGCATTGAGGTCTTAGGGCGTTAACATACGATCAATCTTTATAATACGAACTGCGCACCGCCTCAGAATTTAATATATGAGGAAATTAAGTATCGTTAGTTTTTATTTCTATACTAGCTGTTGCCCGCGACTTCGTCCGCGTGGTATTTAACAAAGACAACCGTTGACAACAGCCTGCTCACCCATTCTGAGCCCGCGGGACGTATTGCAGGTAGCTATCAAACTTAATCAGGCGCTGCGCTGCAACATTGTTTTTTTTTTTTTTTTTTCGTGAGATCCTATTTTTCCTATGTAGCCTAAGTTACTCCTTGTTACATCAGCTATCTGCCAGTGAAAGTCCCGTCAAAATCGGTCCAGCCATTTCAGAGATTAGCCGGAACAAACAGACAGACAGACAGACAGACAAAAATTTTAAAAAATGTTGTTTCGGTATAGGTAACGTGTATACATCCAAATGCACTTAGTAAAAAGCGGTTATTTTAATATTACAAACAGACACTCCAATTTTATTTATATGTATGTATAGATTTTAATGGTTATTCCGGTGTTCGGGGCGGAGACGAATGAAAAAAAATTAAGATCATAAAAATTGACCCACCTATTCTTGAGTTATGATATATGGTGTAACTGACACGACTCTGTTTTAGATATATAGAAATATATGCTGGAGTTTCAGACGAAAAAAGATTGAGATGGAGAGTCGCGAACAATTTATTAAAACATCAGAAAAATTCACTAATAATGATAATGAAAACAATTAATTTACTCATACATTTGATTCTGGGGCGGTACGAAGTTCGCTTTGACAGTATTTTATTTATAAAGAAGCCCTACCGAAAATCAAACCCGGGTTCCTTGGAACAGAAAACAGGGTGTGCTCTACGAACTGTGCCAATCGGGTTGTAATAATTTAAATTTTTTTTTAATAACGGTGCTAAAAAAGAATATATATTTCCCTCCAACTTAACTTGATAGTTTATAGCCACCCTTATCTGGAAAAACTAAAGGTAAAACTCCATCTGCTAACTATCGCACACTCGACAGGCGCCCCTGGTTTTTCCCCACGGTTCCCCACGCGTGGGCGTGAAGTCGAGGGCCCGTTAACTTGTGAACTGACTTGACTTGGAGAAACTTTATATTTTTTCTGTGTGTTTTTCTTTGGGACCATAATTTTTGTGGTTTACGGGATACAGAAAAGTGATTTTGTATATAAGGTGTGACAAAAATTGTGTAAATATATTTTACAGTTGAATCTGTGAGTTCACAAGTTGTATGGTTGTTGTTGTGTGAGTTGTATGGACCACGTTGATGTATGAAATAAGTGCGTAATAGTTGTATGATATTTTTTTAAACATGGCGAACCAGAAGCGCTCGGCCGTGCGTTCAGTACGAGGTGTCTTTTTATAAATTTGTAATAATTTGATTTATTTCTACGGGAATGTTATTTTTATAACCTCCTGTGAACAGGGCCAGTTCAAATATTATACACTATTTTTGTTACACCTTGTAATTTGTTTCTGTCGACCCTCCCGTTTAAAAAAACATACGACAAGTATTATGCAAGCAGTGATAGCCAAGTTGGTCTCGAGGAACTTAGGTTCAAACCCCGGCTCACACATCTGGTATTTCTGGATTTCATGTTGAAATCTCATTTTCAACCAGGATTAGCATTTGTTAAATGGTGTAGGAAAATATCAAGAGGAAACCTGCATGTTGAGGATACTTCTCGAAAATGTGTGAAGTCCGCCAACCCGCATTGGATCAGCGTGGTGGACTATGGCCCAATCCCCCTCGCTTTGAGGGGAGGCTCGTGCCCAACCAACTTGTTCCATAAAACAATAATCTTCCGACAAATGCTTTGTAAATACAAATCGTTCATTGAATAAAATTATTAAATTCGGGGCGAAGATTAGTACACCCATAATCTATGGTCACCCCACAACACATTTTCGTCGGAAACATCAATCAATTCTTTAATGACGTCATCGCCAACAGAAAAACACCGCCCGAGGGCGCCTCCGCTATTTTTTTTATAACATTCTCGTAAAAACTTGTAATATTTTTCCGTTAGTTTCTGTATAATATGTAATATCTCCAAGTTAAAGTGGCAATGGGCACATAGCTCGCAGAACCGATGGCCGTTGGGGCAGAAAGGTTCTAGAATGGCGACCACGACTCGGAAGACGAAGTGTAGGACGACCCCCCACAAGGTGGACTGATGACACCACACGCGTCGCAGGAAGCCGGTGGATGCGAGTGGCGGAGGACCGTGATGTGTGGAAGTCGTTGGGGGAGGCCTATGGCCAGCAGTGGACGTCTATCGGCTGATAGAATAGAATATAATAGTTTCTGTAATGACCGACAAGGAAAACCAGACGTCATTTTAGTGTAGGATTCTCAGACTGGCTTTGGATAAGGGAATGCTTAAGGAGCTGACTGCTAACCTTGGAGTGGCACTTGAAGGGAGACAGATTTTTCAGCATTCTACAATCATTTCAATCAGAATTCGATTTTATATTCATGTAAGCCAAAACAGTACTTAGGAATGGTCAAAAATTAAAAGGAGGTTGCCTCTTCCCTCATCCAACCAATCAGCAAGACAGAACGAACAGCAAGGAAATGAAGCCAGCATTCTTTCCATTTTTTGGGACCAAGCTTCGTGAATTTCGAGATCCTTCTTGACTATCCAGAACCCACCCAAATATTGTCATCACCAAAATGTCAAATGTGATTTTTTTTATTCACCTGCGTTAAAAAAACCCCAGGTTCTAGGATTCAGAAATAGTATACTATACCCTTTCTGAATCAACCTGTATATGGATGTGATTCTGGTACTTATAAGAGTAGGTATACCAATGAAAAGGTAACTCATAAACATACACGCTCCGTATCGACTGTATGTCGAAGTCGTTATCAAGCCCATGTTGCATTGCATGCCGACACACTAGACTCTACCGTAGAGTCACCATTCACACAAGATAGAGAAGACTATTCTACCGAATAATAATTCCAGCCCTTTTTTATGTCCCACTGCTGGGCGCGGGCCTCCCCTGGAGGATTAAGCCATAGTCCACCACGCTGGTCCAGTGCAGGTTGGCGGACTTCACACATCTTTCGAGGGGCTCTCTCAGACATGCAGGTTTCCTCACGATATTTTCCGTCACCGTTTAGCAAGTGATAATCATGGTTGAAAATTGAGATTCGCGCGTGAAATCCCAGAGGTGCGAGCCGGGGTTTGAACCTGCAATCTTCGTTACCAAGGCAAGCGTTCTACCAACTTGGCTATCACTGCTTCATTCTACCGAAACTGTACCTTTATTGATATTTCCCGAAGGAGAGGTGCACTGCTGGGCACTCACACGACAACCTGATTAGCGCAGTAGCTAGTTTCCTTGCTTACTGTGCCGAGGGTCCCGGATTCTAATCCTGGTAGGGACAAACTTTACAAACAAGAATGTTTGTACCCGAGTCATGTATGTTTAATATCTATAAAAGTATTATATATTGAGTTCGCTCTCAGTACTTTGTTGGGTACCCATAATACAAGCGTTAATTTGGGACCGTATACTTGGTGTGTTCGTCTGGCGATATTATTATTGGTAGTACAGGAATATAAATATTCTTTAGTTCATTGCATGGCGTGGTCACCCTTCGTGTGACACATGCATCATAGCTGTAACGAGAAACTGTGTCGTACGTCTAATAACTTTGTAACATCAACACGACACATCGTATTCACTGATTTGAGTGGCAGAAAAATGTACTGAGTATTACCAGAGATATGTTATTCCAATGTATAGTTCGCATATATATATAATATTAATATTACATTAATTACTCGATCCCAAGTCGGTGGTAGCGCCGAGCCATCTTCCCTATTGAAATTAGGATGTTGATTGGTTTTAAATGCAATGGCCTCACGTATCATCCTTGGTCGGAATCGGTGTTCTTTTGCGAGGGTCTGTGATTGATCAAATGTCATATAATGGCGGGTGCGATCATGTACATGTTCACAGAATGCAGACTTTGTAGAGCGCCGGTGGTTGCAGCCAAACGTTGGGAACAGAAAAACAATAACTATTAAATTAAATAACTCCTATTGGTCGCGGTGCCCTGAACACTTGCTTTAAATGGCCAATGCAGAAGAAGAACTTGAGATAATTCCCAATCTTCTATACATATAAATAAAATTGGAGTGTCTGTTTGTAATATTAAAATAACCGCTTTCTACTAAGTGCATTTGGATGTATACTCGGTACCTATACCGAAACAACATTTTTTTCAATTTTTGTCTGTCTGTCTGTCTGTCTGTCTGTTTGTTCCGGGTAATCTCTGAAATGGCAGGACCGATTTTGACGGGACTTTCACTGGCAGATAGCTGGTGTAACAAGGAGTAACTTAGGCTACTTTTATTTTAGAAAAAAACATAGGATCTCACGAAAAAAATTAAAACCAATGTTGCAGCGCAGCGCCTGATTAAGTTTGATAGCAACAACCTGCAATGCGTCCCGCGGGCTCAGAATGGGCGAGCAGGCTGTTGTCAACGGTTGTCTTTGTTAAATACCACGCGGACGAAGTCGCGGGCAACAGCTAGTCTTATCTAAATTTAGACACAGGATATCCGCATTCTTGATAGATCGTGAGGAGTATAATCATTAATTGATAAAACTAGGCGATACTAGGCGGAAATCCATTGTTAAACAAATGGGGGAAGGTGGACCCACCCGTCACAGTCGGCTTGTCAACTTTTCCAATTATAAACCATACAAGTTGATCGATAATTAAAGAAGCCAACAAAACCGAACTCCTCTAAGATGTCAGTCGAGTCAATCTGTCTGTCACGAGTGTCGGGACCCTAATTAATATGCAATTCTCCGTGAAACGAAGCGAATCTAAAAAAGTATTCGACACGTGTTTCGCCTCTAAACGAGGCATCCTTAGGACGCAACATCACAGCATTAGAAAATCCATTTGAACTTTAAAAAAATATATAGATTTACGGCCACAGAATCCAACATTATATAATAATTATTGTCATTATGAAATCATGATTGATCAATCCAAATTGATCATCAAGCTCTCTTCATCCTTCCAACTAACACCTAACAGCATAGCGACAAGAATAAACATTAGGGTTAACACACATTATTAGCTGTTGGGTAACACACCGCAGTCAGTCAACTAACCGCTTAATTAGTACATACAAAGCGGTGTGTAATGACAGGCCTAACAGACAATATCGCTTGCAAGTTACTCGATGGGTGTAAGGACTCGCTTTCACTACAGTGTAACACTGAATTTCATTAAAAGGTAGTTACAATAAATGTTTTTGATAATTTATTAGATCAACCATGCATTAAAAAGGGCAACCATGGAGTTTCTCGCCCGTTCTTCTCCATAGGAACGGCATTCCGAACGGGTGGTAAAGTTGTAGCTTAGCATTTCGTAGCTTTTTTGACGATTCTTATGAGTACATAATGCATCCAATTTTTTTTTTACTGTACTTAATGGTTTACATGAATAAAAAATATTCTGATTCAGATTCTGATCCAAAATATACCTACTTTTAAATACCTATCATAGTCGTCAGCCGAACGAGAATTCACGAATTTTATACCAACTACAAACTGTAGAACGTATGTGAGCTCAACCTTACCACAATCGTTGAGCTTAGTAAACTCATTCTTGCCACAACTATTTTAATTTCACGCTGTTTATGCTATCGTTTTCAGCAGTTGGCCCCAACAGGAAGCTTACATAACATTAAAATTCACAAAATGTGCCTTAACGTGTGACCCATGTCCCCACGCGAGCCTTCCATAGATCCGGGAATAGTCCGGGAATAGACATAAGAATGATACAACTAAAAATGGAAACAAATAAAGGTATTGCTATCTTTCTCATACATAACGACCACAAAAAGGACGGCAATACATTCAATTGTTAAGCAGACTCAAACAATAAATAGACAGCACTTTAATAAATAGACAATTGAAACTAGAATGTTTTGTAGTGACATGTTTGCGCGCGAGCTCGCGGTCGGCCCGACGTTCTGTTGCTCCAACACTTAGTTGCTAGGGTTGCCAGAATAGTTTAATAAAAATATAATAATAGCAGCCCTTTTTAATGTCCCATTGTTGGGCACGGGCCTCCCCTCAATGCGAGGGGGATTAGGTCATAGTCCACCACGTTGGACCCAGTGCGGGTTTGCGGACTTAATAAAAATATTTTGTCATATTACAATGTAGGTTTATACTAATTGTGTAAGGATACCCCTTAACCTTAGGGCATAGAATATTTAACTCGACAGTACCCAGGTACTAGCTATTCCGGCAAATTTCGTGCCGCCTCAGAATTAAATGTATTAGAAAATGAATTATCTTGATTTTTTTTTGTGGGAAACCCATGTTTTATCTATTCTGCTTAGTAGAAATTAGAATGATCCCCTCAACATTGCAATGTTTGAAGAAAGCCGTTAGTCATAAGCATTAAAATGTAAAATTATAAATATCAGGATAGACCGAAAGCCGAGTCCATTGCAATATATTAAAAAAAAAACAAGGGTATGGCCTGCTACATATTCCTACCACTACTACTCCTGTGAACAAGATCAACAACGGTGAATAACGAAAATGTTCAGGGTTGAGTCCCGGGGAAGTTCGGAAGGAAACCTATCCATGAAAAAAATGGTACGAAAAAGGAACCGGTTGGTATAGTGACAGCCCTACGATAGTTTTAACTTTCTGACACAAAAATATTCTCGACACACGCTTGTCGGAATATCAAAAATTATTTACAAAAGTTAAGTTCGGCTGCCGTGTTGTTTTGATTTCCATCGCCACAAGTTTAAAAAAAATCGTTTTAACCAGTCAAAAGTTAGTGACTTGGTTTTGTGTTTAACTATCTTTTTTTTAATTGACCCATGGACTGGACTAAAATCATTGGTGACGCGTACCTACTTAATATAGGTCAATGACTAGACCATTTAGCATTTGTTTATAAAGACTCGGCATTTAATGCATTTAGCCAGTGCTTAGTTAAAAATATTTATGCATTCGAATATATAGATTACTCATTAATATTAACCATTGACTTATTGATATATAGCAATGATAATTAAATTCAATCAAAAAAAGGTATAAAATACTGGCTTAAAACTAGGGTAATTGGTTGGTGATTTTTTTTTCACCAGCTATCACGAGATATTATATTGCACAAGCGTGTACACAAGCAGAGTCTCTCTCTTCTCTCACTCTCTTGGTCCGAAGAGACGGCAATTTGACAAGAGTGACAAGAGATCAGGCGCAGAACCGACGGGTACGCGCTCTCCAAGCCACGAGCAAATGATAATCATGGTTGAAAAGGAGCTCCGTACATGAAATCCAAAAATCCCAAAGGTACGAGCCGGAATTTGAACCTGCCACTCCATAAAAACACAGCCACGTTTATGAAAAGAAACAATCTCAGTAAGATATTTAAAGTATACATTAACTTTTTTTGTATTTTTATCCCTGAGACGCATTGGATCTTAGCTGTAACATTATCTAACAAGCCCACTTATCTCGACTAAGATTAAGGGTGGATTATCCAAATGTCAGTCGTTACGCGTAATGGCGGGGCGGTAGAAGTGATTTTTTAATAAATAACAGGTTATAAAATTATAAGAACAACAGCGATGGCCATGTTGTTAAAACTCACGCGTGAGATACATAATATTATATAAACATACATTTCTTTAATCGATGCAAAAAATATTATGTAACTAAATCTAAGCTAAGATTAAAATTAGGCATGTTTCGAAACGATTATTATATTGTATTTTTTGGAATTTGTCTCATATTTATTCTGCTATTCGGGTCAATAGCAGAATAAATATTTAAACATGGGAAATGTTCACGACACAAATAATAACAAAGATGAGCCATTTTCTCATACATTTGATTCTGAGGCGGTGCGAAGTTCGCCGGGAAAGCTAGTATTTTGTACAAAGTAATCGTGATCATCACAGCATCTACTCATTAAAATATAATTATACACACCCATAACAATGTATTTCTCAGAAAAAGTAACGAATCTGTTTAAAAAGAGCAACCATGGAGTTTCTCGCCCGTTCTTTTCCATATAATAGGAACGGCATTTCGAACGGGCGGTGAAGTTGTAGCTTAGCATTTTATAACGAGGTTGATGATCCATAAGTACTGCACTTAATGGTTTACATGAATACAAAATAGTTAAATGGTTGCTGGTGGTAGGCTTCGGCCGTGGCTAGTCACCACCCACTGAACAAAGCCATGTCGCCAAGCGGCCTAGCCGTGTTCCGGCATGATGTTCGGTGCTGCCATTCATGGATGGCGGGTCAGTTCAGTTGCGCTGCATGTGCCTAGTGAATGTAGCGTCTCTATCTACTGCCGCCTTCCTACCTAGGCAAGTATGCTCCATCGTAGATCTCATCGTCACTTACCATCAGGTGAGATCGAGATCAAATACTTGCCTAGGTATAATGTAATAAAAAAAAGTCTGATTCTGATTCGTGGTACTACAGGCAGATACAGTATAAGTTTAACACTCAATATTCAGCCCAAAAACGTGTACAAATTGTTATTAAATACAATACAAGTAAGTTTTAGACAGTTTTGTTACTCTTCAATTGGTATGTCGGAGTTACAGCCAGCGATACAAACATATGTTTTTCTATTGTACTTGTTGTTAGTAACAAAAACATGGAAGGATTTATGTTTGAGTGGAAGATAAATAGTATCCCACTAATATTATAAATGTGGATGGATGTTTGTTACTCAATCACGCCAAAACAGCTGAACGGATCTGGCTGAAATTTGGCACAGAGATAGATTATAGTCTTGAATAGCGCATAGGCCTTACTTATTATTTATCACGGTAAAATCCGCATCTCTGGGATTTCTGGATTTCATGTGCGAATCCTATTTTCAAGCACGATTATCACTTGCTAAACGGTGAAAGAGAACATCGTGGGAGAACCTGCATGTCTGAGACAACCCCTTGAAAGACGTGTGAAGTCCGCCACCCGCACTGGGCCAGCGTGGTGGACTATGGTATAATCCCCCTTGCATTTAAGGAGGGCCGGTGCCTAGCAGTGGGATATAAAAAAGGGCTAATTTTATTATATTATAACTTACGTATTTTTACTTACTTAAAATAATTTGATGACATCTTAACACTATCGCCATAAAAACATTAAAATTAAGGTAAGTAACAAAATAAATGTAATTCGCACGGAACCCAAACAGTGCCGCAGTCTTATCTTGGTCGTAATGAATTTTTAAATCTGACTTTGTTCCAGAAAGAGCGTTGCGAGATTAGGATTAGGATGAATGTTGGCGCCCGACGAGGGACTCTTAGCAACTTGTGAAGGTAATTTTAAAGGTACGTAGCATACATAGAGGTAGATCAGAGATATTACAAATAATTGAAGATATTTAAAACATCTTTAAAGCAGTAATAGCCAAGTTGGTAGAATGCTCGCCTCTGTAACGAGGATCGCAGGTTTAAACCCGGCTCGCACCTCTGGGATTTCATGTGCGAATGTCATTTTCAACCATGATTATCACTTGCTAAACGGTGAAGGAAAACATCGCGAGAAAACCTGCATGTCTGAGAGAACCCCTCAAAAGACGTGTGAAGTCCGCCAACTCGCAGTGGGTCAGCGTGGTGGACTATGGCCTAATCCCCCTCCTATTGAGGAGAGGCCCGTGCTCAACACTGGGACACTAAAAGGGCTGATATTATATTTAACATATATATAAAACATCAAATTTAGATTTATCCTTAGAGCAACAATATTTTTTATTGCTTGTGTAAGTGCCACAGATTATTATGTGACAGTTCACGAGCCCGTGACTGAATACACACAGATTAAATTAAATTGTCTGTGGTGTTATTTTGGTTTTTATTTTATTTTATACCCGATTATTTAACGAGAAAGGGAAGATCTTCCAGCCATGTCTGGCGGGGCTTTAGTCTATACCACCATCATTGTTGTCGTATTCTCAGAAAACACATACTTTTTGTCAACAATATAATATATTTTTTTAAAACATGTCTTTAAAATAATAAAATTTCAAAACCCCAAAAAAAACATAAAATGTACAAATATTTCAAGTCTCCCAACGGAATCTTTCACAATAAAATGTTGTGCAAACACATGTAAAGCCAAGTCCATTATTTTAGTTAGATTTTAAACACAAACAACAATTGATAAAAGTTGTATGCCAAAGGCAATACAGAAGGTGAAAGTTCCTTTGTACATCTTTAATATAAAACTTATCTCAATTCACAACTGAAAACTTATAAATTTAAACACAAACTATAATAGTTGGAAGTCAAACAATGTTGGCCTGCACTACTAATCGCGATGAATAAGTATGAATTTTAAATTGGATAAGATATGCAAAATTTTTGATTTAAGACGTGCTACTTGAAGTTGACTCACACCGACTCTTTCTCTTTCTCTTCTCTTTCAAATTACAGAAAAGTGGCAACCTCAAGCACTGCCTCGCGAGGCTGCTTTGCCTCGTTCAGCTAAGACGCGCCTCGCCCGAAGCAAATGAGATTTGTGTGGTTTGTGTGTTGTCTTTTGACGCCTACGTATTTTACATGATTTATTTTTTTAATTACAATTGTCTTTTAATACAATGTCAGCTAAATAAATAAATGTATGCGGTGCTCTTTGTAATCAGATGCTTAGAATTAAGAGCTGCACTGAATCTTACACAAAATTTAAAACATCAAATCAATGCGATAAAATCAGTAATATAAGTTTTATTTCAATATGTAGTATTCGCGTCAATATACAAAATGATCAGTTGGAAAGTCATTACATTACAAAAATAATTGAATTGAGATGACAAAGATAAATAGAAGTTTATAACTTACTTAATGTGGCATAATGGAAGCTGTGTAATATTTAAAAGTTAGTGGATAATTATGTTAAGAAAACCGCTATTTCAGAATTTTATATGTTTTATATTGTCTTTTAATTTTCTTTTGAAACATAAAACATAAAATGTCTTGAGTCAAAGACGTCAAAGACCCTGGGTATATTAAACGTTTAAACATATGCAAACACAATTTATGTCGCGGTGTTTATTAAGTCCTTGTAGACGTACGTGTGAGTCCGTCTAGGTCTCAAAACTACAGTCTAACTGCCCGAGACGGCCCCTCTATCCTGGCGCAACTTCCACCCATGAATTTTATAATTTCACTTTGAAATTCGTTGAAATGTATCTTTGGAGTTTGCCACTGTGAGACCTTGTTATCTTATGAATTTAAAGATTTAAATATTTGTCGGTCTCCCATACTTTAATCCTGAAATTTGTACAAAGTTTGTGTCTCGTGATTGTTTTTCGAGTCGATAGCTTATGTATTCATCCTTAGAAATTTACTCGGTTATATATTAGGTACATTTAGTAGGCCTCGAATTTATAGACGATCTATAAGTTTATCAAACGTCATATAGTCCTGCTAAAATCAAAACTCTTGTGCGCAGTACTATATGACGTTTGATAATGTTATAAAACGTCTATAAATTCGGGGGTAAGTAGGGCTTCAATATAATAATTGCAATTTCACCAAAATACAATTTAGTTCGGCCTTTTTCCGTGAGACTTCTTAGAGTATGGTGTGTACTTGTGTACTCTGTACTGTGTACTCTCACATGAAAAAAACAATGTGACCTCATGGACCATAGTAAATAATTTAATCCGAAAAAAAGTGTACAGATCCAACATCGATATTGATATTTAAAAATATAAAATTGATGAACATTCGTCAATGATCAATTTAAAAAGTGAGCCAACTGGAAAATGGCGGCATCAATCAAAACGCGAAGAATCAATCTTCGGTACGACGAAATACGTCCAATTCCCAGTGTTTATTTTATTTTGTCATCCATTTGTAATTGCGGTGACAAAAGTGTTACACAATATAATTATTATCGTATCGTTGATCGAACCGCAAACAACAACTAAATACGACGGTACCCCAGTTCTAACTATACACTAGGACGTCAACCACCTCAGTCCTCCCGTGACCATGGTTGCTGTAAAGCAGCCGAAACGTCGGGAACGTACAAAATATAAAAATAAACTCGATCAAATCCGTTAAATTAGTTTTATTTCAATGTTTAGTATTCGCGTAAATATAAGTAATCAATACTTTTAAGCGGAAAAGGGAGGATCTTACAGCCAGGCGGCCGCCATGCCCCGACGGCTAATGTCAGGCTATGAAGAGCATTTAAATGTTGCCAAGCAAATTTGATTCCAATGTAATAGGGGACGAGCCTATTGCCATTGCACTGGCAACACTCCCCCTCAATAAGAAGGTGAAAATGTGAGGATCCTTTTATATGTAACTAGTAACTAGCTAGTCCCGGCGAACTGCGAATCGCCTCAGAATCAAATTTATGAGATAGTGAATTATTTCTAGTATTTTTTTGTTTTTTTTTTCCATATTTTAATAATTATTCTGCTATTCGGGGTGGATCAAAATTTAAAATTTTAAAAATTTACTATCGTATATATCGATCCACCAATTATTGAGTTATTAATGGTGTTACTAACACGAGTTTGGTTTATAAATATAGATTCATAATATTAAAACAGGTAATCATTGTTGCGCTTGACTGTACAAGTATTATTCAATTTTGTTTCGCAGTGTATCGAAACAATCACATTATATACAGTACGAGTCTTGTTAATCTGTTTATTGGTTTTTTTTTGGGCCGCGCAGGTATTACTAGTATTGGGTTAACCCACAGATATATGAGAGGAGATATGTTATGAAAGCGGTGGG